>JAYWMT010000250.1:0-237767 GCA_039090855.1 Macrothele yani | reverse complement strand
GGCAGTTTCTGTCATAGTACTACTGCCATAAAGATATATGGCACCTCCAGTTTTTAACCAAAAAAGAAGTGTTTGCTGTATCTTTATGGTTGCTTAGTATATATTGGACAGGTGCAGTACTGCTGCTTCATCGATAAATTACTTATCCTTAAGGAGCTAAGATTTCTGTTCTTTCATGAAAAAATGCACACTGATTATTTTTCAATATATTGTATGTGAGAGGTTTTTCATAAAGTGACTTCGAAACTTTTCAAAAAATATTCACATCGCGCTGCATCACTTTAAGTTGCATAGATAGGGTTACCGATGTGTTTGATATGCTGCATGTCATAAGAGTTGAAGTTATCCATTACGGAAAGGTTTTCATTATTCAATGGGAAACACGTAGTGATACTTATACTGGAAAACTAAAGTTTTCGTTTGGTTTGGCAATTATGTTGCGTATTTGCACGATGACTTCCGTGTTACGAAAATATATTCACTTGAGTCTGGAGATGTATTTGGAGAAAACGGGCACCGAAAGTAGAGTTAGCGACAAATGTCAGGATATATCACTGAGAGAGTGAATTCACACTTTTACAAATTCTTACCATAATTTCTCCATATTGATCGAAAACGATAATAATTCATTTCACAGATTTCACAAGAATGCAGTAACTTTAATGAATGAAATACGGGTTTACACCATTGTACAAAATAAATCTGGAAGATGTGAGTCCGTTTATTGGTGTAACTATGACATGTCCAATAACATCAAAAACTTGGAAATTTCGTCAACCTGGAGAGGAAATCGAATCAGCGTCTCCCGGATAGCATACTCGGGCGCTAATTTAATGCTGCTGCTCATGAATATTAGGTTTGATTATTTATTTAGTTGTTTATTTTTTTTTCTTGATTGTTTCCACGTAAAACGGTGTGATCTGAAATTATTAAGCCAAAATATTTGAACTAAGGAAGCCAAAGGGTTTACATGGCGTTCACTGAAAAATCCATGTCATTAAAAGGAATGACACGCTTTGTATTTAAAACAATAGCGCTTTTTGTACAGTGGAAGTGCTATATGCCAATTTTGTAATTTGATGTTTTTTTTATTTTATGCCACCCATCACATTAAGAGTAATACTGTGCAATGCGCCTACGTAGGTGATGATGAACACAAAACTGGCTCTTTTAGAAATTAGTTATACTTCAAATCTTACATATTTATTTCCAACAATTTGTGAAGTTGTAGTCCTCCCCTTTCGAGTTTTCCTATTGAGCCAAATTTAATCTTCCGCCTGAAACGGTTCTTAACAAGAATACTAAAGCATCTTTTTCATTAAAAGTGAATAACAAACTGGTTCTACCTGTCTTTTTTAATAACGGGTCACATACAGTATATAGTTTGAGCCTGATCAAAGGCTGTTTGGAAGATTAAATGACTAAATAGACGTTCAGATCAGCTTATATGCTTTAATACATGTACATAATTTTAGCAATATTAAAGTGAAATTCCTGATTACCGAAAAAAAGGGACATAAGTCCATATTTAAATAAAACCCCTTTAGTAAAGTTCAAAAATTACTTTTAAATTTCGTTGAAGCTATTTTTTAAACGAATACCACGAAATAAACGACTCTAATCTCGGATGAAATTTCGAGGAATGAGCCTTAACTTCCTGTATATCAGTAGTTTTGGAATTAGAAATGGGACATGAAGGCTGACTAGATAAGAAAAGTGAAGTCCTTTGTTTCGGAGCATTAAGCGGGCTTTATACGTTAAATAATATTTTTTACTTGAAAGTAGTGGCAGCTTTATGTACGTGTAAGGTCGATGGAGATGGGATGATAGCCAGAAATAAAGCGGTAATGTTGCGAATTTGGATATTTTGACATTCGCGCGTCAGCATTATGTATGTAGTATTGGCTGATAGGAAGATACTGATATCAGTATCGATCGTGTGAGGGAACATGAATCATTACTCTAGCATTACTCATTTCGAACTGCAGAGATTTTAAGGAATGTTGTGTCACTATTACCAGAGATTATTCGCTCAATACGCAATTAACGATTTGCTGTTTGAGCACCGTCTGAGGAATCTGTGTAGAGATTCAGTAAAATTTAACTAGGGTTCCCATAAAAGACGTCCCTTTACGTGGACTTTTTACTTCGACATCTGGTGAAGTGAGTTCCCCTACTCTTCAATCTGCAGCAGATGATATGGGTGCAAAAGAACATTTCTCAAATAATGGCATATCATTCGTAACTCTGTTCGCCAATTTTTAAATTCAACGGCCAATACATAAAAACGGACCGTAAAATCACACAAAATGGAGAATTACAGGTACATCAAAACACAAGTTATATTCTCTCACAGTATCTTCCATCAGATGATATGCCACGGTTCCATCGTTCAGCCCACTTTTCAAAGCATGTGGCGGATGCATTTTGTGGGTCTTTCTCTAGAGACCCCTGTAAGGCTTGAATAACATCAGTAGCTGAGTTGAATGTTGCGCTACGGAACATCTCCTTCATCGTCGGAAACAAGTAGAAATCGCAAGAGGCGAGGTAAGTACTGTAAACAGGCTGTGGCATGATTTCAACACCGCATTTCGTAAGAAACTGTTGAACAAAAGCAGCCACATTTGGGAGGGCATTATTAAGGTGTAAGTTCCACTTGCCCACCAGTTCTGGTCGTTTAATCGATATGTGTCGTTGCAGAGGCTTCAAGTCTAAAATGTTATGCTCACTATTGACCGTAATTTGTGGAGGAACGGCATGCTGGTAGACTGCAACTTAACGATCTAAGAATATTATCACCATCACAGCTGATTTATTTGACGGACTTTTGTTCGCAGGAATCGAGCCTGTGTTTCTCTAGACACTTGTTGCGCGCTTCGTGAGCGGGTGGAAACAGTGGACCCAAATTTCATAGGCAGTTATTATTGTGTTTAGGAAGTGTGTCATTTATAATCATTTGTTTCCACACATGAGACACCTGCACTCTGGATAACAAGTATTATCTCTTCAGGTAATGAAGTATCCATCTGGAGTACACACACGATGCAGCTGTGATTTGTCGCGTAGAATGCAGAATGCCAACGTTTTTGAAATATTAAATGACGCTGCTATGTATTCTCACGTTTATGGTTGATTTTCTTGCAGTATTGCCGAAACAGTGTTAACAATATGTTCCGTAACAATTCTTTCATTTCCACCTGGCCAAGAAATGAGTTCTGCCCACGAACGCCGTTTTTGGTAATCATGGGTCCATCTAGAAATCGTTGACTGACCCAATAATTTACCTTTGTAAGCTTTTCTCATTAAATCAGATATTCCTGGAGCCATTTTAACCAAACGATAGCAAAATTTTATCGCACGATTTATTTCTTTTACTAACTCTGAATCAATCACCTCCATAGTTGTATGGAAACAGGCAGACGCACCTTACACAATGACACAATAACAAAAACAAAATCTTCTGCCACTCCTAATAGCTCTTGCCATAGGTACATAATCAATACAATTAGTCGCCTGCTTGTTTATTTACCCCTCCGCACTGTTGCTAACTCCAAACAAATGATCTCAGTTTTTATGGAACGGTCTTTGCATGTTTTATTACTTTGATTTTTGTTTCCGTTTTCCACCCTCCGTGTTTTGAAATGTCAAGCACGGTTTTGAAATAAATAAGTTTCTCCGTAGTAGTATAGGTAATAATTTTGTACCTTTAATTTCCAAGTGTAGGTGAGCGTAACAGCATCCAACAGAGAAATTCAGTTTCAGCTTTTTGTCACTTATTCGCTCCAAAAAGACAGAAAATACAGACTTACCCTCGTATATTCTTGCAAAACGTACAGTATATGAGAAATCTGCAGGTTTCAAGAGCTGTAGAACTTATTGCAGCTCTTTACATTACAGCTCAAAACTTCGATTTTCAAAGTTTTCCCAGTAGCGAGATGCGTCAACGTATATGCCAATCTGTCATTCACCGGAAAACTACACCGCATAAGAGTCTGTCCTGTTAAAAAGCGGTTCAGTCATGTGCAGTAATTTATTAAACGCCTCTTCGTGCATGTGAAAATAGTTTAACCGGATCAGCATTCAATGATCAATCAGTGGGCATCAGGAACCTAAAGACTACAACATTCGCCTTTGTAATGGCACCACTTCAGGTTTAGGAACATCAGAATTAAACCAAGAATATCTCCGTCTTTTTTTTTTTTTTTTTTTTTATTGGATGTTTAACGACCACCGTGAGCAACTCAATGGCCTATAAGCAGTCGCCCGTCCCTAATTTAGGGTCACTGGTTCCAGGGAAGGGAGAGAGCTAGTACCGTAAGACAAACACAACATCCATGCCTCACCGGTATTCGAACCCGGACCCTTTTCGGACAAATGATCATAGGCCATCGCTTAGACCACTGCGCCACCGGGGCGGCTCTCCGTCTTGTAAAATATCTGGCTGATATCATCATCATCATCATTGTTAACCATTATCAATCCACTGCTGGACGAAGGTCTCCCCAAGTTTCCTCCACAACGGTCTGTCTTGTGCCAGTCTCCTCCATGTCACTCCCGCATACTTTCGAATTTCATTCACCCATCTTCCATGTGGTCTTCTTCTGGGTCTTTTCCTGTCCCTTGGAATCCAATCTAAAATTTCGGCTGTCCATCGATGGTCTGTCCTTCTGGCAGTATGTCCAGCCCATTGCCATTTCAGGGATTTAACTCTGATCATGATGTCTTCCACTCTTGTCATTTTTCGGATCCACGTGTTCCTCTTCTTATCTCTCCTGGTTACACCAAGCATGCACCTCTCCATGCTGCTTTGAGTTGTCTGCAGCCTTTGTATGTCTCTTTTAGCTAAGGTCCACGTCTCTGCACCATACGTAAGCACTGGAAGGATGCATTGATCAAACACTTTTCTTTTAAGACATAATGGCATATTGCTCTTGAAAATTATGCTGTTTTTTCCAAAAGCTCTCCAGGCAAGTTCTGTACGCCGATTAATTTCTTCATCAATGTGACCCCCTCACTTTATATCTGCTGTCCAAGATAAACGTACGTGTCTGTTATCTCCAGCTTTTCTCCATCAATCGATAAATCTTCATTTCTTGTAAAAGCATTGTACATCACTTTTGTCTTCTGAAAGTTCATTTTTAATCCCACTTCTTTACTCTTGTCAGCAAGTTCCTGGATCATACTCTGTAGCTCTGATGGGGTAGTTGCAAAAATGGCTATGTCATCAGCAAAACGAAGGTGGGTTAGATAATCTCCATTCATCTTTATCCCTTTGTTTTCCCAGTTCAGTGATTGAAAGACATTTTCCAATGTGGCATTAAAGAGCTTCGAAGATATATTGTTACCTTGTCTCACTCCTTTTCCAATTTTTATGTGTGTTGTATTTTCAAACAGCCGAATCTTTGCACTTGCATTTTCATAGATGTTATTAATAATGTTAATGTATGCATCTTCAATACCGCAGGATTTCAGAGCCATTGCAACTGCTGATGGTTTCACCGAATCAAAGGCTTTTTCATAATCGATAAAAGCCATGCACAATGGAAGTTCATATTCCCTCGCTCTTTCAATTAGTTCTCTCAGTACGTGGATATGATCTATTGTGCTCTAGCCACTCCTGAATCCAGCTTGTTCCCACGGTTGAGCCATTTCCAGTGTCACCTTCAAGCGGTGTTAAAGAACTTTAGTGAAGATTTTATAAACCACTGATAGGAGGCTGATAGGTCTGTAGTTCCTGAGATCCTCAATGTCACCTTTTTTATGTAGCAAGATCATTCTAGCGTTGTTCCAATCCTCAGGAATTTTCCCTTCATTAAGGCATCGAGTGAAAATTTGGGCGAGTACTATTTCGATTTCTCCACTTGCTTCTTGTATGATGTCTACAGTAATTCCATCTTCTCCTGGAGCTTTTCCCCGCTTCATGTTCTTAATTGCGTGTGCAACTTCTGCTGGAAGGACTGGAAGAACTCTGGTACCTTTCATGATGTCTGGAGTACATGTATCATCCCTTTCATATAATTTGGAGTAGAAATCTTTCACTCTTGTCAATACGAATATATATGATATATAACTTAATAAATATCTTTAAAATTAAGCGTTGACAAAAATGAAAAAAGCATTGCTTTACATAACAAATGGTTTTGAAAACAGCAGAACATACTATATATCGAGACTAATCAAATGTGGTATCTATGTACACCGACATTGAAACAAATATAGTACCGGTTTTATATCATAAAACTGAGATACAAGAAAAGGGGAAGTGAGCCTAAGTCAGAATTCTGTTGAGTTAATAGCAGCATTGAAACGAACTTGACCAGAGCTGTGGCAACCCCATTAAATGGATACCCGATAACTAAAACAGTGATATGTTTCTTAGTGATTCCATTACCATTTCGGTAATAAATAAGGCAATGTGCCAACAGTAAATACCTCAAAAGAAAGCGTAGTAGTTTTACCAACTTTAAATACTTATTCTGCGAAAAGACGAATGCATGGCGATGATACCTATATTCAACGCATTATTTAAAAGGCCACCTAGAAAACGGAGGTGTTTTCAAATAATTGGAAGGTACCATTCAAACATTTCAAGTTCCCTATATTTGCAGTCAATAATGACTAATGGTTTAATGTAGTTGAGCTGGCATAGGTATAAATTCTGTCCGTCTTTTTTTTTTTTTGTTATTTTAAACCTGTGCTTTTCATTACCGGAACACATTTCATTTAAAAGTTTCCGTGTAATATATAATATTCACAAATTTAGATGATCACAGAAAACGGTGGCCCATAAGTTTTTTCAAATATTGTTTGTTAAAACCCTTGTACGCCGTCCATGTGCCTCCGCTATAAAATACGAATATAAGATATGTGCCTCCGCTATAAAATACGAATCTAGTTTATAAATACTAGGGGTGTTCAAATGAAAAGGTACGAAACGTCATAAGAACGTAACCGTTAACATTTTTGCCTATGCCGCTATGGGAGAACGTAGCGACACATCTAGGGATGCGATTGGAGTCGCCGGCGTGGATCGGAGCATGTGTGGGCGATCGCATGCGCAGGAGAGAGCAGAGGCTTTTATGAAGAGCGCCGTCCAATTGACTACTTGTTGAATTCCTCCAGCACAGACGAACCATTAGCTCCGATGTGTACTGTGAGACACTCCGAAGCCTACGCAGGTCCATCAAGAACAAAAGACCGGGGCTACTCACGGAGGGTGTGGTTCTGCTCTATGATAACGCGCGTCCACACGTCTCCAGGGTCACACACGCGGAACTGGCCAAGTTCCAGTGGAAGCAGCTTGACC
Organism: Macrothele yani; assembly: GCA_039090855.1. NCBI lineage: Eukaryota > Metazoa > Arthropoda > Arachnida > Araneae > Macrothelidae > Macrothele > Macrothele yani. The sequence goes on along the minus strand of JAYWMT010000250.1, from coordinate 230,461 downwards.
ATCCGTCCTACAGCCTGGACATGTCGCCCTGCGATTTCCATATGTTTGGTCCCCTGAAAAAACATCTGAAAGGGAAGCGCTTCCACTCGGACGACGAACTCAAGGACGCTGTGCAGGACTGGGTCTCGTCGCGGCCACAGGAATTCTGGGAACAAGGAATCCTTCGGCTCGTTAATCAATGGGATCGTTGTGCTACGGCCTATGGTGTATACTTTGAATAAAGTCTTCATTTATACCCACAGTGTCGTTCCGTACCTTTTCATTTGAACACCCCTAGTATACTGAACATAAATTATTTGATGGGACTTGGATTTCCAGTGGATTTATTTTGCGCACGCATGATGTTTTCCTATTATTTTCTGTTGGTGAGGAGTACTACATTCTCATCTTCGTCAAGAAATTGAGTCGTTTTTCTTCTTGGAGCTATAGTTTCTCAGTATAAATGTTTTATTTCTTCCTGTTTTACTTTCTGCTGTCTTCCACAGTTAAAAAGAGGCTTTGGAAAGTTAAATATTATGCTATGGAACTTCTCTCGTTATGGATTAAAAAATCGCCAAAATTGGCTATAAACTTAGAAAATGTCGTAAATCATATTGACAGGAACATTTTAGCAATGGGAATATGTGGATTTTGAAACACTAAACTAAACTTCACAAACAGAGGTTACAAATACGTAAATATCACAAATCACGTTATTCTGTACTTACAGGACACGAGTTGGGATCCAAAAGGTTCCCGGACTGGGTCCTTAAGACCGCAGAAAGTCAGAGTTACAAAGCTGAAGTACACATCCTCTTCAAAATAAGATCATCTTGCAACAAAACGCTCTTTGCCGGCGGCTGTGAAGTACGTCGAAGCACTTGCGGAAACCATTCTTTGTAATTACTGTGAATTTAACTCGTGCCGATAACTACATACCATGAAAACCTACCGAAATGACACGATAACTATTTTACTTCTTCAATGTTAAAGTATTTAATATATACATTTAAAAAGATGATACAATACAAAATATGTACACACATGCGATCTTTTCGGTACCCAAAGTGGGTACTATCTTCAAATGCTGCTTAAAATTCACCAAACGAACGTGACAAACACTGTGTTATTTATATAAGACATACGGTCGTAATTACGTATCTAGTGTAAAATGAGCTTAACCAATGAGAGTGTGGTACAACATTTGTTGCTGGTGAAACATAAAAGTAAGAGGTTGAATCTTATGATTTATTAATACCAAACCCGACAAACCCAAGTATGTTTTCCACGGTATAAGTATAAATTCTGGTAAATTATCATTACATGCTGCATTTCCGTATTTCATAATGTACAAGCTCTCAACAAATCTTAAAGTTGATCAAGATTTTGGTGTGTTGAGTATTTTAATCTCGCTCCAGGCTGGAAAGATAATTACCTTGGTTTACAAGTCGTGCTAAAGCTGTGGTTGTATCTCCATTTTTAACAACATATTTGTGTTCTTTTTATTTCTAGCTGATATTGAACGGATAAGTGGAGACTATGTTCACTTTTTTGTTGTTCATTTTTCTTCAATGCTGTTAAGAGGGATAATATATACACCATGTTTCATATCCAAAAAGCCGCATTGTCTCTCTCTTTCAAAAGTAAGGACTTAATGTTGGTTGTCTCCATTTCCAATATGAAAATCGTATTTATGACATATTGCTTTCATGGAGCATATAAAGCACAATTTCGGTTCAACGGGGAGAGAACCAATGTATCTATAACATCGTGCTTTTCTTCATATACAGATTTTAATAAGTTGTAGCCCTGTTCCTTTTAACCTATGGCTGCTATCCTATGTATGATTTCATCTGGATATCCATGATTACATGTTATATTAAAAATGGTATCCATTTCTTGCTTCCGAAGAGCTGTATGGTGGACGAAGATGAGTGAAAGCTCTTCTTATGAAAAAAAAATATATACTTATGATTCCTTGTAGCTCCATGGGTGTGCCGATGCCCAAGGTATTAGTATCGTATCTGATTCTGGTTTTCTATATACTGAATAAGTAATACTGTAGTTGATTTAGATGGGTTTCTAGTGTAAGCATGATATCTAGAATTGGTAAATTATAATTACTTTCATATATTTGTACAGTAAAGTCTTTATAGTATCAAATACATTTGATAAACGCAGATGCAAAATGTTGATAGGTATTCCAAGGGATAGTTTCAGAATACCCAAATATTATCTACATATCTGAGAGATATAATATAGGTCTGTAACTAGTTGCCTGGAAGAACTTTGTTTTCCAATTCTTGCATGCAGATTTATGCAATGGTTGGCGAAAGAGGAGACCCCATTGGTGCGCCTCACATTGCCGATATATTATCTCATCAAACTTAAAGTAAGATCTCTTGCAAACTAGAGATAGTGCTTTTGTAATACAGCTTCCACCTCAGGAGTTGGGGTGCTCAATGTCAAAATAGGGGATTTTTATGATGTCATGTACCTGTTGCTACTGGAACACTCAGGGAAAAGAGGATACAACTCCTAAAGAAAGCATGGTGAAGGGTTGTGTGGACTAAGAGAAATTGATTTAATTCCTGATCCAGTACTTGATTGTAATTGGTAACACAAGAATTTTGCAGGTTGTTAATGAGAGGTCGCAAATCTTTAGCTAAAGGCTTTTTCCAGTGTGTGGGTAGGACTATGTTGAGCAGCAACTAATAATCTAAGGGGGTGTCCAGTCTTGTGTAACTTACAAGTTTTCAAAAATAGTTCTGTGACTCCAGGTCCTGATGGATTAAACAATTTTAGTATAATAGAAGTGGGAAGTAGCGTTATGAATGACTTTTTAATCTGTTAATAGCTGTAATTGTTGTAGGTACTGGGTTATTAGGGGATAACACAGTGTGGTAAGTGGATTCCATAGAATGTTTCATTGTGTTAACATAGTCACCTCTATTCATAATAACAATTTGTGGGAACATGTCCGCAGAAATTATCAGAAAATTCTACCTGGTTGTGTAACGTTCGTAACTGTTTGATTTCTTCTATAATGTTTAAAGTTTCCTCATTATGAATACCATAGTTCTAAGATTTTAAAGTTTTTAAAACTTCATACCTGGTCTGTTGTTGAGTCGCAGGTGGAAACGATACAACAATTTTTCTCTAGTGGAAGCTTTTTAACAATATTGAAATCGTTGTTTCTATCTTTGTGGGTACGCAAACGTTAAGCCTTTTTTGAAGGGCTCTACATTGAAGTGCCAGAAAAACTGGTACAGACGAGCTTATGCAAAATACATAGCAACGTCACCTATGCGCGTACTGTGTTGCGTCCGCCAGTGCGTATATAAAGTGATAGACATCGCTATGCCAGCAGTCAAAGCAAAGGTTTTCGGTATAGAGAATGACAAGTAATAACGATTTAAGCGACTTACAACGCCGTGTCATAGTTGGCGCTCGTAAGATGGGCCGGGCCATAGTATTTCGGATGTAGAAACGAAGTTCGGATTTTCACCGACGACCATTGCAAGGGTGTACCGTGACTACATGAATTCCGGCAAAACCTCCAACCTACGATACCAGTGTGGCCGTAAAAGACATTGGGTCCATCTGACCATCGTCGGCTGTCAAAAATCGTTTCACGCGATGTGGCGTGCAACAACTCTCGCAGGTATCATTGTATATCAAATGCGAGAGCCTCAACAAGCATCAGCGTCGCCACTGTGCAACGTTCCCTGCACTATATGCGGCTTTGGGAGCCGACGCACAACTGGAGTCCCCTTGATGGAGTGCACGACAAACAGGTATGCGCCGCGCGTGGTGCACGGCAACACCGCCACTGGACACTTGATGACTGGGGGAAACCAAGTAGCCTGGTCTGACGAGTCGCGTTTTCGAACTGTATCGCGCAGATGGAAGGATTCGTGTATGGCGCAAACCCCATGAAGCCATGGATCCCGCCTGTCAACAGGGAACTGTACCGGCTGGTGTGGGTCCGTAATGATATTGGGTGTATTTAGTTGGACTTTACTGGGACCCCTGGTACGTCTACAAACGTCTGTGACCAAGCAACGCTACGTACGCATCCTTTATGACGAGGTACACCCGTTCATGTGCCTGCATTCATGCCGATGGGTTGGGCTGGCCTGTTCCAACAGGACAATGCACCTCCACACAAATTTGAGGATGCCACATTATGGTTAGAGAGAAGCATTCATCTGAGTTTGGGATGTTGCCTTTCCCACCCAAGTACCCAGATCTGAACGTGATAGAACACATTTGTGATGCCATGCTATCGAACACAGGGACCCGAGACCTCGGAATACACCCGAATTGTGGAACGCTCTGCAGGAAGTATGGTGTGCATTGCCTACAACACATTTGCAGAAGTTAGTGGAGTCCATGCCTCGTCGTATGTCTGCAGTCCTGCGCTCGCGTGAGAACCTACCAAGTATTAGGCTGGTGTACCAATTTTTCTGGCTCTTCAGTGTACATTGAGTTCCATTGAGACGTTCATTACTTAAATTGACATATTTAGGTTTAGAAAATAACATCAATGTCGAGCCCTTCAAAATGGATTAGAGTTTACCAATGTCCAGGTAATTTTTAGGCTATTAATTTTACCAATTTCGAGGTTAACGTTGGCTTAAAGTTTACCAAGGCTAATCCCGAAGTCGTGCCCTTGCAATGTTAAACCCAATGTCGAGCACGTCAAAAATCTACATCAACTTTAAGATTTTTTGAGAGTTTGTACATTATGAAACTTGGGAATACAGCATGTAATGAAAATTTACCAGAATTTATACCTATACCGTGGAGAATATACTTGGGTTTGTCGGGTTAGGTATTAATAAATCTATAGATTAAAGCTTTTACTTTTATGCTTGACCAGCAACAAATGTTGTCCCGCACTCTCATTGGTTAAGCCCATTTCATACTAGTTACGTAATTACGACCGTATGTCTTATATAAATAACACAGAGTTTGTCACGTTCGTTTGGTGAATTTTAGCAGCATCTGAAAATGGTACCCACTTTGGGTACCGGAAGATCGCATGTGTGTACATATTTTATTATATCATCTTTTTAAATGTATATATTAAATATTTTAACATTGGAGTTGAAATAGTTATCGTGTCATTTCGGTAGTTCTTAATGTATATAGTTACCGGCACGAGGTAAATTCACAAGTAATTATTCACTCTGCATTCGCCGCAACCTTAAAACTACATTCGTTCGGTGTTAGATATTTGAGACTAAATACATTTCTTCTGTTCAGGTTTAGAAGTAATAATTGATATGTGATTATCATTTATTTCCGCAATATTGAGGGATATCATAGAATGCGTAGCACGCTTTATTGATTCAACATAAAACGTTAATCTTTTTGATATTATTCGCATATAAAGAGAGATAAGAATTCGTTTTCTCTGCGGACATACGCAGTCTCATGTCAATTTAGTCCTTATTTCTGTAAAAAAATATAGAGAATTAAAAATTTCTCGTACATTGCTTGTATAATCTCAAAATCGTTTCCCACTAAATATACTTAACAAAATTTTTGGAATATACTGGTGTGCAAAAATTAAGGCGGAAGAGGAGAAGTTAGCATAACAGCGGAACAAGCAGACAGAACGGATAGAAAGACCACTCAGGAGACAGACTAAGTTGTAGGATCCGGTACCGTAGGGCATGCGCATATATGCAGCATGACGTAGGGGAGTGAGCGGGTGGCAGGGCCCGACTTAGGGTCAGTCGAGGCCCTGTGCACATCCTATGTCTGGGGCCCCCTCGATTAAAATTTTCAGACAAATGGTCGAAAAGGATAATTACTGGTAAATATTTTTTTTGCAAGCAGTTTTTCTACCCTTAAAAACATGAAAACACATCCCACATGTTAGTCAGCTTTATAGCCAAAGTTGCTTGTAATGGACGAGCATTCACACCGCTTGTACTTCCCCGCATCTGCTGAGCTTACAGCTGTAACATTAATTACTCTGGAATTTTTTTTTGTCTTATAGTATCACTTACGGTAACAAATAACTGTCCCCCCCCCAGAGATACAATTTCAAACACCTAGTTTACCATAAACTTAATGGAACTGATGAACCAATGGTAGTTTAAGCTGTAAGAAGTAATCCCTTACAGCAGACCACACACATTGTGCCGTAAATTATTGCAACACTCCTTGTAAATATTACAACACTCTTTAAATAAAGTAGGGCCAATTGAACTTTTATTGTATTTTTATTTATGTCAAAATAAACTCTACATAATTATGAATATTGATTCATAATTTTTGCTCTCAAGAAGACAAATATTAATAACAAAAATATTTTTTAGTAAATTCTACATGTTTGCTGAAATTCTATTCTTGTATAATATATCATATTGCTCGGATTACAGGCAGTTCCCATTGCAGTTTGATTGTTACAAATAAGCGTGAGAATAAGATGTTACACTGGGTGATCACAACTCAGCGCAATGCTTGAGCTTTACTATAGGAAATAATAATAATTTGGTTTCCAAAATCTTATCCTATATTTGGAAACCGAACCGTATAATAATTTCGTGCTATAACAGAAAATATATTTTGGTACTGAAAATTTATGTCATTATTAAGGTACTTTGGAGGCCCCTCCATATTCTGAGGACATGCACACGTGCAGAAATTAGGCCGGGGGGAGGGCAGTGTCGTAAGGTTATAAAGAACACGGGCCGTGTACGCTCAGCTATTCGGTGAAAGTTATTGCACGGTGTACATCGGTTTGAACGACGTCGACTTGCTGCCACCGTGGGATATGGCCAACAGGCAATCCAGTAGACGACATCTCGATGAATTTACCCGAGGTCGCGTCATTGGGAAGTTGGAAGAAGGTCCAAGTGTGACTAGTGTGGCCGAGGAGTTCGGGATCGCTTACAGCATATTTCACGAGCTTGGAGAGCATTTCAAACGACAGGAACAGCTTTCCGAGATTTTAGCAGTGGTCGTCCACGAGCACCCACAGTGGCGGACGACCGGTGTATTGTCCTACAGGTGAGAAGAGACAGACGGTAGACAGCGGGAGACATCGCAAGACACATGCAACAGACAACTGGACGTCCGTTATCGCGTTTTATCGTGGCCAGGATGCTGCACAAATGTCGTCTATTTGCACGACGATCAGTACGGTTTGTGCCATTAACGCCTGCTCATCGGAGACGGTGGTTTTTGTGGTGCTAGGAGCACAAAAACTGAACACATCAGCAATGGGGTCGAGTTCTCTTTACGGATGAGAACTGGTTTAGGTTGACGAGCGATTCTGGACGTATACACATCTGGAGAGAGCAGGAAACACCCAATCACATCTTCAACATCACAGAAAGGGACCGGTTTCGAGGTGGCGGAGTTCTCGTTTGGGCCGGTATCATGCTTGGCAACCGTACTGACCGCCACATCTTCCAAGGAGGTTCCATCACTGGTGTCCTCTATTGTACCGAGCTTCCCCTGCCTCACGTGCGTCTGTTTAGAAGTGCTGTGGGTCCTGAGTTCCTCTTCATGGACGACAACGCTACACCTCATCGTACAGTGGCTGTCGCTGACCAGTTGGAGAGTAAAGATATTTAACGCATAGATTGGCCCGCAAGGTCCCCGAACCTAAATCTAATCGAACACGTATGGGACCTTCTGTAAAGATGCTTGGAAGCACGTCACCAGCCGTCAGCAACGATACCGCAGCTGCGATTGGCGCTACAAGAGGAATAGGCCAAGGTGCCTCAACAGCTCTTTGAGAACCTTGTCCTCAGCATGGACAGACGTTGTAAATCCTGCAACGCAGTCAGGGGTGATCATATTCCCTACTAAAGACTGGAATTTTCTTGGCAGCTACCTGTCACGTGGACGTTTCTGTCTTCTATCCTGTTCTGCTCGAAGCTAAATTTTCAATAAAGTGTCTTTGTATCCTTTGGATTCCTTTTTTGCCCGGTTTTGCTCACTTCTCCCATATCCTTACATCTTGGGGATCTTATGGTATGATTTGAGTCGATGTGGAGCACTTCTGCACGACGTCACATCCGGAAAACCGGCTCGTCCTTAATTTTTGCACGCCAGTGTATATTGCAAATGTAAAGCTTCCATTTTACACTTCAAAAAATATTTCTGAGTTTTGCCACACCGGATTTATAGAAATAATTATACAACTTTCAGTTTTAAATTCGTAAAATTATATATATATTTATTAGTTGTATTTTTGTCCAGCTAACCCAGTGTTCTTTTTGCTTTTGATAACGCAAGGGTATTTATCATTAGTCTCAGTTTCCCTCAGAGTGACATCACAGTGGGACTAGTTAAGAGAGCCCAATCGACAGCTATCGCTTATAGGGATTGTATGTTAGATGAGAAATGTTCACAATAAATTAAATGAAAATAGTTTTCAAATTCTTCAAGTTTCATTCACTGAAAAGCCTATTTTTTAGCGATCTCTTGTTTTCCTTTTCATGAATTAAAAATAAATTTTAAACCAGCAAGACAAGTGAAACAGAATATAAATGCAGAATAGAAGCCAAAGTTTAGGTTTATTAAAACAATCTATCTTCACTTTGTAGTTGGAAAGTAATTATATTTGAAGAAATTCAACTCAATTATAATATTCTGGTAATTTAAAAGTAATAAAAATTCAATTATATTACTTTTAAAAATAAAATAAAAACGAACTACAGCGTATTTTATAGTACGTTAAATTATGTAAATTAGAAAACAAAATACTCCGATCGTTGACCGACTGCAGCCGAACGCGTTAAAATGATCGTTGGATTTTTTCACTTTTTCCCGATGACTTTATTATTTTTACTTTACTTGCAAATCGTGACGGCTCTCCTTTTCTTCTATACATCATCATCACTTGCATCACATTTACGCTCTCGTGCCAATGATGAGAGGGAAAAACAAAATAAATCTTACACCAAATACAGTAACACACACAAGATACGATTAACAGCAACGTGGTCCGACTGATATGATCACGGGACTACTAGACCAGAAGCCGACAAAACCGATGTAATACGCAATGTTTTTATACGCGTAGAGAAGTAGCGCCGGTTCGTAATTAGTAAGTAATTACGAACCATTCTATGTAAATCGAATTACTCATGTCATGTGTTTTAGGTTTGTTGGTTCGTAACAACGGGCCGTACGTAAGTCGAACGTTCGTAACCAGGTGACTGACTCTTAATTCTAATTTTATAAAAAATATTCTTCAGAAAGGTATAATTCTTCAAATCGGAGATTTAGAAAAATAGACACTGAGAAAAATATTCAAAGTTTTTTACTGTTCTGACCTGAAACAGAGCTTTCAATGTTATACGTGCTGAGGTATATCTGCAGAGAAAAATAATAGGGCATTTTTAGAGTCGTCGCTGCCTTTTGCTCCTTTAGTGGCAAAATCCTAAGAATGGAAACATTGTGAACTGTTTTCGCATTTCTCATAAAATGGCATCGGACGTCAAACGATCGTGACGGGATTTTAAGAATTGGGATGTCTAGAAACCTTTATAACGTTTGAATTTGAACATATGAGCAAAATGTGCTTGAAAACAGTTAAACCCAAACAAAGAAATCAATCACTTGTGTAATAGGTATTGCTGCAAATGTATTGGAAAAGTTATTTCTCTTTTCGAACCATTTGAAAAAAAAGCTTTATTAAAAGTCTAAAGTTAATAAGTATGTTGTTTTTTTTTTGTTCATGCTTTTATTGGACAGCAAAACTATTTTTCAAAACATAACCCCAGAAATCTTGAAAGGGAAAACCTTTCATATAAGATCTCTTCTGAAAATTTCTTCGTTATTTGAAGCTAAATATCTGTCTCAAAATCGTGTTCGTGCTAAAAACAAACAAGAAAGATGATACCGAATTTTCGGGTGTAATAAGCACGTCTTTTGAATCCGTTCTGACGCAATATAATTTATCAAAGCTATTCAAAGTCAATGGAACCGGTACGGAAAACAATAGTATCTGACGGAAGAAAGAAGTTTTTTAATCGGGTTTTTAATCCCTCAGGTATGGCTATAAACTGAATCTTGAGCTTACGCCCTCTGGTTGCAGACTTGTGCGTTAAGAGAAACATGAATTTATGAAAAACATTTCGCATCGGAAACGCTCTCCAACACAGAAAGAAATTTTGAAATCGGACTCTTTGGAACAGAGATATCGACACAAATAAAATTTGATTTCACGTCCCATGGTGGGAAAACCATGCATTATTAAGGAAAAAGTATTCTCAAATGTTTTTTTCAATATGAGTGGTATCTGTCCAAGAAAAAAAAACATTTAGTCGAGTTTTCAGGAGTCCAGATTTTGCTACGAATACATCAGAAACAAAATTAACGCTTATGCCCCTATTGGCTGAACCATTCTTTACCAAACATTAGAAATTATGTGAAAAATGTTTTCCATGAGGTCGTGTATGTGATACAGGAAGAATTTTCAAATCTGAGTTTTAGAAGCAGAAATAACGCAGAAAACGCGATTTACCTTTGTGTCCGCTAGCGGAAAGTATATGATTTACTTGAAAATTTTGAATTTATAGGAAAAACATTTCGCAGCGGAAACACTATTTAACAAAGAAATAATTTTTCAAATCGGAATCCTAGAAGTAGAGATATTGACAAAAATAAGATATACATCTACGCCCCTGGCGTAGAAACCATGCATTATTTCAAGGAGAAATGTTCCTAAAAGGTTTGTCAACATGAGTAGTATCGGTCAACCAACCACTTTTTTTTCAATCCAGATTTTAGAAACTCATATTTGGCTGCAAATACATCAGAAGCGGAAATTAAGGCTTACGCCACCTGGTGGCCAAACTATTTTTACAAAAATTAGAAATTATGTGCAAAGGATTTCCCACCAGGAGCTGTATTCGGTGCAGAAAGACTTTTCAAGTCGGAGATTTAGAAGAAGAGATATAGAGGGAAAGCAATTTACCTTTGCGCCCCCTAGCGGAAAGTGTATGAATTAATTGAAATATTTGAAATTATATGAAAAACATGTCACAATGGAAGCACGATCCAACAATGAAGGAATTTTTAAAATCGGACTCCTAGAAGTAGAGATATTGACAAAAATAAGATATACATGTACGCACCCTGACGGAGAAACTGTGGAATATTTTAGGAACAAAATATTCCGAAAATGTTTATCGATGTGAGTGGCATCAGTCCACGAAAGAATTTTTTAAATCGATATTTTAGAAGCACAAATGTTTTGGCAAATACATAAAAAGCAAAAATGAACTCTTACGCCCCATGGTGGCTAAAGTATTATTTACCAAAAAATGTGAAATTATATGCAAAAGACTTTCCATCAGCAAATGTATCCGCTGAAAAAATCAAATTGGAGTTTTAGAAGAAGAGTTATCGAAATAGTGATTTACTATTACGCCCCCTAGCGGAAAATCTATGCGTAATTTCAAAAAGGTATCTATATCTAAAATACTCTTCGACATAAATGGAATCGAAAGATAAGAGTATTTTTTCAATCGGAGGTATAGAAGAAAATATGTGGAATAAAACGTATTTTTGAATTCGACATCATCTACATTTACGGCCTCTACTGGCGAAATTGCACATAGTAACAAAATCGAGATAAAGGATCATCATTGGCATATCTCAAGCTTCACAATGCAAACAAACTTTTGAAATCGGACCAATAGTTGCAGAGATATCGTGGGTATAGGCGGACGGACGGACGGACGGACAAACTGGTAACATAAGCACGATGTTTTCTTACAAAGACGTGCTAAATAGGTAACAGGAAAATATTTTCTCTTAGCTAGCTAGTCAAAAGTATATTTTGAATTCCGTAGCATCCGATTACACATCGCGAAAATCACTCAACCGAAGAAGACTATCGAAAAATAACACACAATGTTGCTGAAAACATGAAACATCAAGCTTGATGAAAATCTATTTGATTTTTGAATTACACAAAATACTTTCAACATTTTTTTTACTTCGAAGTGCAAAATACCTCATGCAACAATCCCAATTTTTTATACACGTAATGGAATCACATTAATTAGCGTAAAATATCTCACGCGAACAGAATTACGCGTGAATCCGCGTACATGCGTTTAAACATGATGGCAGCATTCATTGCCTTGGAACAACAGGAACACAGTGAAAGCGCAGTGGCTGAGGGACACTGGGCCTTGTGTTATCCTAGTGAAAGAGTTTTTGTAAATCTCTTAAATTCAATACTATTAAATCCAGTTAACGTGTCTGCAAAAATGATATCATCGGGTAATACGGGCATTATGATATGAATTCTTTTTGTCAAAAGGCCTATTTAGAGGCAAACAGCAAATGAATGAATTTGATAGATCCCGGAGGAGCGCAATTTTGATGCGCAGTTTTAATCCAGTTTTCTGGAATTCTCGCCACACATGCTTAGGAAAGCGTACCGCTTGGGTGAATAGGCCTAAGGGGGCACCTATTTTGCTATTTCTGTTTCTTAACTCGTTACTTCGTTTTCATAATGTATTGTTGTCGAACATAAGTGTAACCCAATATGATTACGTTTGTAGAAGCAGGATGATTTCTCTACCCACGGAAGACAATAATTTCGGATAATGTTTAGCATTGTTTATCTGCAGATAGTGATTTGGAAAACATCTGGGTACTGAAATGTAAACGAAAAGATAATTTTAAAGTAAGAAATGCAAGAATTTGATCTAAACATTTTACTGTTAAATGTTGTATTAGTGACTTAAATTCAGAATAATATGGGTTCCGTGATGAAACGAAATTGAAAGCAGATGCTGTACGTTTAGACAACCTTCTTGGTCAAATTGGACGTATGTGCATTTCAACTGCTAATCTTCATGAAACGTCATCATTCATTCCTAACGATTGTCATGAATTAATAATGAAAGAATCTTAATGCCATTGACAGGGCTTGAAGAATTGGGGACATTTCGTGTGAATTTTTGTTTGAATTAGATCGTTAACAAGTGGAGATATATATATATATATATATATATATATATATATATATATATATATATATATATATACTATAAAGATACCTAAGCAAAAAAATACATATATAATTTTGACTCACACCTAGTACAACATAGAAAAGGTTATGTATCTACCTGTGTGAGTAAAAGGAGAAAAGAAAAAAAATAAAATAAAACAACTGAATGTAGAAGGTGTCGAGAATACTGAGCCTTGGCTTTATCAAGGACCAGCAAAAACTCTGCATTTTCTCACTTCCACAAAGACCTAGTTGGAAATGGGTTTCTGCAAGGCCATAGATGCAAGTAATATTCCCACCTAAAATAGTTTCAAAAATATATATATAAGTCATGTCCTCCGTAGAGTAGCATGACCTAGCACTAGTTAACAATTTCGCTTGCATCCATTAACCTTCATGGCCCGACCCATGCTCTTCATCTGTTACTATTAAACAGAGAGAAGAAGATTAAAGAGAACTCAAGCTGTGAGAGTGACATAATAAATAGAAATGATTTTCAGCTATAACGAAATTCCAAGTTCGTTTGAGAGAGAATTTAAACCTGAAAAACAAATTTTACATTGCAATTAAAAAAGGAAATGTTAATTTATAACGAACAGATTTTTTGAAAGAAAACTTGAGTCTAAAACCCCCTACTCTACAACTTATGACAGCACGAAAACGAGAATAAATTAAAGATAATAATTAACTAAAGAAAACTTTGTGAAAGTTATATACCTTAAACAGTTAGTTGCAATATGTACAAAGTATTTCAGCAGTGCTTTAAGTGCATAATTAATTAGTTATTAAGAACTTAACTAGTTTGAAAAAACAGCGCATAGACAGCGCATAGAAAAGGAACAAGCTTAGCCATCTTCTGTTCCTAGGTACCACAAAAGACGCTAAAAGTTACAAAGAAAAGTAAGAGTTAAAACCCGCATAAATGTTAACAGACAAACCAATGCTTAAAAGCTGTATATATATATATATATATATATATATCATCATCATCATCATCATTGTCAACAATTATCAATTAACTGCTGGACGAAGGTCTCCCCAAGTTTCCTCCACAACGGTCTGTCTTGTGCCAGTCTCCTCCATGTCACCCCTGCATACTTTCGAATTTCATCCACCCATCTCCCATGTGGTCTTCTTCTGAGTCTTTTCCTGTCCCTTGGAATCCAATCTAAAATTTCGGCTGTCCATCGATGATCTGTCCTTCTGGCAGTATGTCCAGCCCATTGCCATTTCAAGGATTTAACTCTGATCATGATGTCTTCCACTCTTGTCATTTTTCGGATCCACGAGTTCCTCTTCTTATCTCTCCTCGTTACACCAAGTATGCACCTCTCCATGCTGCTTGAGTTGTCTGCAGCCTTTGTATGTCTCTTTTAGTTAAAGTCCACGTCTCTGCACCATACGTAAGCACTGGAAGGATGCATTGATCAAACACTTTTTCTTTTAAGACATAATGGCATATTGCACTTGAAAATTATGCTGTTTCTTCCAAAAGCTCTAAAGGCAAGTTTTGTACGCCGATTAATTTCTTCATCAATGTGACCCTCACTTGATATCTGCTGTCCAAGATAAACGTACGTGTCTGTTATCTCCAGCTTTTCTCCATCAATCGATAAATCTTCGTTTCTTGTAAAAGCATTGAACATCACTTTTGTCTTCTGAAAATTCATTTTTAATCCCACTTCTTTACTCTTGTCAGCAAGTTCCTGGATCATACTCTGCAGCTCTGATCGGGTAGTTGCAAAAATGACTACGTCATCAGCAAAACGAAATTGGGTTAGATAATCTCCATTAATCTTTATTCCCTTGTTTTCCCAGCTCAGCGACTGAAAAACTCCCTCCAATGTGGCATTAAAGAGCTTCGGAGATATGGTGTCACCTTGTCTCACTCCCTTTCCAATTTTTACATGTGTTGTATTTTCAAACAGCCGAATCTTTGCACTTGCATTTTCATAGATGTTATTAATAATATTATTGTATGCATCTTCAATACCGCAGGATTTCAGAGCCATTGTAACTGCTGATGGTTTCACCGAATCAAAGGCTTTTTCATAATCGATAAAAGCCATGCACAATGGAAGTTCATATTCCCTCGCTCTTTCAATTAGTTTTCTCAGTACGTGGATATGATCTATTGTGATGTAGCCATTAAATCCAGCTTGTTCTCTCGGTTGAGATAATTTATAATCTAAAGGCTAATAATTTATAATCTAAAGGCTAGCCTTTAAATAGCTCGGATTCAATTTTAATTCGCACTAGCATTAAGTTTTGTTTCTTTAGCTTCCTGAAGAACTACGAAGTGCAAAATAATGTGTGTTTACAGCAATGACCTAGCATTTCTTTCTTCAAAAAATTTTAATTTACTTTGTTTTCAAAATTAAATAATTTATGAACTGAGAAATAAGAGATCGGTATTTAAAATTACAAGTATTTAAAACATTTCCAATCGCACTGTTTATTTCTACTCCTCATTGAGCAATTTCGCATAAGAGATACTATTGGCTGACGAAATATACGTTAGTCTTACCGGTATGAGTGATGCCTCTGGCTGCTAGCACCTTTGCCTCCTTTGTGACGCCATTTCGTCAGCCAATAGCAGAGCATATCTGATATTGCCAAATATAAAGAGATATCTAAGAAAATTAAATAGTAGTACTACTCAGATCAAGTCACAAGAAATGTAAGGTTATAATTTGCTATTTAAACTAACGTTCACAATGTTTAACACGGCAAAGAGATTTTTTCATCAACATTCTGAAGAGCTTTCGAAACAAGCATTAAACTTTTCCTAAATTCCCCGTATTTTTTGAACCATGAATTCAACATATTACACTTTCAAATTGTTTATCTTCAGTAGTACTGTACCATACTACAGATGTAATGCACGTGTGAAGAGGACAAATCTGTATTTGAGAGCAACTTACTCCCGGAATGACAAGTGCGCGTGTTCAATCTTCGTCGTGGACAAATTTATGTTTTCACATTGGCGACCGAACGTAAAAAAGGATGTACTGGCCGATGGTTTTTTCGAAATATGTGTGATGTTAGCACACATCGTCTAGAATTAATAAAAGTTCGTCCTTCGCTTACCGGAAAAAATGAGGTAGACGATGTCACATACTACAGAAGTAAAGCACGTGTGAAGACGACAAATCTGCATCAGTAAATTCTATCCGTGTAGCTTAGCTTTGAGAGAAACTTACTCCCGACTGAGGAGGCGCCTTTATCAACCATGGAAGATGTTTCTGAAATATATTCTTCGTGTCTTAGAGGGTTGACCCTCACCAACGAAGATTTACAGGAGGGTTTGAAAACTGTTACTAGTCTTGGACAAGTTGACTTATTGTTCTCCAACAAGAGCTTTTGCCATCAATATAAAATGATCTTCATTCTTGCAAAAACGTCCTTTTTTGGCCACATGACCTGAAAAAGGGATGTATATTACAAAATAAAAAAATATTAAAGTTGCGTGCAAGTAATTTTCTAAGTTACAAATTCACATACTATTTAAAATATTAATTTTTATTTTTATTTTACAAAGAATACGGAGTGTTTTGGCATAAAGGCAGTTTATGATATTACTGTGGTCAGTATTCGAGCAATTTCAATTTATGGGGCCAATATCTCAAGAAAATGGAATAAAAGCAGGTTTAGGACGAGAAATGGTCCATTTCTGGGACAAACTCAGAAACAAAAATGTATTAATTGAACAACACGCAAGAAACATCAAATAGAATTTTGCTAGAGCGTTCAAGGGAAATATTTAAATATAAATTAAGCTTATGGTGATAAGACACGCTATTTAACCTCTTGCACATTTTGGCAAAGTGCCGACGATTTAAAATTGACATTTGCAAAACAAATATTTACCTTACAAGAATTCTGCTTCTAAGAGACGAAATTGCGCCAAAAAAGAAGAAAAGACACAGAACAAAATTCTACTGCTAAAGATCGTAGTAGTTGTTTTTAAGCCTTGGAGTTTCAAGAATATGTTATCTCAGTATGAGTGACCAACCACAAAATAAGTTTGTTATACCAATATTTCCGTTCTCAGTGTACCAACCGGAATAGGGTGTTTAATAAGTAGCCTCTCTAATTCGTTTGCTGAGAGCGTGTTGGATCGCACAATATTATACTTTCACTAGCACAACACAACGTCTGATATCGACAGAAGCATGTACTGAGTAATGCTAATTAATTACGAGGAAGAATTACAAAATTGGAAAAGGCTATTAAAATCAAACTTTTCAGAGTTGTGATGTATTTCACATATATTTAGTTTTTGAGGTATTTTTCGTTTTGGAACATTATATGAACTTTTAAATTTCGATAAAAAGAGGTAGCATGTTAGAATAAACTCTTAAGAACTAAAAAAGCATTTGTTTTAAAGTGAACTTTTTTGGTATTGAATCGAATTCATTTTTATGATATAAATAATCTGAAATGATAAAACATTAGATTCAGGTTTCTTTCCAATACGTTTACGTTGGTATTGTATATAATATGAACTGAGTCCATAACGTCACACAAAGTTGACGTAACAATAAAGTAATATCACTATTACTTTCGGAAATCATTCTGAAGATGTAAATCCATTTATTGGTGTAAATATGACATGGATGGTAAGTCAGATAATATTCGGAAACGTGAAAATTCCGTCGTCCTGGAGAGGGAATCGAACCCGCGTCTCTAGGATAGTTTCTAAGTATGCTTCCCACTACACCACCTAGAACGAACAAGTCTTGCGTTTCCAATTAATTTGAGTATAACCATCACAGGATTCACTTGTCGAACCAACCCGCACTCATGTTTAGTGACGCTGGAGGTTACTAATTCTATCCCGTGATTCCCGGGAGGAGTAGAAAAATAATGAAATATCTGGGCAAGCAAACCTAGAATTCTTAACATCCAGATTCGTAAAATGAATGGCGGGTGCTTCGACTAGCGAATCCTGTGATGGTTGTATTGAAATTAATCGGAAACGTGAGACCTGGTTTTTCTGGGTGGTGCAGTGGTTAGCATAATTCGAAGCTATCTAGGAGACGCCGTTTCGATTCCCAATCCAGGACGATGAATTTTGCAAGGTTTTGGATATTATCTGAATTACCATCCTTGTCATATTTTTGCCAATAAACAGATTCACATCTAAAACTTTGTATTGTATTGTGTAATACCGAGTTCCATTCATGAGGAACTAATTTGTCTTAGTTCACGGTTCGTCGTGCAGAATCTCCACAGAAATCTTGAAAATACCTCGCCCTGAACCGGGTAACTTTCCCGTTGGAAACGATTTCCCCTCGAACGTATTGCCGTTACACCACGCAGGAAATGAAATTCCACGTTGCTGCAGCTCAGAAATTATAACTTCGCAATCTGAACAGATTTCAGATCTGTGCAATATGTAGTATTTGTATGCTTCTGCGAAGCATCCACAATCCTTTCGAATCCTAGAACGGATATTGGTCTCAAATCTCCTACGGTTTCAGATATGAATCACAGAATTTGTGGAAAAAAGTATTCTGAAGTGACAAATTCACAGGCTTCAAATTTCATAAGAAAATATTACGTGGTGAACAACGAACAGTGCTGGCCACCCAAAATGCAACACCAAGAAGGACACGAGATAGCAAAGCCAGATTTACTGGACACATAACAACAGATACGAAGATGAAACGATTGAGCTTACAGACCCGTGAGACTTGCGGAACACACAGACCTCAATAGTTCGTGTGGAACCCATATCTGGCAATAACGGCTGCTACACGCCGCGGCATCGAACGAAAGAGGCTTTGGATGTGGGTTTGGAGCATGTCGGTAAAGGCTGCTTCCACACGTTGCCACAGCTCATCGGGCGTAGCCACGAGGGGTGCTTGCCGAGACACGCGGTTGCCGATCAGCGACCAGGCGTGTTCGATGGGCGACATATCGGGAGAACAGGTGGGCCACGGCAGCAGTGACACATGGTGGGCCGTGAAGAATTGTTGCATGATGCGTGCCACGTGCGGGCGCGCATTGTCCAGTTGAAACGTGGCCGCTGGCAGGTCCTGCAGGTAAGGGAGGACTACAGGCTCCAAAACGTCGGAGATGTAGCGGTGGCTGATCAGTGTACCGGCGATGCGTACCAGAGGGGTGCGGGTGTCATGTCCAATTGCGCCCCAAACCATAACGCCAGGAGACGGACCGGTATGGCGATGCATAGCGCAGGCGTCATAAAGTTTCTTGCCGCGGTGCCGCCACACGCGGATTCGATCATCGTGGTTTTGCAGGCAGAAGCGTGGTTCGTCAGAGAAAACAATGTCGTGCCATTCCGTAGTAAGGTGTGGCCTTCAACGGCACACTACCGCCGCAATCGCCGGTAGTGCAGAGTCAATGGTAGTCGGAGCAATGAGCGCCGTGCGACAAGTCCACGCTTCTGCAAACTACGTCGAACGGTATGTGCTGACAAAGGTTGTTGTGTAACACACCCTAATTCCTGCGCTAACGTTCGTCATGAGGCGGTGCAAGCCGTCAATGCCCGCCGCACAACATGCCGGACCTCTCGTTCGGTGGTGTGCTGCGGCTGCGGCAATGCCTCACGTCGCGTCGGTCCGTCCGTCCCTCCTTCTCTCACCGAATCGTAGTTCAAAATTCCCTAGGAGATTGTATCAGGAATTGCATTGGTAACCACCAGATTAAATATTGATGATTTTTAATACAGAGTTTTTTAAATATTTTTGTACAATTTTTAGTTCTCGATTGTTATAGAAATATTTTGTTTGTCCCACATTTAGTACCGAGTAATTCAAAGCGCGAACTCTGTGTCTGAGGAGAAATGCAATAAATTAATGTAGAAAATTTTATCAATAACAGTGAAACTCACTTTAGGAATGCTGTTCTTCTGAAAGTTGAAGATACATTTCACTCGTTCAGCACACAGAAAAGTTTCCGCCTTAGTGCAACTTTAAAAGTGATAAAATTAAAAGCCTAAAGGACATATCTTTCATGTGTAGGCTGATTTGGTGCATCCAACTTATTGCACGCAAAATTTAGAATCGAAGGAAGGAACTCTGTTACAACCAGGTTTAAGATATTCAAATATTTTGGATGCTGATATTTCTATGAATTTATTCACATAAAACTACTTATAAATGGTTTTCTTTACTCTTCACATCCACATCAGCACTGAATATTTCTATGAATCCATTCATGTGAAACTACTTATAAGTGTTTCTCTCTTTCCAAATCATACCCCACATCATCAGGAATAATTCCAAAAGGTACTAACTTTAGAAGACGCGGATGAGATACCCGGGGTAAAAATTAGCTGCCTTTATTTCTAGTATCACTCCACTGCTGTTTCGGCGATGAACACTTGGCCACGAAATTCAAGGGTGGATCCCATGGTCACTTCCCGCACCCCTGTCTCGGATGTTCAATGATACAATGTGATATCAATCGGTGGACTACGGATGACAAATAAAAGTAGATAACTGCTGATTTTGCAACTCCCGCATCTCGACTGAGCTAGTAAAATGTGTTGGAATGCTTTTTTCGTTCAAACATCTATTTCATGAAATTGCAAGTTTCTAAGAGAATTGAAACTTGCACGCAAATCATGAAACATCAGTTTGTTGCACGAAACAAACACGCTTTAGCAATGGGTTTGAACTGGTACTGTACATATTGTCTATTCCCTCGGTATGCTCGTAACACTCATATTGTTTACTGCAGAATCAAATTTTTATCTTAGTGTATCAAACGTAAAACTGTAGAATTATCGTGAAACTTAAAATGCACTTTAGCTTGGAATTCTCAAGAAAAATATGATTATTATGAACAGAAGAAAAATTAACTGATGAATATGCGTAGACCTGAAATGACAACATGAATTTTTTAACTAAAAAAGTTCCTTAGTTGTAAAAATAAACAAAACGTGACAAACATAAAGTTTACATGATGCATTTTCCCTTCCGGAAGAAAACTGGTCATGCCACTCTGATGGTGGGGTGTTGGCTGGGGAGTAAGATGATAAATTACCTCTCTCCGATGGCAGAGCGGTAAGCACTGACTTGTTGCTATTCGTTCGAGATGGGTCTGGGTTTGAATCTCGAGAACACATCAACTGTTGCTCTGTTTTGCAAATTAATTATACTTTTGTTAAAATAATGGTTATTACCTTTTCCTGAAAATGTTTTTGTAACTACAGAAGCACATTTTTTGAAATCGGAGTAAGAACCTAGGGAAGGGAAAAAAATCGGCTTTCTTACAAAATTTATTCGTGCATTGGCCGGGCTGGATTTAGTTTGACCTTTACAGTGTGCATTGACAAAGGGGTAAAGGGATGTTCACGGATCCATTGACCAGTATCAAGTGAACGAATGTTCTAAAAAAATATCTTTAACTTTATTGCAATCAGTCTGTACACGTGCAACCATGGCATCTTTTACCATCTTCTCCATAAATCTAATCATCTACCATCCATCATTTCCATTTAATATGCACTGTTATTCTTTAGAAAGCACCTAATTCCCGATTCCCAAGGTATCCCACTACTATTTCGTGAAAAATACAGCCGCTATCGGTATAGACGTGGTGCTTTTTAGGCTGCTATTTCTGTGCTTTTGCATTCCAGCTCCGCAAGTTTGGAAGTTTTGTACTATGCTGATCTAAACTAACATTATGCTTAATGGCTGGAATAGCGATTTACATAAAGATGTGTAAATGTAAAAGCTGAACATATGCTTTAAAAACTCGTCAGGGCACTAAATATATATCGCATAAAAATTATTATTTGTGTCTCTATAAACGGACGAAGCGATTTTATGTGTAAACAAATTCTTAAAACCGATAACCGATTTCTCCGTATATGCGCTTGAATCACTACTTTTTTTTAATTTCCAATGAGTGCCAAATGTATTAAATTTTCCAGTATTTAAATTGAACAAATGCATATTAATAATTTAATTTGCAAAGGCACTTTATATATATTTTTCTGGTATGACTAAGGTGAAACCTTTAAGTAGGCTTTCCAATCTATATAAAAAATATAACAAGAAATGAACCGTTGCAAATATTAATATGCCAACGTCTTTTTGCTGAATTTTCTTGGCATTCTGAGTTCCGTTCGAATGACAGATTCTTATGGAACGATATAGTGCATTGAAGTAAAGATACGGTACATTTCCTTTCCCATTGGTATGTTCTAGAATTTACAGTGGCAATAACTTTATATTCCCTTGTACTACTTGGATTTATCACATGTAGTTTCATTATTCTCACTTTCCCTAGTTTAGATTTAGCGTTTGAGTGAATATTTAACATCCGTAATTTAGATTTAGCGTGTGAGTGAATATTTAACATCGATAGTTCAGATTTAGCGTTTGAGTAAACATTTAACATCCGTAGTTTTGATTTAGCGTGTAAGCGAATATTTAACATCGATAGTTCAGATTTAGCGTATGAGTGAATATTAAACATCTGTAGTTTAGATTTAGAGTGTGAGTGAATATTTAACATACATTTAAGAGTAGACAGGACTGAATTGACACCGAATTTTCGGGTGTAATAAGCACGTCTTTTGAATCCGTTCTGACGCAAATTAAATTTATCAAAACTATTCAAAGTCAATGGAACCGGTATGGAAAACAATAGATCTGAGCAAAGAAAGATTTTCAATCGGGTTTTTATTCCCTGGGATATTGCTGTAAACGGAATTTTAACCTTACGAAATAGAAATATCGACAAAAATAAGATGCGACTTTACGTCACCTGGTAGGAAAACCACGCATTATTTTAGGAAGAAAGTAATCTCAAAAAGTTTATCCGTATAAGCGGTATCGGTCTAAGAAAAAAAATTAGTCGAGTTTTCAGGAGCCCAGATTTTGCAACAAATACTTCAGAAGCAGAAATATATGACCCCTGGTGGTGGCTAAACCATTCTTTACCAAACATTAGAAATTATGTGAAAAATATTTTCCATCAGGTCTTGTATGCGATACAGGAAGAATTTTTCAAATCAGAGCTTTAGGAGCAGAAATAACGCAGAAAACGCAATTTACCTTTGTGCCCCTAGCGGAAAGTGTGTGATTTACTTGAACATTTTGAATTTATAGGGAAATCATTTCGCATCGGAAACACTATCCAACAAAGAAGGACTTTTTCAAATCGTACTCTTAGAAGTAGAGATATTGACAAAAATAAATGTACATCTACGTCCTCTGGCGTAGAAACCATGCATTTTTCAAGAATAACATTTTCCTGAAAGGTTTGTCGACATGAGTAGTATCGCTCAACAAACGACGTTTTTTTCAATCGAGAATTTAGAAGCTCATATTTTGCTGCAAATACAACAGAAGCGGAAATTAGGATTTACGCCCTCTGGTGGCCAAACTATTTTTTTACAAAAATTAGAAATTATGTGCAAATGATTTCCCATCAGGAGCTGTATCCAGTGCAGAAAGAATTTTTTCAAATCGGAGATTTAGAAGCATAGATATAGGGGAAAACACAGTTTACCGCTTCGCCCCCTAGCGAAAAGTCTATAAATTACCTGAAAATTTTGAAATTATATGAAAAACATGTCACACGGAGAACACTATCCAACAAAGAAGGAATTTTTCAAGTCGGACTCCCAGAAGTAGAGATATTGACAAAAATAAGATGTACATCTACGCCCCCTGGCGGGAAAAACTGTGGAATCTTTTAAGAAGAAAATATTCCGAAAACATTTATCGATGTGAGTGGCATCAGTCCACGAAATAATTTTTTAATCGATATTTTAGAAGCTATGATTTTATGGCAAATACATCAGAAGCAAAAATTAACACTTACGCCCCCTAGTGGGCAAAGTATTCTTTACCAAAAATTTGAAATTATGTGCAAAAGAGTTTCCATCAGGAGATGTATCCGCTGTAGAAAAAAGTTTTCAAATCGGAGTTTTAGAAGAAGAGTTATCGGGTAAAATGCAATTTTCTTTTATGCCTCCTAGCAGAAAATCTATGCGTAATTTGAAAAAGTAACTATATCTAAAATACTCTTCGACATAAATGGAATCGAAATATATAATTTTTTTTTCAATCGGATATTTAGAAGCAAATAAAACGTTTGTTTGAATTCGACATCATTAACATTTAAGCCCACTGCCGGCAAAATTGTACATCGTAAGAAAAAACGAAATAAATGATCATCATTTGC
Organism: Macrothele yani; assembly: GCA_039090855.1. NCBI lineage: Eukaryota > Metazoa > Arthropoda > Arachnida > Araneae > Macrothelidae > Macrothele > Macrothele yani. The sequence continues at coordinate 206,304 of JAYWMT010000250.1, read as the reverse complement.
ATATTTCAAGCTTCCCAATGCAAAACGAATTTTTCCAATCGGACAAATAGTTTCTGAGATATCGTGGGTACAGGCGGACGGACGTACGGACATACCGATAACAGAAGCACGATCTTTTTTTACAAAAGACGTGCTAAAAAAGACGAACGTTTTACTTTCATTATATATATTGTATTTGATGACATGATCACATATAAATCCTGATCTGGAAACAAAGGTTCTGATCCTTCAAGAGAAATAACCACACTACTATTTACAAACTCAGTATTAGAACGAAGACACCTACCAATTCTTTCAACAGATATGGTTTTTTTTACGATTCATATCTACCGTGTATGTTATGATTTTTGTTCAAATCTTAAAACCTCATCCCTCCATTAATTTTTTTCAATTCACAAGTACTCAACTTGATATTATTAATAATTTCTTTAGCAGCTAGCTATGTTGTGTTTCTTTAGTTGCATGGATAACCGTTTGTTTTTTGAGGAAACCGAAAGGGAAGCTCCCAATATAATCACAGGTAAAACGTCCGACTTTTTATTTTGAATTTTGTGATTATCTATAAGTGTCGCCAAAATGAAAATGAGACAGATCCAATAGCGTGGTTGAATAATTACATAGAGGCGTGCATTTGCGCCAGAAAATGGCGCGTCATGTCAGGAAGCATTATGTTGTTAGAGGCACGTGTCAGTATACTGTTTGCACGTGCTGAGGGAAGTTAAATGCGTAGGGTCGTGACATGGATTCGTCCAAACAGGCCCAGTGGGCAGTTGAGAAATTTGTAACCGCAGAAGGTTTTAGCCGAGCCGAAATGTATCGTCGTATCAAAGATATTTATGGGAATGAGTGTCAGTTACGGTGCACGGTGATCCGCTGGTGTAGTGAAATTCGTAACACGTATGTGAGCACGGAGGTCATGCCGAGAGCTGGACAAGCCCACGTGGCCACCCCCATGGAATCGATGGCTGCCATGTACAACCTTGTGAAGGAGAATCGCCGAATCACCACCCGCGACCTTACGGCAACAGTGTTCGTGAATAAAAGAACAGTTAACAATATTCTCCACCGCCGATTGGGATACAGCAAAGTTTGCGTACAATTGGTTACCAAGCATCTCCAATCTCAAGGAGGGACAAAAAACTCGGTAGATGGATGCTTTCTTGGAGCATGTGCATCGTCACTACGCCGGGAGAGAGACAGTTTCTTCTCAACATGAAACTTGGTATCACAACTTCTATCTGGCCAGAAAATAGATTAGTATTATAAGGCGGCGTCCCCATTCTTCGACGCCCAAAAAACGCTCCATCCTCTTTATGAGCTGAAAAAGTGATGCTCACGGTTTTTATTGATGAAAGTGGCTCATTGTTGTTGGATTGGCTGAACGCAGGCAGTAAGTTAAACGCAACCACGTAATGCAATACGTTACGGAGCTTAAAATAGTCATCAAGCATAAATGACCTGATATGTTGTCAAATAGGGTTAGAAATATTCACGACAATGCGCGCCCGCATGAGGAGACAATGCGGAGATTTTTGCTGAGAAGCTTCGGCTGGGAGGTCCTCGACCATCCTCCTATAGTCCCGATCTGCCGCCCGGCGACTATCACATCTTCGGGTCACTAAAAAAGCTTTCAAGAGCCGCCAGTTCGTTAACGACGCTGCGTTCCGGGACGCAGCTGAAGAGTGGTTCCCCCTCAAACCACGGACGTTCTTAGCTCAGGGTATCCACAATCTGATGCCACGCTGAGACTCTTACTTGAACCGACAAGACGACTATGTGTAGTGGGTATATAGTCCATGTATTATTCTTAGTTATTCTGTGTTCGCACATTCCAACCTACATGCAATTACCGCAAGAAACCGACAGACTCTGTTTCATTGGGGCGACCCATATAATACAAACATTTACAACATGATACATTGGAAATAAATGTGTGAATGTAGGATAATCCGAAGAAGAACGTAAAGAGTAAAATTTATGATATCACATTTTTGCCGTTCTGAATCGCTTAACATTTCGGATACTGGCTGCTGTAGCACTTAGAATTTTAGTCTCGGTGCCACTCACTGGAAGATTACTCACACAGTGTATCAGAAGATTGAAAATAACATAAAAGGGGTTAGCTTCAATTAAAGAACAGAAATGATGCATTCGGATACGTGCTTGTGTTAATGTATAAAGAACGCCGAAAAACCAGTAGTTATTGAAGTTTCATTAGAATATCTGTTGCCTTTGTTTCGCAAATAAGAACTGCTTTAAGAAACGCTTCTTACCCTAATTTCATGCAAAGATGAGGTCAGCTGTACTGGTTCTTGCTACGTATTTTTATGCAGCATCTGCGTTTAAATGGATGTGACGTTCTTTTCACTTATTTTCAATTAAAAATTATACCCCATGCACTTTATATTAATAAAATTTCACAGTGATTTTCTAAGCTGAACGTCAGGATGTGCTTTAATGAATGCGTTTTCTCGAAGTTCATAGCCTGTAAAGTTCAACTAGAATTGCCTGTAAGGAATTCCTGCAGACGTGATCATATTCAGTGAGACAAAAACCTTGGCTGTGTTATTTCTTATTGTGTCATATTTTTAACGTGCTTTCGATGTCGCAACTTGTGATTCACGTAGTAGACATATGTGCTAGTTTTTCGTTATAAGCCTGGATGTTACATCGTCCGAATTCCATCGCTAACGCATTACTGGTTGAAGCCATTTGATAAAATCACATGTTTATAGAAATATTAAGAAATATTTATTCAGTTTCTGTTTATCTTGTTTTAAGTGTCATACTTCATGTTTTTGCCTATAAAGGGATTCAATTGCCTCAGTTAAAGCGCCTCTGTCGTTGATGATTAGGAACCAAATAATTTTCAGTAGGACATTGTTTTGACTGGCCCTGTCTCACTACGACGACGCTAGTATGTTATATCGGGTGATCATTATTAAAGACGTGGTGTGCAAACTGATTTTGCAAAGCATCTATAAGACAAAAAACAGAATTGGTAAGAATAGGTTCAAGGACATATGCTCGAGATACACCAAAAGCGGAAAACAGACTACCTTTTATTTGTGCCAGCAGGAAATATGTGACGCTCCAACCGACATCATGACTTACACACAGGAGGGCGATGCATGGTCCCGGTAGCTCTTGTTGAGTTAAAGTTTGATATATGTCTTCACAGCCCTGTTCGCTTTCAGAATTACTGCATTTGGTCCGAATGAAACTTGGTTTGGTAAACGCAGTAGGCGATGTCAACGCCTACTGCGTTGCATCATGAGTCAAACCTGATTGTATATAAGTGGACCACTTGTTGTTCTTTATGGCCTTAAGCCTGAAGATGGGATCTAGGGATCCCGAAAGATCTCGCTTTTAATTTGCTTTTACTTGTGAATAAAGTTTTTAAACTAGTATATAGTATCAGCAGGGATAATTTTTTAACCGTACGTAGACAGCTTTTATGACTTACATGAAACTTGGTTTGTTCCAAGAGATCCCGTTCCCCTCGCTGAATATGACAGCGTGATGTGGATTTACGACAACATTTGTCATCTGACCGTATTTTTCTAATGATATTGTCCAACCGAAGCAGTGACTTGTGCCGTCAGCCTCCACAAGTATCAAGAGGAACTTTCCAATTTTGTGGTCCCGCAAATGTAGTAATAAATTAGATCCTCTTACTGAATTGTTGGAACAGATTCTCTGGTGGTAGGAACACTACAAAAGCGCGGTATGTTAGAGCTACATTGTATGTTCTAGGTTTGGCAGTCTTGAATGAGAGAATAACACTGCAAGTAAAAAAAAACGGACTAGCTGCGTTACACTGTTGAGGACGTCGTTCAGCGCATGGAAGACGCTTTAATCCCATGTTTTTAAACTGTCACAAATTAACATGAAATCACATTTTCTAGTTAGCTTTGTAGATTTTCTGTAGTCATCACACATCGCCACATGTGCAGTCATTTGTTTGTTCATCTACAGCGGGAATCCGGTTCCGGTTTGGTCCAACCCTGTTATCGGTGTTGGGCTCCGAACACCTCTTGTTCGATTGTGATCAATTTTGTAAAATTTTCTAGAGGTTTCAGCTCCTCGTTTCATCCCGTGCCACAAAATAGAACTCTTTTGTTCACAAACTCATGTGCGCACGGACTTGATAACATTCCTGCTAGGTGAAGGGATGTTTCAAACAACATCGATGTTTCACTACACATCACTGAACACACGCTCTTTAATTGTGAACACCAGTATTAGTAAAGTGTGACTGCCCTGTGCACTGCAAAATATATATGTTGGTTTGAATTTAATGATTTATTTTAGCGATTTTAAATTGATGTTAGCACTGGGGAACTGCAACTTGTATTGTGAAGGCTGTGTTTTGTCGTGTTTTTTATAGATGGTTTAACGACAACCATGAGCAGCTGAATGGGTATAAGCAGTCGCCCTTCTCTAATTTAGGGTCGCTAACTCAAGGGAAGGTAGAGAGCCATTGTCTTAAGCCAAAGAGAATGTCCATGCCTTACGGGATTCGAACCCCGACCGTTCTCGGACGGGTGCTCAGAAGCCATTACTTAGATCAGTGCGCCACCGGATCAGCGAAGACTGTGTTGGGAATGAAATTGAATGTTCAAGACAGTTTGAAAATAAAACTGTTAGCTGTTGACATTGAATTGTTCCGGATAGGGATTGAAAACCATATGCGAGGAATGAACTCGTATGAGTAGTTAGGAGCTCATCTGTTCAATAAAAACCATACAATAAATCATCTAGTGTCTTATGATAAGTATGATAAGTGTACTGAAGTGCCAGAAAAACTGGTACAGACGAGCTTATGCAAAATGCATAGCAACGTCACATATGCGCGTACTCGGTTACGTCCGCTAGTGATTATATAAAGCGATAGATATCCTTGCCAGCTGACAGATCTGTTTTCGGCATGAGAATGACTAGTAATAACGCTTTCAGCGATTTTAAACGCGGTATCATTGTTGGGGATCGTGAAATGAGTCATAGTATTTCGGAGGTAGAAACGAAGTTCGGATTTTCAAGGACGATCATTGCAAGGGTGTACCGCGACTACAAGAATTCCGGCAAAACCTCCAACCTACGATACCAGTGTAGCAGTAAAAACACATTGTGTGAACGTGACCATCGTCGGCTGTCAAGAATCTTTTCACGCGATAGGCGTGCAACATTCTCGCAGGTAATATCGGAATTCAATGCTGGCGCCTCAACAAGCATCAGCGTCCGGACTGTTTATACGTACCCTGTATGATATGGGCTTTGGCTTCCGACGCACAACTCGAGTCCCCTTGATGGGTGTACGACACAGAGCTATGCACCTCGCTTGGACACGGCAACACCGCCACTTGACACTTGATCACTGGAAACAAGTAACCTGGTCTGACGAATCGCTTTTTCAACTGTATCAGGCAGATGGAAAGATTCGTGTGTGGCGCAAACCCCACGAAGCTATGGATCGCGCCTATGAACAAGGAACAGTACCATCTGAAGGGGGGTCCGTAATGGTATGGGGTGTGCTTAGCTGGACTTCACTGGCACCACTGGTACGTCTACAAACGCCTGTGACCGGCCAACGCTATGTACGCTTCCTTTCTGACGAGGTACACCCGTTCAGGTCCTGCATTCATGCTGATGGGTTGGGCCTGTTCCAACAGCACAATGCGTCTCCACACAAGTGTCGGGACGCCACATCATTGTTAGAGGAGCATTCATCTGAGTTTGGAGTGTTGCTATTCTTACCCAAGTCCCGAGATCTGAACGTGATAGAACACATTTGGGATGCCATGCAGCGCGCTATCGAACACAGGAATCCGAGACCTCGGAATACACCCGAATTCTGGAACGCTCTGCAGGAAGTATTGTGTGCATTGCCTACAGCATATTTCCAGAAGCTAGTGGAGTCCATGCCCCGTCGTATTTCTGCAGTCCTGCGCTGCCGTGGGGGACCTACCATGTATTAGACTGATGCACCGGTTTTTCTGGCACTTCAGTATATGTGTCTTATGATAAAGTATGTATGGGATAAATAAGCAACGTTTTTTGCTATACAAGTCCAATAATTTTTTTTATCCATGTTTTTCTGAAAGATAAGATCTAAGTCATTTGACACCATGTTATAGTTAATAAGGTTTAACTGAGGCGAGACCTCAAGGAATGCATGAGGAGCGATTAATGCAAATGAGAGATTGCTTTAGCTTGTAGATAAGGCTGTCTTACACCCAGATAATTTTGTTTGTTTGTTTAAGGATTGACCTAATTTGTTCCTCGTTTCTGTCCTCTCTCAGCTATTCTGGGTCCTTGTGCAACCGGTATACAATACCAAACACGAAATACGTATACTTTCCATAGCAGGAAATAATACATCATACTTCTAGAGTTCTTCCACCTAAGTGCCTGAAATTAAAAAAGAAAAAATAAGAGTCGTGGCATATTATTATATTCACACCGTTCTCTGATCATTAAGATTCAAGCGCCTGGAAGTTTTTCGACATGTGTAAATACACTAATTTTTGGATCCTTGTTTTTGGAGCAAATTGATTCTGATTATTCTCGATGACTCGTGAGAAATCTGAATTCATTACGAAACAGAATCAATGTATAAAAATACTTTTGACTTCGTGAAATATTTCAGACTCCTCCTAAATATGCAGTCGCATAATTCGGGATACGTTTCGCAATTAATATCAATTTGCGAATTTTTAATTTTTATATTTGGAATCAACATGTATTTAAAAATATAAATATAAAAGTTTTTACAGCGTCTTTAATGTGAATTAACTCTAAAATATATTTGCGATTACACTAAACATATCGTACATTTGGAACCATATGGAAATATCTTCAAGTGTATGAATCAAGATATTTTCTGTTTATTATTCCAACTGACATTTCTAGTATATAACTTAGGGCAGGTGGTTTGAAGCATATTTTCAGGAAATAAGCATTTTAAACATTTAGAAAGAAAATTTAACATCTAGAAATGCTCAAACTTTTTCTTCTAAACAATCATCAAAATTAAATGCCAGGGACGTAGCATTTTAGCATGTAAAAAACTCCACGACAGCAGATTAACGTGTCGGAAAAAACAATCCACAAAGCCAAAATTTACGGAGTGTTACGCTGTTACAAGAATCAAAGGAAGAATATCAAATTTACCTATGTTTAGAATCTAAACCACAGTGGACACGTACAGAAGATAAGTGTGTTTAGAACTTTTACCATATTTATGAAATTTTTTCTTTGCTTTGGTTTTATACCTTAACTGAATTTGCAGAAACAATTTTTAGAATGTCCCGAAGTATTTCAATTTTTTTCGTCAAAAAATTTGAAAAAATGTATTTACAGTGGAAATGTAAGTAGGTTGTTTCATAGCTAATTTTTAATTTCGTATTTAATTTCACTGTTAACGCCGAGAGCGAACAGCATGATTTTAAATCAAAATCAACAGAACTTGTGAAATGACGTACTGCCAAGTATTTCTGATCAGCGTCTCATAGCAGGAATGGGAACACTCCAATGTGTAACATCATCAAAGAGAACCGGTCCCGGGGGTAAAGAAAGAGCTCACATGAATTTGTGTGATCATCTAGAACCGTTTTTCACAACCACCGTTACCTGTCCGAGAGGTTTTTTCTGCCGGTCCCCGAGAACCAATTGAATTTATTTATTTTTCTTTTGAATCGTATTTAAAGTAAGAGGGAATCTAGATGTAAATTATTTTGAACAATTGCCGCTGCAGATTGAAGAAAACTTGGATCGCTAACCTCTTCACAGAAGACCAGAACTCCTGCAAGCTAACTTACCAGTAAAATGAAAGGTTTGTTAAACGTCCTTGTGGTGCTAGTCTGGTATAGATATTCAGATCAAAATCTCGGATTCAGTTTTGGGGTAACATGGAGACAGAATATGAAAGTGTCGGCGACAAAACGTGGAAAGGTCAATTTCATCACTGAAAATGAACTTTCCACGTTTTGGGATTATAGCATATGTCTGAAGCATCATTGCACATGCATCCCGTCTGCGGTTTAAATCGATGTCTAATAACACCTGAACGAACATCGGGCGATATGCGTGAAAATTCAGGTATTTCTTCATGTGCTTATGCAGTGTTGATTGTGGTATTCCAAGCTCCGCTGATCGTTTGCGGAGCGACTTTGTCGGTGACCTAATAACTGATTCCTCGACCGCTTGATGGTCTTCCCGTTCGTGGTTCAGCCTTGATGTGGCCTGCTTCGAAGAGTTTATGTTCCCACCGCAGAAGAGTATGTTTTCGAGGGGCCTTTTTGTCGAATCGTAGTTGGAAATTGACACGCACGTCACGCATTGTCTTCCCTGCGTGTGGACGTTCGTGTACCCAGACACTGACAACAATACGCTGTTCCAGGGTGTATTCGCTGGTATCACACATGGTTCCGGTACCTAATCTGCAAATAAACACAATACAGGCCATTACTCAACATATACATCATACAACAGATACATAGCTCACTTACCTTTCTTATTACGGGGGGGGCAAGACATTGTGGACACCCTGTACAATATACATGTGCGTTCATTTTTTCTCTGCAATGATATTCATTTTTCGTAAGCAAGAAACGCGGTTCAAAAATCACTAAACTGTTTTGTCACGCCCAAGAGGATATTTGGTGGAGTCGTTCGAATTTAATTGAAATTTGAATGACTTGTCTCGGCAAACTATAGGAAATTAATGCTTTCAGTGATTCTGACAACGCCGCCAATCAAATGTGAGATAATGTTTAAGCAAAAAGCGTTTTCAGATGAATCACGCCACAAGTATTTTAGCACTAAAGTCTGTAGAGAGTTTCGGGACAACCTGTTTTAGCGATGGACACGGAATTCTGCGTGAACATGAAAAAGGCAAATAGATGGCTTACAATGCTATGCGGAAAGTTACTTTCGTACGGATCCGTCTGCTGGTTTCCGTAAAGGAAATAACTAGACGTTGTGGCAGATCAAAACCTCAAAGAGAAAATTTAAAACTTTTAGGATATTTTATTTCCTCGAACGTTGACGTCAGGATTATGGGTGACAAAGCAAACGCACAAATGCTTTGATCAGCAGAAAAACAATATTGATGACGCTCCTTGGCACTAAAGACCTTGATCGCAATCTTCCAGATAAAAGAACATCCTGAAAATAGTTACACCAATTCGATGTTCTCTTCCATCAAATTTAACTGAGTTGCCCACATATTTTTCAAAAAAGTATGGTTATCCTTGGAGCCAAAGAAACCCTGCCGCGAAACTTATTTCTCTTGCATCGCATACTTGTGGCAGTTGTAATCAGAGCTTTCTTTTAATCTCATGAACTGAAGATTCATATATTGTTTGAACAGTTTATATTAACCCCTTCCTATTTGATATTTCATTGTAGACATAGACAATTATTTGAAACTTCGAACCAGATCAAGATCCCTTACCCTTCTTCATTTATGTTTATTTATTTCCTTGAGTGATAGTGTTATATATCTCATGTTTCACATGATAGATAGGCATGATTTCTACCCTACTGAACAAAAAGGATAGCATTGTTTATTATAAGTGCCAGTTATTTTACATAGTTGCGTACTTGGATTTTTTGCCTGTAACTGACAGAAGATCCAAAATATCCTGTCACGGATTTAAAACGAACACTCTATTGGAAGACTTACAAAACACCGTTTGCTGATTCACGGAGCCCAAATAACTAGGTTTAACTTAAATACTTGCCTACGGTTCTGCAACAAATTCAACCAACTTTGAAGATATTGAAGAATAGTATTCACCGGTTGGTACCACGTCCTGTGCGACATTTAGAGACTGCCATAAGTTTTGCAGCGTTTGTCTCTAGATACGGAAAGAAAGAATGGAGGTGAGGGAGCAGGTGCTGAGGTCTGAGGTTCAAATTTGGCAATTCCTAAGTATAACTTCTAGCAAATTAGGACATATACAGTATAATGCGCAGAACATGCAGCAAAGCACTGCCTTAGCCCGAAACATCTAAAATGGAACATATAGACCTGATTGAGAAAATGCAAAAATCATTATAACTCCAAGAAACAAGGTCACGCTGTTAATGACTGAAAGTTTGCTAATAACTCAACACCGCGCCACGTTTTGGAATGACTATGTCCTGCGATATACCCCCTGTCAGGAGGGTTACATTACTTTGGCGGCAGCCCTCCTATGTACAGGACCACGCCACCGTGGCCCCGCCCCTTACCCATGTTTCTTTGCGCTGCCTCCTTATGTATGCACACTGAAGAGCAATTAAATTAGAGACAGCTGGCGTTATGCAAATGTGTCGGTGTGGGCTACCCTTTAAACGGAAACGACATGAGATATGTAGCGATCCGACAATATAAGGAATGATGCGACGGTAATCAGTAAGAGTCGGACGCACTATGGGCACAACGAAGGATCTAAGCGCATTCGATCGTGGGCAAACTGCCGGAACCTGACGAATGGGTCTATCCATCTTGGAAGTCGTGCAGGTACTGGGATTTTCACGTGCCACTGTGTCACGGGTGCACCGTGAGTACATCGAATCCAGTAAAACCATACCTGCAACGGCTAACTGCCGTGGACAACAGCGTGTGGATGAGCGGGGTCATCATCAGCTTGCTCGCGTTGTAACACTGGATAGACGACCCACATTGCAAGAAATCACTCGGCAATTTAACGCTGGTGCAGAAAAACGTGTAAGCAGCCACACCATTCAGAACAATCTCCTCGCTATGGGGTACAGAAGCCATCTTCCCACGAGGATACCGTTGGTGATCGCACATCACAGGGTGTAAATATTAGCATGCGCGCGGGAACATCGCCACTGGACCCTAGACATGTGGAAACATGTTGCCTGGACTGATGAGTTGAGATTCACGTTGGTACATGCGGATGGCAGGGTACGAGGACGGCGAAAACCACATGAAGCGATGGATCCTCCTTGCCAGCAGGTTACTATTCAAGCTGGTGGAGGTGGCATTCTCGTCTGGGGAGTGTTTACGTGAACTGAAATGAGATGCCTAGTAAGTGTGACATCGTCCCTCACAGGTCAACGTTACCGGGATATCCTGGACGAACATTTGCTCCCGTTTGTGCGTCTTCAACATCCCACTGGGGACCTCATCCTGCAACAAGACAATGCACCTTGCCGTCGCTCCTGAATTGTATCCGAATGGTTGGATTAACACTCTACCGACGTGACCTCGCTTCCTTGGCCAGCTAAATCACCTGACCTCAACGCCATCGAGCACATCTGGGATGCCATCCAGAGAGACCTTCGAGGCCCTGACCACCTCCATCAAATCTTCGTGAACTGTGTTAGCTTGTTCAGGGGTCGTGGATACGTTTGGCTTCCCAAAGTTTCCGGTGTCTTGTCGAGTCCATGCCGAGATGAATCGCCGCCGTCATCAGGGTGAAAGGTGGTGCTACACGTTAATAGACAGGTATCTCTAATTCAATTGCTCTTCAGTGTATATATGTGCTGTACTAACTAAAGGTTTGTCTTGCATCTGATGAACGGTATTAGTAGCCCGAAAGTACTTATGCTGTTACAGGGTGTATGCTATTTTAATTAAAGTATTGTGTATAAGGTCTAACGTTATTTGAACGTACAGAGACTGTTTTTATTCATTTTATCATTTATGACGTGCGTATCTATAGTTTTAATTTAAAAACAAATCATTTTCTGAGTCAAATCCATATCCGGCTTGGAAGTACCCGGAATTTTCTCGTCTATAAAGTGTTTCTGAACTAGTCATTTTAAACCGATGAGCCATTACAATATATTTACCTACACAATAAGCTGTAGGACAAACGTTTAGACCACAAAACAGCGGCCATTCCTCGAAACATCAATTCAATGAGGTGGAGATACGTGTCCTGGGTATCTGGTACCATAATGTCGACAGCAAGTCCTAATGTTCCCGTACAATTAGCAGTGGTGGTGATTAACCGGAAACCCGCTTTTCCAAGTCGAACCAGAAAATTCCGAATGGGGTAATGTCAGGTGAATGTGAACACCAGGGTATTAACAAGAGTTATCAGAATTTTCCTCGAACCATTCCTTGACGATTCCAGCAGTGCAGCGTTGCGAATTATCCAGTTGGTAATGTTCATCACGAGCAGAGTACACAATTGCCATCAATGGATGAACTTAGTCCGCAACGATGTTCAGGTACCTGGCAGCTGTCAGGGATTGTGCTATTGTAATAATGGTGTCAAAGTATTCCAAGAAAGTATCGCCCAGAGCATAACACCGCCGTCCCTGACCTTTTTCCGCGCAACTGCGCATCCAGATGCCATAGCATACGTCGGTAATCAACGTATCCGTGCTCTGCCGTCTACGTGATGCAACAGGAATCTTGATTCGTCAGACCAGACCACTTTCTTACAATAATTCAGGGTCCGACTTCGATGATCTTGGGTCCATTTAATGCGTTGCTGGCGATGACATGCAATGCGAATCGGGATCCAGCTCGATTTTATGATACGCCGTCCCATGCATAGAAGGCTGCGATGATCGTTCTGCCATGAGCTTTGGTGGCACTGCCTTCGGCGCATGTTGCCCATGCGCGGCTAAGTTACCTTTCGCTTCCAGGAGTGCTCATTACACTAGTCTCTGGTTGTCATAATATAATGGCTTATCGGTAAAGAGTGAAAGAAGAGATTTTAAGCAGTGGAATACATTCATTAAGAACTAGATAATTTTTTTCCAAACCTTATCCCTTTTTCTGAAGAAGCATCATGTTCTTTTCTTTCTTGTCTTTAGTCGCTTTAGTCGATGGTAGTGAAACGTTCTTGAATATTCAAACATCATTCCCACTTCCTTCATTGTATTAAGTTCAATCTTTACGAGGTGCTCCACAAACAATGCATATTTTTAAATAACCTTCGTGGGGACAAAAAAGACCATTAAAAAAAGTATGCAGTGAACCAAAAATTAACCTAAACATTTAGTTCTCTAATCCTGAGGAAAAATATATTCATTTCAAACACCTTTCAGGACAAATAGAGAAACGACAATCCGCTTCTCACCATTTGAATTTTGCAATTTTTTTAGGTGTTCTGATCTAAAAAAAGGAATTCCTGAAAAGGGGGAAATTGCCATTCCTCTAATGGAAACATTTCCTTAAGTACGTCGACATGTAGCCTCTTCAAAGAAAAAATTCAGTATGGACTATAACAAAACCGCTTAACGCAAAGAAAATTCGCAAAAGCTGAAAACGCAAAATCGTTGGGGAAAATAACTAGACTTAATTCTAAATATTGATATATTTTACTCAATAATTGTTTAGGTAATGTGAATTACAGGTGAAGACCGGTTTGTTAACGGATTCGACAAAGAGAAGGTTGAACAGGTTGATATTCAAGTATGTACTGCATCTACTGCCATGAATCAAGCAATTTGATATATGAGATACTTCACTGCTGAATTATAACCGCCGCCCCGGTGGCGCAGTGGTCTAACCGATGGCTTCTGATTATTCGTCCAAAAGGGGTCTGGGTTCGAATCCCGGTGAGGCATGGATGTTGTGTTTGTCTTACGGCACTGGCTCTCTCCCTTCCCTGGAACCAGTGACCCTAAATTAAGGACGGGCGATTGCTTATAGCCCATTGAGTTGCTCACGGTGGTCGTTATACCTGGAATAAAAAAAAAAAAAAAACCATCGCTGTAATAGAAACGATCACATTATCTGAAGTTACTTTTATTTTTTTAAAAAATCATGCAGTTGAGGTAAAACACTTTTCCTAGAAATCAGCAGCTGATTGCGGTTCACCAATAAGCAATTATATTATGACAACCACCAGCTCAGAGTAGTGAGCTATCATGGAAACCAAACGGTGGCGCAGCTGAAGTTCACAGAACAGTATACGTACAACCCGAGGGCCGGCTTCCGTTTAGTAAAGTGTTCGAAGTCAGATAGGGAATAGCTGACGAGTTATCGAAGTTTGATAAAGGACAAATTGTTATAGCACGGCACCTAGGAACTATGATCCCGGAACCGGCGGGGATGGAGGTTTTTACAGGTGCCTCTGTAGTGATTACGTATGGAAAATAGTGCAGAGGTGTAAAAACGACGAACCGTTGTCCATCTTTGTGTTATCCGCAATTGACTGATACCAGAGGGAAACGGGGACTGTCGCGCATTGTTTACATTGACCGCAGAGCCACGTTGCTCAGATCAACCGAATCTAGAATAGTGGTGATCAGGGCAATGTGTCACACCACACAGTTCATTGTACATTTCTGGGAATGGGCCTGGGAACTAATACCCAGCAGGGTCCCCATGCTCACTACACATCATTGCCAACAACGCATGAAATGGTTCCAAGATAATCGAGATTGGACAGTTGATGATTCGAAGGATGTGGCCTGGTCTGACAAATAAAAATTCCTGGTGCATTAAGTAGACGGCCGAGCGCGGATATACCGATTACCAACCGAGGCTATGGCTCCTGGATGCACTTTTGGGTGGAAATAGGCAGGCAGATGTGGCGGTGTTGTGCTGTGGGCGATGTTTTCTTGGCCATTACCAACAGGATAATGCACCATACCACACTGCCAGAATCATCAAAAAGTGGTTCGATGAACACGTTGGTAATTTTCTGTTAATGCCCTGGCCTCCAATCTCATCTAGCAGAATTGAATCAACATCTGTGGTTCGATTTGTAAATGCGGGTTAGCGCTAAATCACCACCTCCCTGAAATGTACGGGTACTGGATGACTTGCTGTGGACATTATGGTATCAGATACCCCAGGATGCCTATCGCCACCTCATCGAATCGATGACTCGCCGATTCGCCTCTGTTTTGACGACTGAAAGGGACCCTTCAGCGTATTAGGTAATGCATGTATTTGGCATAATGTAATAACTCATCGGTGTGCATCTCATCAACGAGACAGATAATTTACTGTTTTTTCTTTAAACACAAAAACTCTCTTGCGTTTGTTTGAAACGCCGCAGTACATATGTTGTCATATGCTTTCAGTGCCTTTCTTAGAATAGCTTGTGGTTCTTGTTAAACTTGGAATATAAATAAATGCCTGCAATCATGATAAAATTTTGTACAAATGGGATAATAAACACGCAAACAAGAAAGTAAACTTAGCCCCTACAAGAAATTATATGTTCAGTTTTTTTAAAATGAGAGTGTGATTAAATATTACCGCAGAATTACTTATCACAAAATGCAGTTGCGTAATGCAGTCATTTTTGAAATCGATATATTTTATTAACTTACAACTGTAATAATCGAAAAATTATATCACCAAGTAGAAACATGAAATTTGGCTCTTATATCATGCAGAAATGTTATAATACGCTGAATGTGAGATATTCTTTATAGTTAGCAGTACTTACATAAAATATGAATATATTTAAACTAATTTTTGTAAAAACTTATCTTCCATTTTTTGTTCCCCATTTTAATTTGAAACGTACCCTCCTAGAAATTTCTACATGCTGAAATATGCATATATTATATATTAATATGTCATTGAAAAAGGTCCATGCGGCTCCCGAGCAGCGTCCTGTGTACTGTCGAGTATCTTCCTCTTTTTTTGAAGGTTTAACGACCACCGTGAGCATTTTGATGGACAGTCGCCAGTCTCTAAATTAGGGCCATTTTTTCCAAGGAAGAGAGACAACCAGGGCCGTAAAACAAACCCAACATCCATGCCTCACCGGGATTCGAACCCGGACCCTTCACGGACGAATTATCATATACCAGCGGTGTCCAGTCATGGATATACAGAGTTGTCTCAAACGGGATTTTGCAATCAGTGAAGAGCCGACATTGAGTTGAAGGTTTTGTCCTCTGCCTCATTATGCCTCGTGGCCCTAGAAAGTGTCGTTGTAAACAACTGACTTTGAGCGAGAAAGGATTCTTGGATTTTCCAACTGTGAAATTGCCATTCGTACTGGTCAAATCGACAATGCATTGATACGAATGTGGCGTCAGTGGAATGATGTGGTTCAGGCGCATAGGAATCTGGGAAATAGCCCCATGACTGCACCACATGACAGATATCTATACCGCACGGCACTGACAGATCGCACAGCAACATTCTCCGTGTTAGCGCAATAGACGAGCACTGCCATAAATTAGGCTGTCTTCTACAGCGCAATTAGACCTATGTTTAATACAGAACTGCTCGCTAGCAGCCCGTGCTGCGCTGTAATTTGACTCTCAAATACAGACAGTTCAGACGGCAATAAGTCTCAAACACAGATAATGGCGCACTGATGGAAAACAGGTCGTGTTTTTGATGAGCTACCATTTGATTTTATGCACCATGATTATCGCACACATTTTCAATCTTATCTCGGTGAACGATACCTTGCAGCGAGCCTTTTACAGCGTCATACCGTCCCATTGCAAAGCGTCATGGTTTGGGTTCCATTCGGTTCATTTCGCGAACTCGCCTGATAAGAGTTGAGGGAATGCTCAACAGCAAGCGATACATCAGGGATGTTCTAGTGACAGAGGTGACACCAATTTATTAAAGTTGTCCTGGAACCATATTCCAGCAGGACAATGTTCGACCAGATTTGTATGCGAATGCCTAAAATATTTTTGCACGGTAGATGTCGCTTCTTTCCTGGCCTGCTCGTTCTACAGATATGTACACGGTCAAACATCTCTGGGACATAGGAGGAAAGACATTGGCTTGTCAATCTCCTTAGCCAATCACCACAAAGAAGCTCTGGTCTCGTAAAGTAGCAGTCTGGTAGGCTATTCCCCAGCACGATGTCAAAAATATCTTCAATTTAATGCCCCACATTGTTGAGGCTGTTATTTTTGCATCAGATAGCTTCTCACGATATTGAGTTATGTAGCAAAGAAATGCTGGGTAGCTCTGCAAATGTAATCAGTTATCTCCTTTAAGATAAGGAATATATGATATAAGTTTAGTTTGAATAGCTTTATTCTTTTTTGGTGCAGTTTTCACGAAATGTATTGTAGTTCGGTTCCAAGAGAACAAGTTATTTTAATACAAGCAAACTTTCAGGCGTTGCGTCATCGCATTTTCTAATTTTCGTGATGAAAACAGCAGTCTGTGTGCTTGTTGGCTACGCGTATCTTACATGTGGCAGTATGCAATATAACATATTTTCATTGTGTCTTAAATTCAAGTTGTAAGCAGTTCTGTAAAGTAATTCGTGGTAACTGATCTATGAATTATGGCCTTATTCCAAATAACACAACCGCGTGCGGCAGAAAGAATTTATACAGTGCAAGTGAAACTTAGAATCTATAACACTGCAAAATAGCTTTGTTGGATATTAGTCGTGATGTGTACTTTACAGAACATTTGTAAGAAGATACGTTGCTCAAAGTAAAAACCTAAGAAAATGGATGTTTTTTTTTTTTTTCGGATGTCACCCAATCTTCAAGTATGCTATTGAAATCTTTAATAGAACACATTTTCTCGTCTCATTATAAAACGGAATATTTTTTTCGGAAAAGTATTGCTTCTAAAGTTGTTCACATACAAGTCATTTCTTTAAAAAAATTACAAATTGCGTTTTAATTGAAAGAGAATTGATACCACACCCAAGGATATGATTGATAACTGTAACAAATAGTAAATAAACAAAAATGTATTATTTAAAATTCACCAGTTTCATCAAAAATGTGATTCATAATTCTGGTTAATATTAATAATAACTTTCATAAATATTATAAATTGTTTTATATTTTCATTCATAAACGAATAATCATTCTCAGTTTATGTTAAATTTGGTGTAATAATATTGCCATAAATATTCCTAAATTTAAATCACATGTAAATGTAATTTAAATATAGGAATATTTAATCATACACCAAGTCTGTTTTTCAATGCAAACTTTTTGCAGTAGAAATGCATTGAATTAGCCTGCGTCCTTGCATTTGAATAATTGTAACACACAGTAAACAGACAGAAATTCAGAATGTAAAGTTCATCAGTTTCATTCTTAATATGAAAAATAATTGTGGTTCACATTAATGATTACTTTCATAAATGTAATAAATTATGTTTCATATCTTCATTCATGACCGACTAAATATTCTCAGCTCCTGTTAAATTTGGTGCATAATCCTGCTATGAATATTCCTAAATTTAAATCACACCTAAATGCTACTGAAAATCTGCTTCTGTGTGAAAGCGTTTTTTAGTGCCGATGCATTAAATTTGCTTGGGTATTAGCATTTTGAATAATTGTAACACACAGTAAACAGACAAGAATTTATAATGTAAAGTTGACCAGTTTCATTCTTAATATGAAAAAAAAATTCTAGTTCACGTTAATGATAACTTTCATAAATGTGATAAATCGTGTTTCATATTTTCATTCATGACCGAATAATAAATCTCAGTTCATGTTACATTTGGTGTAAAATATTGCTATAAATATTCCTAAATTTAAATCACACGTAAATGCTACACCAAGTCTGTGTTTCAATGCAAATTTTTTGTAGTACCGATGCATCCAATTTCCTTGGCTTCTTGCATTTTGGAATTTAATGAACATTTTTATCCTTTTAAGAATTTGACAGAAAATTTAAACAATTGTCTGATGAATATACCTTTTAACTGAGAAGGTCCCTTAAGGCAAACTTTAATACAGGCAATCTAAATCTGTGCACATTCAGAATAAATAAGTGATGCCCTCTCTGCCAATTGTTCTTTCCTTTCGAAGAACAGGTATTTACATAGTTGCGTAGAGAACGATACCACTTCAGGTAACATCAGTTTAGATGTCACAGAAAACGATAAACAGCAAGATCTATGGAGCTATTCCCGAATCCAGTGAAAAAGTTTTCATTCTAATGATCACTGAACACCTAGGGAAACAAAAATAAATTTTAAATAATTTCAAAGAATTAACTGTGTAAACAGTGAACATTTGAATACGCCCCAAAATACGGCACACTTTTTTTAAAATATATTTCTCATGCAACAGATACAGGGTCAAAATCATTAATAATATCCAAAGTTTGCTCTAATTTTTATTTATTTATAAGGAGAGATCAATTTACTTCAATATTTATGTCTTAAGTGAAAGGTTTAACATTCGTTAACGCCAAATAGGAACTTTAATATTGCAGTCACTATTTTTTAAGAAAAATACGTTTCATTTAAAATGAAGAGTTAAAGAAAATTGTACTTTAGCTTTGATATTTCAATTACTGAAAACGCTTTACAAAGCGTTGTTTAATTTAGTCGTTGTAATTTCAACAAAATCTCTTGCTAGTACAATAATGCAGATCTTACGATCAACAAAGTGTTAAAGATGTTTTCGTTGATGTGATACAGTTGTATGATAAATCAAAAGACATATTCAAGTTCTTACCCACCACGTATAACTACTTAATCTATGTGTCTTGCAAATCCTTTCACATAGAATGATTGTTCATTCAGGAACCTAGATGGATAAGAGGAATGTGGCATGTATCGAAAGTTATGGACGTGGCAAAGGTTCCTGTTAAGAAAGATAGGTGGCTAATGCCGAAACGAAATTCATTCCTTTTTTTACAATCGCAAGAACCTTGCCGTATAAAAAAATCCCGACTACAGAAACTCTAAGCGTATTGTACTATACCAGCATTTCGTTGCTAAAAAATGAAGCGAACACTTTGCCATGCTTCCAGCCGTTATAAGAGCAGCGCTTTGCCGAGAAAGAGAGTGGCGCCGCTAAGTTCCTTCCCCGAGAACTACACGAAGCATTAATTGTCCATAGCTTGGAACCACGGTCATGAGAATATGTAGTAAACAAGGTTGGTCCGTTAGTAAGTCGACCTGACGTTGGCTATTGAAATGACGTCACGTCGACAGCAGATCGCTCCCGACTGGCGTTTGTTTACATACTGTATAATGACTATGGCCATTGTACCGAAGCACATTAATACAAACACTGAAATATTCATCCAACTTTCAGTGAAGTTTGTTTGCTTTTCTTGGAGTTAACAATCCTTCATTTAACTCAAGACGAATGTCGTTCACTTCACTTTTAGCTTCAACTTTAGAAACCACATGATTACAACAACCAAACCTTACGTTAAATATTTATGAGTAAAATAGATAAAAATAAATAAATAGTTGAATAAGTAACTCGTTGTATGGTATTTAATCCTTTTGTTTAATCCCTGCAAAAGACTGAATACTGCACAACGTGGAAACACCAATTTAAAGCGAGTTGCAATGGATAAATGGCCATAACAATGCATATTAATACAATAATGCATACTAAAATAATAACGATAATAATAGCTATAATACAATTTAAAATATAATATTACTAATACATAACACAATGATAAAAATAGTACATTAATAATATAAGTTCCACCTAAACAGATAGCACTAAGAAAGTTTCACATATGTATACATAGCACCTAAAATGCAGATCTTATACTTCACCTATTTTATTGCACTAATCGTTGATAAATCTCTCAGCTAAAAGAACATTACATATGCCCATCCTTTTTTCCTTAACAAAATAAATAAAAAAATGCCAAAGGAATCGACTATAAAGCATATTTCTTTTACATAACCTTTCTTGGTCCATTTTTTGTAATTCCATGTTTTATAATTTCTCCAAAATTTTCTGATAAGTTGGGGATGTCATTAAACATGCTGTCAAATTATTCTGTGTGCCTTGGCACAGATTGAATGATACTTTTCTGAAATTTATGGAATGACAATCTCATTCACTTGAAAGAATACAATACTTTCAACATAAGACCACAGAAATGAAAACAAGGCGTCTCAACAGTAATAAAAAAATTCTTTTTTTAAATGGATATTAACATATTTCTTGAAAAAAATGCATTAATCAGCAGTATAAAAAAAGAAAGAGAAGTTCTCTCCATGTGAAACTTTATATTTAAGTATACAAGCATAATAAGAATAATATATACTGGGTGATTCAGCTAAGCGTTTAGAAATTTCTAGGAGGGATAGGTTGCATAAAGGCAAATCGAAATCACATAGCAATAAAGGGTCGTAAACGCAACATTCATGCGGTAGATAGCGTTGTTCGGCCGCGAGACTGGTCATACGTTCTTTCAGGATACCGTTACTTACACAGAAAAGTTTCTTCAAATCCCATAACGTGCATGTATGAGCGGTGGAGAACTCCCATGCTGTACGACCACGCGCCGCACAAAACCGTTTTGCTTTTAATGTTAGAGCCGGCATTTTCGGGGACGACTTAATTGGTCCATACCTCATACCTCCTCCTCTGGACGAAAATAGTTACCGGGTATTATTGAAGGGCGTCTTGCCAGAACTATTGAACGAACAACAGGTCCTCAGTCACTGCGCAGTGCAGTGTGGTTCCAGCATGATGGGCCCCCGCCCATTACAAAAATGACGATCGTCATCACTTAAACATGATATTTGGACATCGGTGGATCGGGGGTTGTGGTCCCGTTTATTGGGCTGCAAGATCGCCGGACTTAACATGCCTTGACTATTTCTTCTGGGGTTAAATGAAAGGACTGGTGTACGGCACTGCCTTTGAAAGTAATGAGGACCTTGCAGCACGCATCTCTATAGCTGCTTCGAAGTCCGAGACACGCCAGTAATTTTCCAAAAAGAACGTGATTCCATGCGCCGACGATATCAAGTCTGTGCTATATAGCTCATGGTCCTAACTTTGAACACCTTCTGTAAACTCAATGCATTTCGCAAATCTCTTGTGAGTAATAAAACGCATTTTGTTCTCTTACGTGCTGCTCTTTCATTTCTCTTCCTCTCCGTTCACTAGCAGATGAAGATGGCGTTTCCGACCCTGCATTGCTACGTGATTCTGATTTGTCTTTGTGCAACCTACCCCTCCCAGAAGTTTGTACATGCTTAGTTGAATCACCCTGTATGTTACAAATGTTGGTAACTTTGTTATACCATTAGAAAAATTGGGAGTAAGTGCAGTAATTGAATAAGTAGAAGCATATATTCAGAAAACGAAGAGTGGCAACACACACAGACATAAATTAAAACACCACTTAGCTTTGCGTTGATGAGGCATATATTCAGATGTGATTGTAATAGATATCCGTTATATGAGGGTGCAGTTGCTGGTCTAGAAGTGCTGCTAGATATTAGCGAAGAACGCTTGGAAACTTCACTTCGTTGGTGCCAACCATTTATATGCTTTGGCTGGGAAGCTTTGTGGTCCCTTTGCATCTTTGCCGTCATGTTTAAATATGTCGTTCGTATACACATTCGAGTCCTAACACATAGTTTCGCTACTTCAGCTGGTGAACCTGGAAATTTCTGAGTAACCTTTGCAGATAGTCATTCTATTATTACTTTGTTGGGAGTGGGATTCACTTCCTCGTACATCTGCAAATATTAGTTCAAACTGCCTCACGTTCTCTATCCACTCGGTCATTTGATGGTACAAGCAAATCCCCTTTAGAAAAAATGTCAAATCATCCAAAAACTCAGCATCTGTTTCTAGCATCAGCCTCGGAAAAGTCATTACAGCTAATCGGCGGAGTACTGCACAAGACCTTAGTGTACAGGTGAGTAAAAATGCTGGAACCTCGGTATGTACAAGTACAATTTGCAGAGAACTTCATTACATGGATTACCGTAGTCGTGCGGCTGCTCATAAGCCCTTCATCTCCACTCAGAATGCTACTCGTTATTTTGCATGGTGTAAAGAAAATGTATCATGGATGGTAGATGAATGGAAACGGGGCCTATGGACTGATGACTACAGATATACGATCCATCAGTCTGATGGCGGTGTGTTAGTATGGCGGCTAACGGGGGAACACGATTTACTACAGTGTACTTTTCCTACGGTCAAGTTTGGAACTGGTAGTGTACTCGTGTGGAGATGTTTCTGTGGTATGGTCCTGGCCCTTTGGTTACCGTGGACAAACCTGTTAACCAGCACGTCCACCTCGATATTCTGGACAATTATGCGCTACCAACTATTTTGTAATACTATGGAACGGAGCCTTGTTGGTACCAGCCGGATAATGCACCGAGCCATAAAGCAAGGACTGTTACGGCGTCGTTTAAAGATAATTCCTTATCCTGTGTGGAATGTCCAGCGCAGAACCCTGATATGAATCATATAGAGTACCTATGGGACGAATTAGAGCGCTGCGTAAGAAGTTTGGAACCAAGGCCTACTACTATGCAAACGTTAGCGGCAGCATTATGTAGTTGATGGAAGCACATGCCTATCGCCGTGTTCCAAAACCTTGTCGAAAGCATGTCTCGAAGGGTTAGTGCATGCATTAAGGCCAAAGGTGGACCGTTACCGTACTAATATATGTCGATAAAATCTGTTGTTTTTCTCTTCCAGGTGTCCGTTGACTTTGTCAATATCAATTGTATACTGGTTGCTTCTAGCTTTCAAAGAGACCCCTTACAATAATAACTTAAACATTACTATATAGCCACATAATCATGTTTACTCCTGGGTCATTAGACATTCTGCGATCTACATTAATTTCATCAAAGAAATGACACCAACACACTCCATATGGGTAAGTATTTCAGCCTTAGTCTTGAGTTTGTTCATAACATCATGCGACATACTTGCACAACATTGAAATTTTCGTGCAGTCCTTTTTTCAGGGATGAAATTACTGGTAATGGAAATCCCATACTATTCCTTACAATCATTTAACATTTCCTAAAGGCAGACCGTAATGTTTTGTCCACTCTGCTCCATTTTTTACACTTTATACGTTTCAACCAGCAGTCATCTGGTTCTTAGTAAATATTTTGCTTTACTTTAGCTACTTTGTTTTGAAACAGACTATAAGAGTTATTTGAACAACCACGCAAATGTTGTCGTGTTGACATAAGGTGGCTCTTTATGTATTTGTTTCGCATTCGAAGCTATGTACACATTGCACTTAGCCTTTGGTTCCTCAGCTTCAATGTATTTATTTCTGCGACCATATTCTAACAAACAATTGACAGGTATTGTGCTGGCTGATCAGTCAGAGTAGGGGTAAATGCTATTTTTCTAGCCAACGTTGTTGCAATGGTCTCCTATGCTCAACGGGCAAGACACCTAACATCTCTGTCCTGTAGTGCAGATGCCAATGTCATATTTTCAGTGGAGTCTGACTTGGAGATACAGCACTTGACGATGTAGTATTTTCAGGTTTAATACAGCTGTTATCTACATTTACAAAACTAGGATTTACATCATTTTCAGTTTGACATGGGAGGATTAACGTAGGTACAGCATATTGTAATTGTTTTTTAGCAGGCAGTCCAAATAATTCATATTTCAGATCGCGAATATAATCTTCGGCAGTGAAATGTTGGGAGCATACTCTACATTTTCAATAGTTAAAATGGTATTTTCTCCTACATTTCAATATCCATGTCTTCTGATAATC
Source organism: Macrothele yani (assembly GCA_039090855.1). Classification (NCBI taxonomy): domain Eukaryota; kingdom Metazoa; phylum Arthropoda; class Arachnida; order Araneae; family Macrothelidae; genus Macrothele; species Macrothele yani. The sequence goes on along the minus strand of JAYWMT010000250.1, from coordinate 181,913 downwards.
TGGATCCTTACTAAATGTATGAAACCTAACATCACAATCTTTAGTTTTCCTGCTGTATATTGTGTGGCATGCAACAGCACGTCCCGGCATCTTTGTTGACTAGTGCCGTACAATATACCGACTTTCTGTACTTTTAAATTATCAAACAAAATATCAAAAAAGTCCCGGACTTATCGGATTTAAAGCACCTATTTTCTACTGAAAATGTGTAACGAATAACAATATTAAAAAGTGAATAACACAGACTTAAACAAAACGAAAGCATAAATGCATCCAGGTCTCTTGCTCTCTAGCTGACGTCATGCGTGATTAAAAAAAACCTATTCGGTGACTGCGTACTGCACCTTAGCCCCACTCCTCTCCCGAATGCGTGTTACAATCGGTAACATCTTCAGATAATGTATATCGATAATAATGTTTAAAAGAAGCAAACAATTTGATACAGTTTTCACTTATTAACTGACATTTACGATGTCGGTAATGTATCAAAGAAAAATTAGGTTTAATAACTAATGAATATTCCAGAACATAAAAGAATTAATTTCAGCATTTTGATGGTTTTTAAGGGTAGCTTTTGAGCAGAAAATGTCTTGCAGCACTTTTTCATGAGTAGTAGAGAAATATGCTGGCTATCGAGTTTCAGAATTAATTATTGAAACCTTTATATGACATATGTACACAACTAAGACAAAGCACAGAAAACGATGTACTATTCTAATCATCTTTTAACGTGCGTAAATTGTTTTAACCGCAGTGACCAACCGACATTTCAGAAAACGATAAGTTCATGCAACTGTTGTTAGGACAAAACTGAAACATTATAATTATATGAAATTAGTTTTTCAATTTAAATATTAAAACAAATTGGAAAATATTTAATATATGAACTTCAAACGATCATTTTCACAGCCCTGACTGAAATTTGTACTAAACGCGAAAAACGCAAATATCTCGTTTACACTGGAAACCATTGAATTGCTAAAATTGATTTTCTGGCTTATTTTAAAAGATCTTCGTTGTTTAGGTTTGAATCATAAGCAGATAAGCTTTTATCAAATTTTCTTTGAATAAATTTTACAAATCAATTATCTGTAGTGTGAAAAGGTTCTACCCGTTTTATTTTATGATAGAAATTCCAAGTAAAAAAAATAACAAATAAAGAGCAATAACAGATGACGCGTGTGAGAGCCAAACTGTTTCGAAGCGTACGATATAAATTTCACGAAATATGCAACGGACATTTATTCATAAACAAGTCACACAGGGGTTAACATGTCAAGCAATAAGAATTGCATTAGAACATCGTTTGCTTTATGAGTTCGACAAGACCAACAATGTAGGTTTATGGCGAGGATGCTGCAGAGAAAGCACGTTTCCGTTGGTTCCGGAAATTCCGTGAAGGATACAGAAGCTGCTGAACTGAAGCGCGTTCAGGAAGTCCATCATAGGTTTCTGAAGATGATGAAGCTGTATCAACTGACCATCACTTAACCGTTGAAGAATGATCAGAAAAGTTTTCTGTACACAGACAAACGGTAGAAATACGGATGCATGAGATCGAGTATATCACGAAGTTGGACCTACATGACCTCACCACTAAAGAAATGGATCGGATATAATTAAAACCTGTTTTTCTTTGCTGGCGCATCAGAGAAAGTATCCTTTCTTGCGACCATTAATTACGGGTGAAGAAAAGTCGGGAGCTTACCGACATGTAAAGAGTCAAAGAACTGTCTGCAGTGTTAAAGAACTTGATCACTCGACTTCAAGAGGAAGACTACATCTGTAAAATTCTAGTAAAGTGCATGGTGGAACATTAGAGGCGTTATCAACTGGGAAGATCATACACCTAACCAAACGATAAATGCTGACCTGTAATGATAAATTGCGGAAAAACTGAAAGTAAAATAGTAATATGAACATTCAGCACTGCACGTCTTAATCACAAAGCTGTCATCATGGAACATGACAACATATTTGCCACATATCCATACGTTTTCTTGATAACAGGCTTGTGCTGCACCGGTGGCGCAGTGGTATAAGCGATGACCTCTGATCATTCCTCCAAAATGGTCTGGTTTCGAATCCCGTGAAGGATGGATGTTGTGCTTGTGTTACGGCACTGGCTCTCTCCCTTAATTGGAACCAGTGAGCCTAAATTAGAGACAGAAGACTGCTTATATCCCATTGAGTTGCTCACTGTGGTCGTTAAACCTCCAATCAAAATTGAAAAAAAATAGGCTTGCCGAGGTGTTAAACCTTACAGCCACAACAAATTTCCTATACGATTTTGAAATAAAAGTTTTGATTGTTTTCATATCAAACATACTTAAAATTCATGAGGGTGCCTCTAATTTCTGTTTATTGTTTTGTTTTTCAAAATACATTTTGATCAGTTTTTACTTTCGATAAATTTTAGATTCAGTCAATATAGACATATACGCTGTGAACAATATAATTCATATACGTAAATCCGTGCGTGATCATTATAAAAAGAAACATAAAATTTAAATTTGTGTACAAACAGTTCAAATGCTATAAAACAGAAAATTTACCTTTCACAATTTAGTGTTCTTGTGTTTTGATTTTGATATGTTAGAATTGATAATTTTCCACTCTTTGGAAAAAATTAAAGAAGTGCTTTCATTAAAACTTTCTAATTCTACGTACCTTGGCTTCAAGGTATCCTTTGATGATCAAAGTAACCGAATGACTCTTTGGAATATTACTTTTTTATAAGACAACTTAGGTACGTTCTCGCTAGTAGACATACAATTAGTAAAGCGTATCTAAGCCGTCTCAAATATTATCAAATGTATGTGACCCTTTGCAGGTCTATGCTACTTCATGGCTGCTAAAACATGAGACATGTCCATGATACATATACACGGTCGTATCAGAATAATATGACCACTCCCGAAATCCCAGTGTACCCGTCCTTGCGCACCACTGAGTGCGCGTGACAAGGTTTACCGACGCAGATATAAGCGGCCGGCCAGGAAAGACAAGCCATAGTGCGTCACGTGAGCACAATGGACAGAGGTATTGATTTGACAAACGTTCAAAAAGAAATTATGAACTGTTATCGTGCCAAGGGTGGAAGCATCTCAGAAACGGCAGACTTTATGGGCTGTTCGAGAGGTGCTGTAGTAAGGTTGTACTAAAAATAAACCACTGTCACACTGAGTACTTCCCGATGTCCTAATTATAGAGCCCTAGAGGCCATCGACATCTTTGAAGAACGTCATCTCCCTCGACTGGTAAAACGCAATCGAAGCGCAACATTGCAGAATTGGCCACTCAAATGAACACTGGAGCTCCCACGTACGTGTCCTCGATAAAAGTACAGCGAACCCTGTTATGCATGGTTCTCTGGAATCGACGATGTATCAAGGCGCCCATGTTAACATGGTTACATTGGCAACGACGCCTACAGTTCGCATGGGACAACCGTAATTGGACAGTGGAAGAGTGGTAAAATGTTGCATTCTACGACGAACTGTGATTTCTACTGCCCAGAAGAAACGTCCGGTGGCTGATACGACGTCAGACACACGAGAACCAATTTTCGGACCCGCATGGTGATTAAGTAAAGGCAAACGGTGGCAGGGTGCATGTCTGGGAGAGGTTTTCCTGGTGTGATCTCTGACCGATGGTACAACTGAATCGGTTCCAGAGGGCCAATGGCTTCCTGTCCATCCTCGCTGACCACATATGTCCCTTCACGTTGGGCGTTAACCCTGGTAGTGATGGTGTCTACCAACAGAACAATGCCTCCGGCCCAGTAGCTAAGGGCATGCGTGACTGGTCCACGGAGCAGAACAGCAATGTCTCCGTTCTCTCTTGGCCGGCGAAATTGCCTGAACTCTATACCGTCGAGCACCTGTGAGACTATTTTAAACTACAGGTATCTTAGGTTCAACTAAGTAATGGACAACACTAATCAGATCACTTCGTGCATTTAACCATGTAACACTATCTAGTATTATAAGGCCACCGTAGTATTTTTCAAAATGGCGGAAGACGTTTATTGTTTGAATGAGCACGTTATTTTAGCTTGCAGAAATATGAGGTCTTTCTTATCTTGGAAAGATAGCGTATTTTCAACTAAGCAATGGACAACACTAATCAGAACATTTCCTCCGTTCAACCATATAACGCTATGTACGATCCTAAGGCCATCATAGTTATTTTTCAAAATGGCGGAAGAAGTTCATTGTTCGAATGTGCACGTGTTTTTCACGCACAGTAACATGAAGTCTTTTCTAATTTCATGAAAAGTAATCTTAATTTCAACTAAGCAGTTTGGAGACAACTGTGATGTCCGTGTAAGTAACATTGTATGGCTCAGCATTGTAAACGTTTCAGCCAAGTTTTGACGCATGCTTAGTTCAAATTAAGATAGTTTTTCATGAAATGAAAAAGGATCTCATTATTCTAACAAAACATTATCGTTAGCACTTGGCGTATATTTCCTATTTTCGGCAAGTGGGCATTTCCGCTTTATACCAAAGATTATAAGACAGAGAGTTATTTTCCTTCCTCTGGCCCGCCGAAATATTTCAGAACTTAATACCTGTCGTATGAAGTCACAGAAAGAGATTTACACGAATGTACGAAAGAATGGCCACATAAAAAATGTAGAATTCTCGAAATAGGAAAAAAAATGCCTACCTCGTGGAAACTGGAAAATATGACAACTACTGACTGATATTTCTTTACGTTAGTTCCAAATATGAAGTTATTCTCAATTTAATGAAGAAAACACTTAATTTCAACGAAGAAATCGACAAAACTAATCAGAACAGTTCCTCTGCTTAACCACACAAAGTTAACTAGCATTACAAGAGGCCAGTAGGGCTCCCAGGATTGGGTTATGGGGGTGACCCAAAATATTGTAAAATTAAAAACGCAAATTTTTAAATATAATTCAGAACGCCATCAATGCCTAATCAAGAAGTGGATCCCGAACCCAACTAATTATATAGCCTCCCAAGTGAAAATGCTATAGGCATCAACACTGCATACAAGTTAAGTCAACACAATCACAAGAAAGATAATAATTCATAGAGGCCAGTCTGCATACCTTATATGATAACTTCTAGCTGAGGGATCAATAAAACTCTTGGTCAAAAGCAAGAGAATTACTACTTTCTTTCTACGGCAGAACAAATAAAGGCTGTTTTGAAAGACCTGACTTAAACCCATAGAAGGGATGTTCTAAGCCGCTCTCCTGTCAGAATTGGATTTCCCTCCAGCAAGGTGATTGTCCAGTTAAGACTATACCCAGGGCAAAGCTACCCTGGCAATGGGGTTAATGCTACGGGACCTTATAACTCCCAGTTACGAGTATTACTCCGCACTAATAGAGTGTAATTAATCTTCACTCGGAAGTTTTGCAAGGGAGTCCACGGTGACAGCCCACAAGCCCTCAGGGCTGCCACCGTGATCGGAGACTGACCCCTCATTTTAGCACCATATCCCCTGTTCTCCCCACCCCACCCTACACGTGCTCGTTGCAGACCGGTAGACAAGCAATTTACTTTCTCTCTCTCTCTCTCTCTCTCTCTTTTTTTTTGAAATGTTGCAGAACGTGTAACTTTTTTTCTTTTAAAATAAAATTATCTTTGCTAAACACGGGAAGCGGCCAAATTTTTTTTCACATATTTTTTCTATTTTTTTTTTCTTATATTTCATTCATGCACTTACTGCTTTAAGATTACCAACTGTGGGATTTAATTAAAAGTATTTTTACCATGTCATCAGTTATGCGTAAAATTTCGTTCTTCCCAAAATTTTGCATTGATTGGAATTTTTTTAATAACTTATACCCGTTAAATGTCTATGCATTTTTAACTACCCTATGTTGCCATAAGTACTGGACTTCTAAGGCAGAACAAATAAAGGCCGTTCTCTGTAATTAGTGATATTTTAGGGTTCACTTCAAACTGCCACACATCTTTCAACAACTTGGAAAATTGCCACATGTTTTTCATTGAGGGGCCGGGCACAAATTGCTGTGTGTGGCATTTTTCCAAGTTTCCGAATTATGTGTGGCAGTTTTCCAAGGTGCCGAACGACGGAAAGGCACTCTTTCGTTTTTCTGATTTTTTTCTTTTTGATTGTAGGTTTGACGAACATCGTGAGCAACTTAATGGGCTATGAGCAGACGCCCGACCCGAATTTAGAGTCACTGGTTCCAGGGAAGGGAGAGATCCAGTGCCGTAAGACAAACACAACATCTATGCCTCAACAGGATTCGAACTCGGACCCTTTACGGACGAATGATCAGAACCCATCGCTTGAGCCACTTAGGCGGCGTCTGAATTTTCATGCCGGTTCATACTCGTTTAGAGCAACTGCCCACAAAAGTTCATAGGGTAGGCCGTTTCTTGGCATAAATGTAGCCGTTTCTTGGCCTATATTGAGAACTGAATTGGGAACTCCAAACTCATTTCGAGAAAACGTTCTATGTAAGCCAAGCGAGAAATGTATTTTAATCTGAAGAAATAAATTGCTGAGCGATCCGAGGTACTCGGGTGGAGGGGAGGGGGGAGGCCATAACAGCAACTTCCGTAATTTTATATTCTAGACCGCTGGAGTCTGTCAGTGTATCCAGGATGTTCCCGTTGAAGCTTACGCGATGTCCGTAAGCTTTGGGGGAGAGCTTGCCCACAAAATGTAAAAATGAACGTAGAGAGCTGTTAACTTTATATAATGATTCTGTACACGACCACGAATTTTCAGAAGGGTTCAGTGAATTCACCCCCCCCCTTCAGATTTCTAAGAAAGGAGACAAGGTGTTCAATGTAAGTTATTTGCTCGCAATTTCCAATCTTCATTTTCCGTTGAGTGATAGACTCTACTTGTGGGTATGCTCTTCCCCCAGAAATGTGGTGAAGCCTGTAAAAGAGATCCGAAGTGTTTAGGTTAGGAGGCTCTACTCACAACTTCCGTAATTTTATATTTTGGACCGCTAGAGTCCGTCAGTGTATCCGGGGTCTTCACCCTGAAGCGCTTTCAGAAACATGAGGGGGGAGGTGAATTCACGCCACCTTCATGAAAATTCGTGGTCGTGTACAAAATCATTATATAAAGCATGGTACCAATGTTTACAGCTCTACGTCCAGTTTTAGATTTTGAGAGTAAGTCCCTTCACAAAGCTCGCGAACGCTTCAAGGGGAACATACCGGATACAATTGACAGACTCTAGCGATCCAGAATATAAAATTTTGTAAGTTGGGGGGTAGAGTCCCCCCAACCAAAGCAGATCGGGTCCCTCGGCCAATTCTTACTTGGCTTGCATAGAACGTTTTCTCGAAATTTGTTTGGAGTTCCCAATTCAGTTCTCAATATAGGCCAAGAGACGGCAATCTTTATAGCCCCGCTCACCGTTGAACTTTGGTGGACAGTTGCCCTAAACTTGTGTGAATCGGCATGAAAATTCCGACAAGCAAAAAAGTTCCTTTCCGTCGTTAGGCATCTTGGAAAACTGTCACACATTCAATGTGTTCATTGGAGGAACAGCAATTTGTGCCCGGCCTCTTAGTAAAAAAACATATGGCAATTTTCTTGTGTGGCAATTTATCGGCAACCATACTTTAGCTATTGTTTAGGTTTAAATAGTTTTTGTGTATGAAAGAAATCCACTGTACGAATATTATTTAAGTACATGTAAAGTGTAGTCTGATCATTCGTCCGAAAGGGGTCCGGGTTTGAATCCCGTTGAGGCATGGATGTTGTGTTTGTCTAACGGCACTGGCTCTCTCCCTTCCCTGGAACCAGTTACCCTAAATTAGAGACGGGTGACTGCTTATAGCTCATTGAGTTGCTCACGGTGGTCGTTAAACCTTCATTCAAGAAAAAATGAGTATAGTCTGAGTAATTTTTTTAAACTATTCGTTGTACTGTTGGTAATCAAAGTTTGAAAAATGAGCGTAACATTAAAAAGACTTACGTTTTCATATACATATTTTCTCTTCTTGATATTGAATTTTTGAAGAATAATTCATTCACGCTAACCGTACTCACACTTTCCCCACCGGCTCGTCGGAAGAAGGCAAAGGTTCAATCCTATCAACGTCATTATCTGAAGAAACTGTAGTGTCGAATTTTCCAACAGTCAATTCAGGGCGTTCAACACTGCTGTCTGCCATCTAGTCTAAAGTCCACATCTGATCCTGCTCTTTGATTACGTGATTGACCTAATTACTCCAATGTAAAGCCGTCACTCGATTAAACCCTTCATAAGTCAGTTTTTTCAACTTGTGCAGCTTTGAATGTGCGATTTTCATTTGCCACAAATTCTTTGACCTGACTCCATACATGCTCGATTGGATTCAACTTGCAGTGATATGGAGACAAGCGAAGAATTTTATGTCCATGTATTTGAGTAATGCTGTCGATGCGATATGCTTCGTAGCGACTACGGACAATGTGCAAACCCAAGGAAGCTGTCCGGGTGTGTATGTGGGTAATGCTGAAAATATAAAATATAAAGAATTTCTGCTCCGATCCGAAGGTTATCAGCGTTTACTAACTACGCCAAAAACCTGTCTGGGGGGACACGTTTACCCGACACGTTTTCTGCGTTTAGAAAATACGTCGAGTTGTAACCAGTAAACGCCGAAAATCCCCCAATTGGGCTAAAATTTCTTTATATTTTCGGAAATTAACCTCCCCACTCTCTCTAACCGAGAGGGTTTTTGCGTTTGCTTGCGCCGTCAAATAATTCCTTGGCTTATGAACTGTAAACGCCTAAAATCTCCCGATTGGGTTACAAATTATTTTTATTTTAATTTTTCGGTATTAAGCCCATTTCCTCCACAGACTTTTCGGAGGTTGCACGCGGTGTCAGATAATTTCTTCGTTTGTAACCGTAAACGCTAAAAACCTCCCAGTCAGATTTTTCCAAAGAACATGTGCTTTTTAGGTGCATAAGGTATTTGTTTATTACATGAAAGAAAGTTTTAATTTCCATTAAGCAATGGACAACACTAATCAGAACACTTCCTGCGTGCAACTATATAATATTATCTAACATCGTAGCTCGATTCCTAAATGGCGGAAGAGTTTCTTTGTTCGAAAGAACACGTACTTTTCACGTGCCGAAGCATGAGGTCTTTCTTAATTTCATGAAAATGTATCTCAATTTCAACTAAGCAATGGACAACACTAATCAGAACACTTCCTGCGTGCAACTATATAATATTATCTAACATCGTAGCTCTATTCCAAAATGGCGGAAGAAGTTCTTTGTTCGGAAGAGCACGTACTTTTCACGTGCCTAAGCACGAGGTCTTTCTTAATTTCATGAAAATGTATCTCAATTTCAACTAAGCAATGGACAACACCAATCAGAACACTTCCTCCGTTCGACCATGTAACCCTGTGTAGCATTATAAGACCATCATAGTTTGTTTCCGAAATGGTGAAAGAGATTGGTTTACTCCATTGAGCACGTGCTTTTTTTTATTGTGGTTTAACCACCACCGTGAGCCATTAAGCGGGCTATAAGCAGTCGCCCGTCCTTAATTTAGGGTCACCGTCTCCAGGGAAGGAAAAGAGCCAGTGCCGTAAGACATACACGACACCCGTGTGTAAAAGAATCGGCCACAAAAATCTTAAGGGGCCGTATAATAATTGAGTTTTCGACCGCTTCGTAGCCACGTCTCCAGAATTTCGTTACCTGAATCGCCTAATGTTTCCGTAATTCAGCATTTTCTTAGTTGCGATATTTAATGTAATCCTTTGTAAAAGATGTTTATAATCTACAACTCAACAAAAGAATTTTGCGGTTTGAAACCTCAACAAATTATCTCCGGGAATGCGCAAACGCAGCAAAACTATCGGGAGGGGGAGGCTTAACACCAAAATTATAAAATATATAGAATTTCTGGTCCTATCAGGTGATTTTGAGCGTTTTCAAACGCTGAAAGGTAACCTCCCCAGTTTTTTATTTTTTTTATTTGGAGGGTAAACGACCACCGTGAGCAACTCAATGGGCTATAAGCAGTCGCCCGTCCCTAATTTAGGGTCACTAGTTCCAGGGAAGGGAGAGAGCCAGTGCCGTAAGACAAACACAACATCCATGCCTCACGGGATTCGAACCCGGACCGCTTCGCTTAGACCACTGCGCCACCGGGACGGCTCCCCCTGTTTGGTTACAAAGAATAGTTACTAAAAAGAATAGAGTGGAGGATTTAAGGCCATGCGCAAATGTTTGCAGATTCTCTGCGGGCATGTGCTAACGAAGGAAACCTCTCGGATAAGCGGAGGTTACTGCGAAAAACGTGAAATATAAAGAATTTGTGGTTTGATCGGAAGGTATACGGCAATTAAAAACTACGACTGAACAAAACATCTGCAGGCAACTGTTACCGTACGAAACCTGTCTCTGGGATCCCTCGGGAAAGGGGGAGGAGGGTAACGCCGAATATGTAGATTATATAGAATTTGTAGAACTGTAATTTGTAAACGCTTAAATTCTCCTGATTTTACATTATTTTTGGCATTACCCCCCCCCCCCTCTCACTCCCGCCCGGACCAGCTCCCTGCGTTAGCCAATGAGCTGTGAGAATTTGTTGAGCTGTGGTTATAAACTCTGAAACTCTCCTGAACAGACCAGAAATTTTTTAGATTTTATATTTTTGGTACTACCCAATCTCCCGCACTACGGGTTTCCTGATTTAGCATACACCCGTAGAGAATTTGTTGAGTTGTATTTGTAAACCCGAAAATCTCCAGACCAGAGCAGACATTCCTTATATTTTGTGTTTTGGGTATTAAGCCCTGTCCCCCTTCCTTCCAAAACAAGCTTCCTCGGTTTGCACATGCCGGCAGAGAATTTGCGGGGCTGTGGTTGATAAAGCCTGATATTTTTTCTTGAGTTGTAGATTATAAACGTTTTTTCTTTAAGAATTGTGTTAAATATCGCAATTAAGAAAATATGAAATTACGTAGACTTTATGTAACTCAGATAAACAACCTGTGGTGACGTGGCCACGAAGCGTTAAAAACGCAATTTTTATACGGCCCCATTTACATTTTTGTGGCCAGTTCTCCGCTTCGTCTTTGGCCAGAAAACCGTGGAAATGTCTAAATTTCTTATTGAAAATGAAATATTAAAAATTTTGTTTTCTCAACATTAGTTGCTCAGGTTGTGGGAAATATAACCACGCGATATTTGTTTATTCAAAAAAACATTATGCTCCTGAAATTGCGATGTGGCCAGTTCTCCGTACCCGACGATACACCACGCCTGACGGGTATCGAACACGGATCCTCCTGGTAGGAATGATCAGTAGCGATCAATTAGACCACTGGGCAAACAGGGCCGCACGTACTTTTTACGTGCATAAATATGAGATCTTCCTTAATTTCATGAGAAGATATCTTAATTTCAAATAAGCAATGGACATAGTTAAATAGAACGCTTCCTCCGCTCTATCATATAACGCTATCCGGGTACGGACAACTGGCCGCATCGCAATTTCAGTGCCATAAAATTGTTCTGAATAAACAAATATCCTGTGGTTATATTTCCTAATACTTGAGCAACTATTGTTCACAAAACAATTTTTGTTTTAACATTTCATTTTCAATAAGAAATTCAGACATTTCCATGGTTTTCTGGCCAAAGACAAAGCGGGGAACTGGTACCCGGAGAACTAGTACCTGGAGAAGTGGCCACTGGAGAACTGGCCACAAACATTTTAAGGAGCCGTGTGAAAATTGCGTTTTTGACCGCTCCGTGGCCACATCCCCAGAGGCAGGTTATCTGAGCAACATAAAGTTTCCGTAATTTAGTATTTTGTTAATTGCGATATTTAACATAATTCTCGATAAAAAAAATGTTTATAATCCGCAACTTAACAAACGAATTTCAGGGTTTCTGAACGCTCCGCAAATTCTTTGATGGCATGTGCAAACGCAGGAAACTTGCTTGGTGGGGAGGGGGGTCTTAATACAAAAAGTATAAAAATGTGAGGGGAATTTCTGGTGCGATGGAAGATTTTCGGCGTTTAAATATAGAACTCAAAAAATTCTCTACAGGCCTGTGGTGAAATAGGAAACCGGATGGGGGGGGGGTACGAAAATATAAAATATATAGAATTTCTGGTCCGATCGGGAAATTTTCCGCGTTAAGAAATTACAGCTCTACAAATTATTTTATATACAACATTTTTGGCGTTAAATTTCGCTCCCAAATATGGTTTCCTACGGTAGCAGATGCCCGAAGAAGTTTTGTTGAGTTGTAGTATGTGAACGCTAAAAGCATACCCACCGAACCAGAAATTCTTAATATCTTGTGTTTTCCGAGTACTCCCTCCCCCACCCCCAGTCGATAGGTTTACTGGGTTAGCACTTTCCCGCAGAGAATTTGAGAATTTGTTGAGTTGTTTTTGTAAACGCCGAAAATCTCTCGATGGGTCCAGAAATCATTCATATTTTTGGTAATAAGGTCAGTAATAGGTTTTATGCGTTAGCATATGTCCGTAGAGAATTTTTTGAGTTGTATTTGTAAACACCGATAATCTGTCCATCGGACCAGAAATGCTTTATATTTCATATTTTTGGTATTGTCTCCCCACCCCATAGGTTTACTGCGTTTTCACATGCCCGCAGAAAATTTGTTGAGTTGTACTTTTTAAAACACGAGATTCTTTTGTTGAGTTGTAGATATCGCAATCAAGAAAATACGAAATTCAGGAAACTTAATGTGATTCAGATAACCAGCCTCTGAGACGTGGTAACGAAGCTGTCGAAAACGCAATTTTTATATGGCCCCTTACCATTTTTGGGGCAGTTCTACTACACCCAACGCTATCTATCATTATGAGGTCACCATAGTTTGTTTCCAAAATTACGGAAGAGATTCTTCATTCGAAAGAACACGTGCATTTTACGTGCAGAAAACATGAGGTCTCTCTTAATTTCATGAAAAATATCTTAATTTCAACTAAGCACCTTGGGGAAAAACTATGATTGACGTCCGTGTAATGCTATATAACATTATATGGTTGAGCAGTGGAACTATTTCGGACAAGTTTTGTCGAATGCTGTATTCAATTTAAAATATTTTTTCACGAAATGAAAACGCCCCGGGTGTTTCTAACAAAACATTATAGTTAACAGTTGGCCTATTTTCGAGAAGTGGGATTTTTCGCCTTATATAAAGGCGTATACGACGGTACACTATTCCCCCTCTCTTTCAAAACGTTATACCTGTCGTACGAAGGCAGAGGACTTTACAGGAATGTACGAAAGAATTACCACAGAAAAAATGCAAACTTCTCGAAAACAGGAAATTATGCCCACATCGTAAAAAGTGAAAAATACAACTGTTGCTGACAGACATTTTCCTATATTTGTTAAAACACGAGGTTTTTCTTAATTTCAGAGGGGGAAAGGGCACTCATAGAAAAAGCGAATGTGAACACTTCCTTAGCTTACCCATACAAAGTAAACAAGCACTGCAAGGATACCGTAGATCCGAAGAATATAGGTCTCGTGCTAAAATCCAAGGATACCCTAGATCAAAAGAATATAGGTCTCGTGCTAAAATCCAAGGATACCATAGATAAAAAGAATATACGTCTCGTGCTAAAATCCAAGGATATCGTAGATCGAAGGAATATATGTCTCGTGCTAAAATCCAAGGATACCGCAGATCCAAAGTATATACGTCTCGTGCTAAAATCCACGGATACCGTAGTTTACTCCAAAATGGTGGAAGAGGGTGAAAGGGCGCTCTCATGATTTTCTTATGGGATGGCCCAACATATTGAAAATAAAGATATCCAGGAGAAATTAAAAACGCAAATTTTTAAATGTAATCCAGAACGTCATCAATGCCTCGTCGGGAAGTGGAACCCAAACCCAATTAATCATTTGGTCGCCCAAGTGAAAAAGCTATAGGTATCATAACACACTGCATACATATAACACAATTACAAGAAAGAAACAATATGTCTACAGAGGTATTTCTATATACCTTCTATGACAACTTGTAGCTAGAAAATTCCCTTTTTCATAGGTAACAGAAGTGCTATGTGCTTCTTTATCTCTAGGGCTGATCTTTTTTTAAGGAATAACGCAACCTGACCTTCAGAAGGGATGTTTTAATCTGCGCATCTGTCAGATTTATATTTGGATGAGGGTCAGTTGCACCCCTCACGGAAACTGTCAATCAAATTCAAGGGTTAATTGCACCGGACTCCCATTCTGTTGCATGGGGTAGTTGCACCGGACTCCCATCCTGTCGCATGGGGTAGTTGCACCGGACTCCTCCCACAATGCCTGTCAGTTAAATCAACGGGAGAATTCCACCGCATCTTCTTCAAAAGCCTGGGCCGCCGGTGGCCTAGTAGGCAATGTTCGTGACTGCCGCGTAAGGGACCTCAGGTTCGATCCTAGGCAGGTACGAACGTGCGATCCACTAAATATCCGCCGTGCGTCGGATGGGCACGTTAAGCCGTCGGACCCCGGGTACAGGCCCTACGGTAATAAATAAGGGCGTCTTCCTCCCTATTTCTACTTCGCCTCCGTGTCACTTTCCTATCAGGCACTGAAGTCCAAGTCTCCTAGCTTCCTATTTCTAAGGGTTGTTTAAGACCTGGGGTCAGACACTCCCTTAATAAAATCCTCTACATATATAAAAAAAAACGCATCTTCTTGAGGAACAGGTTTGTTACACCGAAAGCGGAAGCAGGGGTCCTGCATGCATGTGTTACGCGTATTGTCCATGTGGTCATTTATAGTAATGATGGGCTTAACACTGACTTTTCGGTAACGTTCCAAAAAGGTAACCGTGAAAAGTAACGGTGACAAAGTCACAGTTTTTGACAAGAACGAACACCTGTACCTGTATGCTCAAATTAGTCACGTGGCGAAATCACAATCTACAGAAACGTTTCATTAATCGTTACCCGGCAGTCGGCACTTTGCTTCGCAGGTCTCGTTCTGAGTTCTCAAGAGGATTCGTGTTCGTGCTATTTCCGAGATTTCCACTGACAGACTAATTAGGCACTTGTATTCTTAGTTACTTTTGATAGGCATTTCAGTTAGTTTTCATAGGTATTTTAGCTTCTTTTCATAGATAGGTAACGGAGAAACATTGAACATGAAATCTTTTAAATCCCGAAGAGCAGATAGTAGTCAAGCTCGTATATGAAACATTTTCAAGTGGAAGATAAATGAAATATTATTCATAATTCATTTATTCGGTCTGTTGGTCTGTAGACAGATCTAAACACAAAAATAATTTTTATTCGGGGATAATTTTTAGCCAATAATTGCATTTTTCTGAAATTTTGTGCTCCAGCCCTAAACTAAAAATCTTGGTGTTCTAGAACTTCACTGAATGGTGGTTTGGGTGAAAAATAGCATATATATGAATGTCACTTCAAATAAATAAAAACCTAACACCATTAGATAAATAGCTTTAAAAGTGAGATTATTGAGTGAAAAAGCTTGGAAATATCTATATTTAATATCCAGTGATTTTGGAGCGGTTGAGGAAAGTAGCTTAATTTGCGAACGCTTGATTTGTAACGTACCTGTCGTACCACGAAAGTAAGGTAAATTTGGAACAATTCAGGAACCAAAGTGTTCTCGTGATTCTGGAACGGTGATTTTGCCCACTAATCACAAACCGTGAAAGTGACATTTCAGTAACGTCACAAAGTAACCGTGACGTGATTTTGTACCCACCTCTAATTTGTAGTTTGCACATGTGTTGTCCTATCACAAACATCCACCACGGCCACAATGCTGTATTACGCTGCTGCTGTAGTACAGTTCGAAGTGGGAATTCATTCAGCAATTAAAAATACCCGACATACAAGCAACATCATAGGATGTTGTTCCATGCATCTCAGTCGTAGAGGAACAATCTAGGAACTTGGTTTGACAAAGGAATATAAAGATAAACATTCTGACATAGGTAAGTGGTTGCGTTGGTCATTTGGATTACTTTATTTAAATTACGAGAAAGTTGCAGGCGTTTTGATGTCGGATATATGAATCAATTATAGACAAAATGTTCCTCTAAGTTAATTTAAGTATATACTGTATACATATAACTTCACTTGACTTAGAGGAATAATTTGGTTTATAATTGTCTCTTTACTCGATGATACAACACATTAAAACCTTTGAAAAGAAAAAATGTTTTATAATGAGATACAGAAACACATTTCAAGCATATACGTTTATTCTCTGACATTTCATTGGCAAGACATTTACAGAAAATAGAGTAGACATTCTTTCAAATCGTATATACGTGTATTCTCTGACATTTCATTGGCAAGACATTTTACAGAAAATAGAGTAGACACTATTTCAAATCTTATATACGTTTATTCTCTGACATTTCTTTGGCATGACATTTACAGAAAATAGAGTAGACACTATTTCAAATCTTATATACGTTTATTCTCTGACATTTCATTGGCAAGACATTTACAGAAAATAGAGTAGACACTATTTCAAATCTTATATACGTTTATTCTCTGACATTTCATTGGCAAGACATTTACAGAAAATAGAGTTGACACTATTTCAAATCTTTAAAGAAATAGCGCTTTTTTACATTTAATCGTGCGCGACATCTTAATATCTCCACGTATAGGTTCCGTCCGTTTGATTGCTGTCGATATATGTTATTTTCTTTAAGGAAAGTAATTCTATTTCTGAAAGTAATTCAGAAACAACATTTACGTCTGCAGGAAGGTGCAAAGTCAATTTCTCTATGTTTATAGCTTCAGAAATAATCTTGAAGACTTCTCTCACAACCATTGAATGCGGCTCACCTTCCATGTGTATCTTGAGCTTGTGCAAATTGCTCAGACACAGAACATGTCTGAAAGGTTTGTTGCCCGATATTGGACAATTCAGATAAATATCAGCCAGATAGAGTTTCTCTAAATAGGGACACATTCTCAGTATATATTCGAGATCTTTTGTGTCGAATAACATCTTTTCCCCCATTTCTCCAAAGAGGTGTAAGGACTTTATATGACTTCCATTGCTGGTCCAGAACATCTTCATGCTTTCACTGAGACGATCACTGCTTCCACTAGAAAGAGAAATGCTTTTTAGATGATTGAGTCTGCACATGGCCTGTGTCTGGTCTCTGCGTTTGTTGTTATCATTACTAATACATAAAACTAATTCCTCTAATTCTGGACAACTACCAATAACCGTTTCCAAGTCTCCATCGAATTCACCACAACCAAGAGACGTGAGCTGCACATTTAATCGAGACATTCCGCGTGTCTTGCGCTGCTTGTCAATCTCACAGAATGCGTTAGGTACATCTCCAGAGGAAGGGGGATTTAGATTTTGAAGTGTTGGCATATGTGTTAGAACGCAAGCTACTCCAGCATTGCTGGCTTCTGTACCACTTATGTCGAGTTTCTGGAGTTGCAACGAACTGCTCATTCCACACTCTTTTGTATAGCAGCAACTGCGAATGTCTTCACCATTGCCCCTTTTATGACCGCAAAGAATAAACAATGCATCGTCATTTATGTTTGTAAAAACCAGACTTAGTGTTTTCAGTTCAGTGAGGGAGATCGCAATAACTTCTATTGTCTCCACATTGAGATTCTTGTAAAGACTCAAATTAAGAACGGTCAAATTCTTCATGTCTCTGAGAATAGGATTGTATACAGCGGGGTCCAGATTCCTTCCAATGGACTGGAGTGACTTCAAGTTCTGAAACAAGAAAAAGGAAATTCCAATCACTTAACAATTTAGCAGAATACATGCATTCACATTAATATTTCTCCAACAGAATAAAAATGCAATAAGACTGCATTAATGAGTCATATAATTTTATCGCAACTGGTGCAATAGCTGACGCCGATCACATGACCTACAAGTGACGTCACCGACCAATACCGAACACATTCACGGATGAGACGAAACGTTTTGACCAAATATGTTTGGTTCCACCTCGTCCCGCCAAATCAACTCTTAGCCGGCGAGATATAGACGCTGCAAGATTTCTAAAGAGGTCTTGTTGTATCACGTAACAAAAGGTTGCCAGAAGATTATTTAACTCTTGTAAGTTGCGTGGTTCAACAGCCACAGATTGGATTTGCTGTTCCCACACAATCTCCAGGTGGTGGACTAGATTTGTGGTTT
This sequence comes from Macrothele yani, assembly GCA_039090855.1. Lineage (NCBI taxonomy): Eukaryota > Metazoa > Arthropoda > Arachnida > Araneae > Macrothelidae > Macrothele > Macrothele yani. The sequence goes on along the minus strand of JAYWMT010000250.1, from coordinate 163,760 downwards.
GTGTGGGGAAAAATGCTATTGCTGCGAGGACAGCCCGCAAATAGTTTGAACGGTTCCTAAGTGGCAATTTTGACCTCAAGGACTTTCCACGTTCAGGTTTTCCATCTCACTTTGATGAGGATCCTTTGAACCATCTGATCGACTTGGATCCGTGTCAACCCGCACGCGAATTGGCCACTGAGATGGACTGTGATCAGGCCACAGTGATGCGGCACCTGTAACGTAAGGGAAATGGTTCAGAAATTGGGGTCTTGTGTGCCTCACACACTCACCGAGGACAACAAGAATCAGCGGGTCGCCATATGTGGTTCCTTGCTCCCATGTTACCGCGAAAGTTCTTAGCAACACAAACAGTTTCTGTCGCGTATTGTTACTGGATGTGAAAAGTCGTGACTGATACGTGAATTTCAGTATGTCAAGCGAGCAAGGAACCACATATGGCAACAAGCTGATTCTTGTTGTCTTCGGTAAGTTCGAAATCGAACAAGACGCCCACACCACGTCTAAAACATGACCTTCATCCTACGAAGAATAAGTTATGGGTTTTATGGGACATGGAAGGCATTATTTACAAGGAAATATTGCCGAGGAATCGGACCATCAACGCTGTACTCTATTGTTAGAAATTCCGCCGTGTGAAGGCAGCAGTTCAGCAGAAACGGCCACATCGACGCCATGGTGTCATTCTCCAAAATGATAATGCACGCTCTCATAGGGCAAACATGACCATAATAATCATTCAGGACACAACATCGGAGATCGTTCCACGTTAGGCCTATTATCCAGATGTCTCCCCTTCAGACTATCACCTGATCCGATTTCTGTCGAATGCAGTCCGTGGTAGAACGTTCAACAATGATGTTGATCTCCAGAATTTCCTTGATGATTTCTTGATTTTCAAGAATGGCATTGCAGACCTATCCAGACATTGGGACAATATCGTAAACAGTGGGGAGGAATATATAGTTGATTGATTCCGTTTTCCATTCTGATGTAATACATTCCTGTACCGAGGTGAAAAAACGGCATGAACTTAAGTATCAACCCTGTAGTTTGTTCCATTCCAAAGACATAGTAGTTTGTTCCATTCCAAAGACATGGTAGTTTGTTCCATTCCAAGGACATAATAGTTTGTTCCATTCCAAGGACATAGTACTTTGTTCCATTACACGGACATAGTAGTGTGTTCCATTCCAAGGACATAGTAGTCTGTTCCATTCCAAGGACATAGTAGTTTGTTCCATTCAAAGAACATAATAGTTTGTTCCATTGCAAGGGCGAAGCAGTTTGTTCCATTACAATGTCAAAGCAGTTTGTTCCATTACAATCACATAGTAGTTTGTTCCATTACAAGGACATAGCAGTTTTTTCCCAAACTGGCAAAAGTGGCTCATTGTTCGAATTAATAGGTGCATGGCTTATCCACAAACAACAAATAATTGCTCCTAAAGCAACCCATTTAAAGATTGAGTCATTCAGATATAGCCAAGCTTTCTGAAAAAATCTGATACACATGCTAAAATCAAAAGAACAACCCCTACGTAAACAAAGCATTGCATAGAGTAGTACGGGTTAGAGGAACACCCAAAAATCCCTGCGCCTTGAGGACTTAGTGAACGTTTTAAGTTCAATGTGTTATTGACTCCTAGTAATATTTGATTCCATTTTTACACATATTAGCATTTTTCTGTTTTTCCTAAGCATGAGCGTATTCTGCCATTTTGGGAACACATTGCACCATGCCCTTGTAATTCTAGGTAACACTGTGTTCTTCAGCAGGGGAAATGTTCTGTTAATTTTTAAAGAGTTCTTAATTGAATTTAGGATTTTTCTTCTAAAATATAAAAAGAAAACACCTCATGTTTCTAACAGACGTAAGAGAACAGTTAACAGCAGGCAAATTTCCCTATTTTTAAGATGTAGGTATTTTTCCTATTTTTAAAATGTGGGCATTTCTCCCTCATACTCTGGAGTACGTGTTGCGAATATTCCAACTGTTTACCTATTATAATTTTTTAAAATGACCTATATATATATTCGAGAAAAAATGCGCTCCAACTTAAGTTCCGGTTTAGACGAACCGCCGTTCTACTGCACTCTATGCAGTTTAATTAAGTGCGCAGAGCATTCATTGCACTTTGAGAACGGCCGTTCAAGTGCAGTCTACGCATTTTAAATAAGTGCGTATTACACCCTACGCACTTTGAAAAAATCTGGTTTAGTGAACTTCACGCATTTTAAGTAAGTGAGCAGGGCCCTCTACTCAGTTTCAGAACCGCTGGTTTTCCCACTCGACTCATTTTCAATAAGTGCGTAGAGCACTCTGCGCACTTTGAGAACCGCTGTTCTAGTGCACTGTATGCATTTCAAATAAGTGCGAAGTGCACTATACTCATTGTAAATGAGTGCGCAGGGCATTCTACGTATTTTGCGAAACGCTAGTTTTGTGCATTATACGCATTTTAAATAAGTGCGCAGGGCGCTGTACGCACTTTGAGAACAGCTGGTTTAATGCACTTTACACATTTTACACGAGTGCCTAGGGCACTTTACGCACTTTGAAAACCGCTGGTCTAGGGCACTCTACGCATTTGAAATAAGTGCGCAATGCACTCTACGCATTTTAAATAAGTACACAATGCACTCTACGTAGTTTGAGAAGCAATAGTTTTCTGCAGTTTATGCATTTTAAATAAGTACGCACGGCACTATCTCACTTTGAAAACCGTTGTACTAGTTCTTTCTGCAAATTTTACCGTGCAATGTATGGTAGTCGTGTTATAGACATAAAGTAGAGAGATAGCTTTGTCTAATAAAAGTATCTTAGTAGACGTCTAAATGAGATGATCTGAAATTCAATACATACCTTGCAGTTGCGTCCAATCGCTGCAATGATTTCCGGGCTGTATCCTCGGTAAGGAACTCTTATTGTCTTAACATTTTCATTGAATATGAAATCTGAAAACTGCTGTAGTAATCTCATATAACCCTCGTTTTCTGGAGAAATTTCTTCTGCTGAAGAATAAGCAAATTTTTCGTGAAACATTTCTACGATATTATCGGCAAAGATGCCTTCTGAAAAGAGAGAGAAAGTAATTTTGAGTTACCATGATTCTACTGTATTGTATTATTATGGAACAATAAAAATGTAAATATAGTATTTTCACATTACTTTAAATAAAAGTATCGTATGATCTCCTCATAAGTAAAAATTATTTGGTACTATGCAATATATAAATATAGAGACCTACAGTATGTACTGGTGTCATTTATTGTTTCCGCTTGTGTGTATTTGGGTGAAGATAATTGGCAATACATTTTTACGTGTTTAGGAATTTGGTTTTCTGATTACCTGTTTCTTCTACCGATAGCTGCACCCCGGAGAGTTGCATTTCTAAATCTGGAAAGCAAAAAACTGACTTTATTCTTAAATATACATGGTCGAGTCACATTGCCGTGACTACCAGTTAAAACCACAGTAACCACCGTGTACAGCGCGGATAGCAGCTAGACGGGCTGAGAGTGACTCAATAAAGTGCTGGAAAGTGTTCACAGGTATATGGAACCATGCTGACTCCACTGCATCTGACGATCGAAGTGGTCCCACAGATGCTCAATTGGGTTTACGTCTGGGGAATTAGAGGGCCAGGGAAGTATTTTGAAGTCTTCATCGTGCTCACCCTCGGATATTTCTAGCTCTGCGATATCACGTAAATCTGGTCACGTCGTATGTTTTTCTGGAAGATTCCATCCGTCCCAGAGAAGACAATCAGCATGTATGGGTGTCATGGTCTGCAAGGATGGATTCATAAGAAATTCGGTCCAAAGTGACTTTAACAGGTATGAGTGGAATCAGGGACTGCAACGAAAACATTCTCCAGACCATAACGCTGCCCCCACGAGGTTGTGACTCATTGGAGAAGGCAATTGTTTTCCAATCAGCGGAGGTCCAATTCCGATACTTCTGTGCAAATGTAAGACTTTTCTACCGATGCATCTTTGTTGGCATAGGTGCAGTGACTATCCGTCTGCATCGGAGCCCCATACGCAGCAGGGTTCTCTGAACTGTCCTTTTAGACACAATTCCAGTAGCCCCCTGGTTCACTCGGACAGTGACGTGCACTACTGTGGTGTGTCGATCGGTCCTCACGAATATTTGCTACTGATTTTCACCTATCACATTGAGGGCACATGTGATGCTCACTAGTTTCCACGTCTCTTATTTGCAGTGATGCCATTTCTCCAATCACGATACACTCTCTCCAGAGCAGCAAGCGAACAGCTCGCAAACTGCGCTGTTTCAGAAATATAGCCATGCTTGGCCCGAAAGCCGATAATCATCCCTTTTTGCAAATCAGATAAATCTCTGCTTTTATCCATGACCGCAACGAGTGATATGTTTTCAGAATGCCAATAGTATATCTCATATGCTCTCCCAGCCAGCTCACGACACCATGTGCCTTCTTTCATTGGCTACGAGCGATTGACCTCAAAAGTAGAAGGTGGTCACAATTATGTGACTCGACGGTGTTAGAGACATCCATAAATTAAGTAAAAATCAGGATAATAAAAAAATCTACTTGGTGAAATATCTTGATAATCAGTGACAAGATGCATTAAGGTGTAAGTTATAGGTTAGGCGAAAAACAAATCACGAAAACGTTACTTAATATCAGAAAAATGGACTATACAGGAACATGTCAAAAAATAGAGTACAGAAACTCAATGGGGAAGTTACTTCAGTATGATGTGTGGTGAACTCGAGCAACAATACATTCCCGAGAGCGATGCTCCATTCTTATTTTGATGGTGTCAAATAACTCAGTAGGGAGTAAAGCCCATTGTTCCTGCAAAGTAGTAGCAAGCTCCTGTAGGAAATGGGATCGAGAGTAGCACAACGTCTCCCCAGAGCATCGCATACCTGTTAAATGGGATTTAGGTCCGGAGATCGAGCTGGCCATTCCATACGGTCAATGGTTTCCAGCTGAAGGTATTGCTGCACGATGCGCGGTCTGTGTGATCTGGAATCGTCGTCCTGTTGAAGAAACGTATCACCTGTTGCACCTGCATAAGGAGGTACATATGGATGCCGGATACCATTTCTATATCTCTGTGCAGTCAGGTTACCAAGTGGCAGACAGTGGCGTATATTCAACGCTAGCTAGGGCAGCTGCGAAGTCCAGCGAATGCACAAATAAAAGTCAATTAGATATATAAAAATAAGTCAATTATCAACAGTATTAAGCTATGTCGATGTTTCGCTGCGAAAAAAAAAAGATATGCTGATTCACTTCTTTTGACGAAGAAAATCAGTCTGGCGATCAAAGACCAACGCGCCTCATAGAGGAGGGATGACGTGATTCAAAGACTTTGGATACGTTCGCTGGCTAGGGTTTCCATGACAACACAGAGAAGCAGATAAAGTGTGAATACGCCGTTGCTTTACGCAACGGTTCGCCCAGAATAGAGAAGACTTTGACTCACTTGCATGCTCCCGCCCGTAAATGCCCGAGTTTCGCGAGAGTTGTTTCATCTGTGTGAAGTGTTAATGAATTAAAATTTGTGATATTATATCTTAAATTCGTGACTTTTGTTGGATTGGAATTGTTTTAAAAAAAATGTTGAAAGCTTTCCTGGTCATTTACTGTCAGAACTTAAAGAACCCTATGCTTCAAATTTTGACACAGTTCGAATCAAAAATGAACTGCGCGCGAGCGCACGTCTGTGGGTTTGTGTTGTTTAGTATTCACTTGATGAATACAAAAAGAAATTAGTAAGACATTACTAGTTACATGAAATTTAGTAAACTGGGCATTGAGCTGTTTTGAGGTGTAAAAATTCGGAGACCTAATATTAAAATTTCTATCAACAACTGCAACTGCCGAGAGAAGTTTTTCTACGTTAAAAAGAATCCAGACATACTATACTTTAGCGAAACACAAGGGCATGTACACTTGAGCAAATTGGCTGTTTTGTCAATAGAGAAAAACATTATTTTTAAATGTGATAAATTACTCGGAAGAAACTTTTTATGGAAACGTAACACTCAACTTCACCAAAAGGAAAGAAAAATGGACTGCATGTGCAAATAAAGTGCTCAGAATAAGAATGGAGTTAATGTGCAAATGAGGGTTAAAATCCTAATCCTCATAATGATTTGGTATTATGACAGCAATAGCATGTACCTAAAATTAAGGGAAAAAGTTACTTCTGTTAGTTAACAACTGAAAAATAAACTTTGCAATAAACAAAAAAAAAAAAAAATTCCTATTCGGGGCGAAGATACGCCTGGACCCAAGATACGCCACTGGTAGAGATTTGTTCGACCACCTAAAGAGATTACAAGCCAAACCCACACATTACCTCCACCATAACGATCTCTTTCACCAATGTTACTGCGAAGTTTCTTCTGTTAGTTAACAACTGAAAAATAAACTTTTCAGTTTAAAAAAAAACCTCTACTCGGGGCGAAGATACGCCTGGACCCAAGATACGCCACTGGTAGAGATTTGTTCGACCACCTAAAGAGATTACAAGCCAAACCCACACATTACCTCCACCATAACGATCTCTTTCACCAATGTTACTGCGAAGTTTCTTCTGTTAGTTAACAACTGAAAAATAAACTTTTCAGTTTAAAAAAAAAAACTCTACTCGGGGCGAAGATACTCCTGGACCCAAGATACGCCACTGGTAGAGATTTGTTCGACCACCTAAAGAGATTAGAAGCCAAACCCACACATTACCTCCACCATAACGATCTCTTTCACCAATGTTACTGCGAAGTTTCTTCTGTTAGTTAACAACTGAAAAATAAACTTTTCAGTTTAAAAAAAAAAAAAACTCTACTCGGGGCGAAGATACGCCTGGACCCAAGATACGCCACTGGTAGAGATTTGTTCGACCACCTAAAGAGATGACAAGCCAAACCCACACATTACCTCCACCATAACGATCTCTTTCACCAATGTTACTGCGAAGTTTCTTCTGTTAGTTAACAACTGAAAAATAAACTTTTCAGTTTAAAAAAAAAACTCTACTCGGGGCGAAGATACGCCTGGACCCAAGATACGCCACTGGTAGAGATTTGTTCGACCACCTGAAGAGATGACAAGCCAAACACATACACTACCTCCACCATAACGATGTCTTTCACCAATGTTACTGCGATGATAGCAGTTTCCTGGCTCCCTCAATATCTAACAACGTCTGGGATCATTCTCTAAGCTGTATCTCGATTCGTTAGTGAAGAAGACAGACCTCCATTGTCACTCACTCCAGCTAACACGCATGCGTGTCCAACTCAATCGCTTCTCCTGTGCCGATGGTCGTCGAGCATAGAGAGCTCCTTAATGAAGCCGTCTGCGTACAGTTGAAGCTGATATCAACCTTCCAGTAGGGCTGATCTAAATATATTTCAAATACGTGGAAGTAATGCAAATAGACAGATGGTGTCGGATGGGCAATTTTTCAGTTGCTATGCGTTGTTTATAAAGTAACGTGGACAGAGCAATGGCGTCGTCTATTTGGGCAGATCTGAGCTGGGTTGTTGTTGAAGTCCTTTGTCTTCGTTCGGTTATATGCAAATAACGGTCGTCAATAGTAATTGTAGCCTTTCTTGGCTCTACCTTATAGACGCTGAATCTGTTCTTAGATATGTATTCAACAGCCTATGAAATAAGGAAGCACTCACATTTCACCGTTTGGCCACATCTGTTTGACTCTGGCCTGCCTCCAGGCGTCCAATGGCTCGCCACCGCAACTCTTCTGGTAATCTCTTCAAGTTTATCGAAATTGAATTTACACTTTTGAAATGCAGTCTGGACAAAAATTACATTTTTAGACATATAATGTAGAAACTTTCTCACATTCTTTAACTGTAGCATATTAGTTAGACATAGTTTAAAAACAAAAGGGGATCTGACGTATGTGGTACTTACGGAATTTCTTATAATTCGTGGAGTCTCTGCGGAATTTCGTGGCATGTAGAAATGTATCCTCAAAAACTCTTTTCAAAGACAGATTCTGCAAACTGGGAATATTCCTAGCACTCATTTTCTAGCAACGTTCAGGAATTCTGGAAAGAAATGAAAACACAATTAAAATTCTTGTTGATGAACATCAGACATTAAAATTCTTATCACACACCTAAAATTAGACATTATAATGAATTAGCTTTATTTTCTTTCCGCTAAGCTAATTAATATGAATGATTCTCTTCCTACCAGCTAGCTAATGATATACTTGTACTAAGCTTCAAAATAGTGAATTCAAAAAGGGTGTTGTTACTAGTTAATTACGAACGTAAACAAAGTCTTAACGCTGGTTATTTATGGTAATAAATAAGTGTTATAAACCTAACAGCCAGACAGAGGTCTGACAAAAACTATGAATTGAGAAAGACTAACTTACGGTATCTTCTTTATTCTAAGACTCTTGGTCAACTAAAGCACACACACAACTTGTTTTACAATAATGAAGAATCTCTCCTCGTATTATAAACGCTCTCCGTAAACAACAACACTCTCTCATAACAACAACAAAAGCTCTCCCTAAGTCTCGATGAACGCGCCTATATACTAGCTACCACCACGTCATGACTTACACTCATTGCCAGATCTCATTCAGCGGGTGAAATAATATTTCGTTCAGTAAGAAGATAATTTACATAGTAAAATAAAATAACCAGAGATAGTAAAATCAAAAGGAAAGTGAATATAGAGTATACGTTACAACATTATTGAAATTCTTTAGACAATGCAATTAAATATTCAATTAAATTATACATTATTAAAATTCTTATTGATGGACAATCAGACTTTACATTTTCAATGCATATGTAAATAAATATTCGACGTGTAAGAAACTTAGAAATCTCTCCGATACTGCGTGCCAGAGAAACAAACGAATTCTTTAATGGTTTGTCATTTTATAATTTCTTATATATGGAAGAAAATGCACACAGTTTTCTAAAGCGTTCAGTATGAAGTCTTTTTCATTTCACACCTTAGTGACGAATTCTTGTTCTACTTTATCTACTAAGTCACAGGGTCATTGCAAAATGACTTTACTACTTTGAAAGATAATAAATTTATTCAGAATACTTACAAAAAGTTTGAAGTCGTTAATCTGTAAAAAATCGCGTCAAGTTTTACTTCAGGTAATGCGATAGCTTCGAATTCCGTAAGCGCGACCACCAGCGGCGTGCATTTCAAAATGGCTGCTTTCACAAGTGCTAACTGTTCACGGTGTGTGTTTGGGTTTCAAGAAACGAAATTCGTGATGACTGTTCAACGAAATTTTGTGCCCTGTATCGTAGTGATCCTCCCTGTGTACATATAATTTACTCTTAACGTAAGAATTTGGTCGAGAGCACTTGTCCTGTTCGTCATGAGAAATCCCCTGGTTTCTGATGCAGTTCCACGAAATCAAAGAGACATGCATCTCGTGAAATGGGTACTTCACAACCGGTGGTTTGGCGAGTGTACGAAAAGGATTACACTTAAAACCATACAGATTTACCATGGTCCAATAAATTAATAAAGCGTACTGCATAGCTCCTCAGGAATCCAGTGTGGGAATGTTGCATCGGATAGAGGAAGACGGGACATTCTTGCACTACATATATAATCTTCAGTAATGAGTCGATATTTCATGGCAGTGTAAAGGTTAAAACACAAGACTGCAGGATTTGGTGCGCTGAAAATCCACACCAATCTCTGGAACATGTTCGTGATAGCTCAAAAATGAATGTGTTTATCGAACATAAGGTTTACGGACCCTTCTGTTTTCATGAGAAGGCCATCAACGGTATCGTGTATCTGGATACGTTCGAAAATTATTTGATTCCACATTTATATGATGATGACCGAGAAGGACGCACTTACTTTCAGCAAAATGGAGCACCACCTTATTACTGTACAGATGCCCGGGATTTCCTCAATAATCGGTTTCCAAGCCGGTGTACTGATCGAGCAGGGCCGATAGCATGTCCACCTCGTTCTCCCAAATTGACACCGCTCGATTTTTTTCTATGGGTTTTCACTATAGATATTGTGTTAGTTTTCAGATTACCTGCAAATATCGCTGAACGCAAAACTGGAATCACCACCAGAGTTGCAGAAGTAACAACAGATATGGTGCTTCGAGTTTGGGAAGAAATTTGGGATGTCTGCCCTATTACAAATGACATTTACATCGAACCAAAATGATTATGTGCGATAAAACTTAACGTGTTTTGCTACCGATGAACGCTTCAAGTATTATAAATAAAGTTCTATAAGCTCAAATTTGAAAAGTCCTCTTTGAATCACTCTTTATAATAAAAAAACAACAACAGTGCCTATCTCCGGCTCGAATGCGCTGTAAATCAAATGAAATGCAAGAAATACAAGGTGAAAAAATCGAGAATTTCATCGCCTTTCGTTTCTTTAAAGTTTAACATTGCTGTTTTTCTGCTTGCGCGTTTCATTCAATTCATCTTGACTATTATGTTTTATCTTAACTTAACATGGACCCACCCACAGCATGCAATAGAACAGGACTGACCCACAAGAAACTCATGTCAAATGTCATCGAAGCAACTACCATGATTCATATGCTGCAGAATGTATTCCAATTCTATAACCTGACTTCAATTTCATTTTGAACGCCCACAGTTTTGTGTTCATCTCAGTTTGGCCAAGAGTATCAAAAAGCACAAGGCCAGTTGTTAGAAGTTATTGCATTCAACCTGTAAAATCAATGCTCATCCCGTGGCCCCCTCTGTATTGTTTGATTCAGAGTTGGCAAATATTAAAGTCTCTTCGTCTTAGCTCCAAATGAAAAGATATTCAACATCTCTTATCCAGGTACTCTTCAAGGAAAACGTTGCTTACGCTTCAGAACTATAACGACAATACAACAACTGAACATACATTCTCTGTATTCATAGTTAATAAAAATGCTGAGTTGCCTGTTACAACTGCAATGACACAAGAATGGATTTCTATCTCTTTTTTTTTTTTACTTATTTTTTCATTTTTGCAAGATATTTTAATTCAACGTTTCATGGCAATATTAGCTGATCGTAATTTCAGAAAAACTCGGAAAACGCTGGCACAGAAGCTAACTGATATATACTCAATGGACAAAACGTTACACATACCTACCTAAAGCTGTAGCTTACTGGTTCTTCTCTAGCGTGAATAACAGCTTGTACACGCCGAGGCATCGACTTCACCAGACATCAAAGAGTTCCTGGAGGTCATACAGGCCATGCCTGTTGCATCATTGTCCACAACTCCGCCCGAGATGGCGGCCGAAGATCCATTGATCTGATGTACCTCTCCGCCGCATTCCAGAAGGCTTAAATCCAAGGACATAGGGGGCCACTGGATGGTTCCAAACTCAGATGAGTGTTCTTATAGTCATGTCTGAGTAACAGATGCCTGACATTGGGTCGGCGAATTGTCCTTGTGAAACAGACCACGGACCGCAGGATGAGCGAAGGTCGTAAAAGCACGAAGCTCATCATTCAGCACATCCTGGTTGAGCGCAGCGGTTAAATAACTCTCCAGACTCATTAAGGAAACTAATGTCGAAGATGAAAATGCTCCCCAATGCAGCACAGAGCCACCACGCTTTGAAGGTAGCCGACCTGATGAGACGAGGCCATGGCCTCATGCAGTCGATACCACACCCGAACCCTTCCGTGAGCTCGGTACAACTGAAAACGAGATTCGTCTGACCAACCGACGCGGTGCCACCCTCCGGTGGTTTTGTTTTAGTGTTCCCTGCACCAGAAGGAGGGGGGGTAAGATCCTATGACGCGCAGTCAACAGCAGCAAACCAGTAAAGTGTTGGCTTCCGTAGCCCAGAGTATGTTGTGACGTACTAGACAGCTAAATCACGTGTCAAGACGACAAATCTTCAGCTACACATTCTATCCGTTCAACTTATTTCGGAGAACAATTTACTGTAGAGTGAAGGGGCGCGGTCTCGATCCACACAAAGTTTTCCGTGAAGGGGGCTGTTTCGATCCACACAAATTTTTCCGTGAAGAGGAAATATTTGTGTTCTCATATAGGCGCCCGAACGTAAAAATGGGTGGGTCTCCCGCTGGGTTCTTCGAAAAATGTGTGATGTTTGTTACACATATCGTCTAGAATTAATGAAAATTCATTCTCCACTTACAAAAAAAAAAAAAAAGAAATAGAAAGTAAAATCATGCAATGCATTGATACGCTTTCCAACATACCAGAACTCCTTACGGAAGTTATGAGGATAATGACTGTGGAATAAATCTTGCTCATGTGCCCTGACCTTTGACCCCATTTTGATGATATTAAACACAATTGGTTCAGTATACCTCCGGAACCACATACTAAAGTTTTGTCGCAATAGAAGCATTTTTGTCAACTATGAGGATAATGGCTGTGGAATAAATCTCACTTCTGTGCCCTGACCTTTGTTCTCATTTCGATATTATCAAACGGAATTGTTCAGTATACCTAAGGAACCACATACTAAAATTTTGTCGCAATAGAAGCATTTCTTGTCAAGTTATGAGAATAATGGCTGTGGAATAAACCTCGCTCCTCTGACACGACTCTTATCCCATTTCGATGATATTCAACAGAACCGGTATAGTATACTTCCGGAACAACATGAAAAGTTTTGTCTCAATTGAAGCATTTTTACTTACGTTTTAACGCACAATGGCAATGGAATGGATCCCGATCCTATGTCCTGACCTTTGACCCCATTCCATCCATTTTTAATACGGTTTGTTCCCAGATGGTTCCCTACCACATTCTAAAAGTTCATCGATATCGAACAATTTTTACGCAAGTTAGGACGCTTAAGAACAAATATCAGGAGCACAGAGCATCGCTCGGGTAAAGGGGGGTTGAGGGCACAAAGAAAGTAATATTTTGATATGTTATTTCCAAGTATTGTAATGCTAAGTCTAAACCATCAAGATTAATATGACAGACGAATTAGAGACACATTAATTTAGAATAAACATCGAAACAAAGATGAATGATAAATTTTTATTTGTGTTAGAGTAAGAATTTCTTTTAAATTGTTTTTTTCATTTCCGCACATGAAACACCAAACAATAAATGCCAACATAGGGTTCTTCAACGAACCCCATGGTAGCATTGGTTTTTCATCACTGTCTATTTATTCGCCGCATTTGATCGGGGTTTTCTTCCGATATTGATTCATTGAAGGTTAAAATAACGTCGGACATTATTTCCATGCTCCTCGCCTTAGCTGCTCGGAATGGTCTTTTTGTAGGCTGATCTTCTTCTAATGGAAGGTCATATGTTTCGAGACTGGAAAGTGATCGGAAACCATTGGCTCTTGAATGTCCAATCTGTTCCATATTTACTTCTTCCGCTTGTTCTTGTTCCAACAGTTCCGTATTCTTCATATTAAAGTTGAAACGTCGACGTTTCTTAGGGGGTCGACCAGCCATACTTTTTAATATTGTTTCAACATCCACGTGACATTCTGTTAATAGTAATGAATAAAAACGAACTAATCATATTTTAGCACAGCGGACACGCTCGTCATCAAGTGACTATGCAAAAATGTAACAAAAAAATGCTGTATGAAGTTTAAATTTTGAAGGGAAAAACATGCGAAATCAGCGTTCCGCTGCTTATACTGTACTGCGCATCAACTCCAAGCAGCTGGCACAACTAACGTTTTGTTCTAGAAGAAAATAGAAGTAATTCGCAATACGCACACAGCACGTGACGTAATGAGAAAGATGGTCGCGAGAGTGTGAGGTCATAAAACTTTAATAGGATCCACAAACAACGCGTGACGTAATGAGGCAGAAGGCGTGATCGCGCGCCAACATCTCAATCGCTACAGTGTGACGTCATAAGATTTCTAAGAATGCTTAACATTAATTGGACGACGCCATGACATAAAAACATGGTAACTCGGGGTGGTTTTTTAACCCACTAAACGAATTTTTTCAGAGTCGAGATAAAGCTAAATCCATTTCTAGTACCAGAAAACGGTAGGTTAACCACTTTAATCAAAATCCTTAAAGCCGTTTTCAAAATAAAATTTACATAGATACAAGAATTATTCCTTTAATAAGATGTGATGGAATGCATCCCGCTCCTATATCCTGACCTTTGAACCCACTACACCCAATTTCAATATAGTTCGTCCCCAAAAGGTCCTCTACGACTTACTAAATTTTCATCGTAATCGAACCATATTTACGCAAGTTATGACGCGGGATGCAATGTGACTCATCCCGCTCCTATGTCCTGACCTTAGACCCCATTTTCAACAGGGTTTGTCCCCAGTGGTCCGCTACCACATACTAAAATTTCGTCGAAATGTTTTTACGTGAGTTATCGTGCGTACAGATGGACAAAGCTGGAGCATATACGCTTCTTCAACCTATCGTTGGAAAGCGTATATGACGTGAAGTAGTACACAGGTAAAGCACGTGTCCAGACGTCAAATCTGCAGCAATACACTTTGTCCGTGCAGCTTAGTTGGGACAGCAACTTACTCCGCAGTGAGGGGGAGTAGATTCGATCCCTGTCAGGGACAAATTTATGTTTTCGCAATGTACCGTTCGCTCGTTGACGTTTGTTGGGCCTCCGACATGTAACCTGGATGTGCTTTGCGCCGCTGTTGAAAAGCGGTCGGTATGTATCAGTCTGGAAAGTCTACGTCGACCGCAGTCACCAGTCACGTGTGGTCGGCCACCGCTTGATCCCTTTGAGATGGTACATCCGTCATAGTGTAATCGCGTACATCCGTCATAGTGTAATCGCGTACATCCGTCATAGTGCAATCGCGTACATCCATCGTATTGTAATCGCAGTGCACCCTTCATACAGTAGCCCTCGGGAACCTTAGGGTTCTTATGACTTTGGCGATAGGATGACCCATCTGTACAGCGTCGACAATGTGTTCATGATCAAATTCGTTCAGATCACCAACTATTCCGTTCGTCGATTGCGATGCACTGTTGGTAATACGATATGATACGATATTTGAAGAAGTTTTAGGAAGGGAGTGTCTGACCCAAGGTCTAAAATTATCCCTTAAAAATATGATGCTAGGAGATCTGAGAAAGTGAACTCAATAGGAAAGACAAACAGAAAGGGATTTTCCAAGTGTTTAAACGACAAATTATAGAAATCTACAACTACAGAATGAAAATTGCACAGGGTGACATGTTTACAATTAAAGATTGACAAAGCCACTAGAACTGTAAACTACACACTCTTTGTCAAAAAGAACAAAGTACTTCGAGAAATTGCTTTCACCATGATGAAACACCGCGTACAAGTATCGAAGGGCGGAACACTTAAAGGATTAAAAAATAACGACCAATGATTTACTAAACAAAATGTACCAGTTTTCCTAGGGATCTGTAAGATCAAAATGACACAAGGTTTATCTAGAATAATTCTGTCTCCCTAAACTTATGATTTTAATATTTTCCATGTGATATCAACCAATAAAGACTAATTACCAATCGATCTTCAGGTGCTGATCTTTTTAGATTTTAAATTTCAACCTTGATATTCCGTACTTCTAAACATTATATAAAACCTCATAAAACGCACTTAACGATTAATTCTAAACCTATTTACATGCCACCTAGGCCGCGGGCCTTTTTAAAAGATATTAAGTTTCATCCTAGATATTCCGTATTTCTAAACAATTTATAAACTTAATAAAATGCACTCAACGAATTACTTCTCACCTTTTCACAAGGCAACAAGCCCTATTAGCTTTTTTAACATAATTACAAATACGGAATACGTAGGTTTTTATGTAAAATCTATTAAAAAAACTCGCGGCCTAGGTGGCTTGTAAATACGTGAGAAATGATCCTTTAAGTACGTTTTATTAGGCTTTATGAAATGTTTAGAAATAGGGAATATCAAGGTTGTAATTTAAAATCTAAAAAGATCAACACTTGAAGATCGATTCGTTGAGCCCCGGCTGATTAGTCTTTATTGCATGTTCTCACATAGGAAATATTAAAATCATAACTCAAGGATTAGGGAGTCAGAAAGGTTCTACATACACCTTTTATAATTTTAATCTTACAGATCCCTAGGAAAACTGGTACATTTCGTTTTGTGCAGTTTATTTTGTCCTAAGTCCTAGTAATTAATATTTTATGTCTAAGTAAGAGAGCAATATTAATAACCTAACATGTTATGTAAACGCTCTGAATATTTAGTGTAATCGATTAAAACCTGTTAGAAAGACCTATGGATCTATTAAATAACGGTTGGTGCCAAAGTACAGGCGCAACATTAATACCCTGGCTTTATATGTAAGCGTTATTAGTATACAATCAGCGGAATAAGAACTATAAAAAAGGCCTAGGCCAAGGGCCTATAAATAAATATTTGCAGACTAAGTAACAGCGCGGCATTATTAAAAAAATCCATCTTATCTTCCTTTTTCGAACATAGCATAAGCCATGCTGCAACTCAGCTGTTTCGTATAATACCGTAGTTTTAAAAAATGTACTAAGTCAGGGCAATTTATTTCCCCGGATAAAAGTGGAATCATTACTTGACTGATATAGAACGTTTTCTCAAAATTAACTTGGAGTTCCGAATTCACTTCTCTTATGGGTACAAGAAATTGCAGTTTTTATACGGCCCCTTAAACTTTTATGGTCATATGCGCGAACTCAGATCTGACCAGCTTTGTAGTCTGCTTAGTTGAAATTAAGGCCTTTCTTAGTGAAATAAAGAAAAGAACAATTTTTTAACAGACGTAAGAGCATATCAGTCGACAGTTGCCGTATTTTCAAAAATTGGATATTTTTTTCATATTTTCGGGAAGTGGACATTTTTCCGTAGACATTATTTCACACATTCCGTAGTTTGCTTACAAAATTGTGGGAACGTTTCATTGTCCGAATGAATACGTGCTCTTAACTTGCAGAAACATGAGTTCTTTTTTTAATATTATGGAAAAATACCGAAATTTTAACTAAACAATGGACAAAACTAATCAGAACCCAGAGTGAGCTGAACCATATAAAATGATCGGGTGTAGAACTGGCCACCCGGAGAACTTGGCCACAAAAATTTTGAGGAACCGTATAAAAATTGCGTTTTAGACAGGTTCTTGGCCATGTCCCTGTAGGTTGGTTAGGAGTCACAAAGTTTCCCGTAATTTCGTATTTTCTTAATCGCGATATTTAATGTAATTCGTTATAAAAAATGCTTATGAACTACATCTCGACAAAAGAATTTCATGGCGTAAAAACTATAGCTAAGCAAATTCTCTGTGGACCTGTGCAAACTCAGAAAACCTATCGGGCTGGTGGGGTTTAATACCAAAAATAATAAACACAAAGACTTTCTGCTGCGGTACTGCGGTTTTGAGCGTTTGGAAGCTACAACCCTACAAATTATCTGAGGGCACGTGCCAAATACAGAAAACCTGGGAAGGAAGGGGGTTAACACCGTAATTTTCTTTTGATTGAAGGTTTAACGACCACCGTGAGCATCTCAATGGGCTATAAGCAGTCGCCTGTCCCTAATTTAGGGTCAATGGTTCCAGGGAAGCAAGAGAGCCCGTACCGTAAGACAAACACAAAATCCATGCCTCACCGGGATTCGAACCCGGACCCCGTTCGGACGAATGATCAGAGGCCATCGCTTAGACCACTGCGCCACCGGGGCGGCTAAGACCGTAATTACAAAACATGAAGAATATGTATCCCAAACGGGAGTTTTCAGCGTCTACAACACAACAAATGCTCTGCGGGCAAGTGTAAACCCATGAAAACAGGGGGGGGGGTAATGTTGAAAATATGAAATATAAGGAACTTCTGGTCTCATTGGGAGATTTTCAGAGCTCACATATAAAAACATAACGAATTATCTGAGTGTGCGTGCAAACTAAAAAAACCTGTCGAGTGGAGGGGGCGCTTAATACCGAAAAAGTAAAATGTGAAGAGTTTGTAACACAATCGGAAGACTTTCAGCGTCCACAAATTACAACCCAAGAAATTATCTGACGGAGCGTGCAAACGCAGAAAACCCGTCTCAGGGGGATGGGGGCTTAATACCGAATAAATAAAACATAAAATATTTTTAGCCCTGTCGGGGGCTTTTCGGCGTTTACAGATTTCAGCTAAACAAATTATCTGATACGACATGTGTAAACGCAGAAAACCTGTCGGGTATCAAGCCCCCCCCCCTGTTTCTCTGCGTCAGCACATACCCGCAGAGGATTTGTTGAGCTGTAGTTTAGTTTATATAACATGAACGTCTTTTGTCGAGTTGTTGATTATAAATATTTTTTGTAAACAATTGAATTAAATAGCGCAATTAAAAAAATGCAAAATTATTGAAACTTTATGTGCCTCAAATAGTCAACATCTGGAAACGTGGCCACGAAACGGACGAAAACGCAATTTTTGTACGACTCCTTAAAATTTTTGAGGCCACTTCTCCGCTTTGTCTTTGGCCAGAAAATCATGGAAATGTCTAAATTTCTTATTCAAAACGAAATACTGAAAGAAAAATGTTTTGTGAACAATAGTTGCTCAAGAAGTGGGAAATATGGCCACGCGAGATTTGTTTATTCAAAACAATTTTATGGCACTGAAATTGCAATGTGACCATGTCTCCCTACCGGTAAGTTATTTAGCATTATAAGGCTATCACAGTGTGTTTCCAAAATGGCAGAAGATGTCCATTGTTCGAATGAACATGTGCTTTTTACGTGCAAAAACATGAGTTCTTTCTCAATTTAATGTAAAAATATCTTAATTTCAAATAAGCAATGGACAAAACTAATCAAAACACTTCTTCCGTTCAACCATATAGAGTTATCTAGCATTAAAACACCATCACCGTTTGTTTCCAGAATGGCAGAAGAGGTTCATTGCTCGAATGGACACTTGTTTTTTATGTGCAGAAACATAGGGGTCTTTTTAATTTCATGGAAATATATCTAAATTTCAACCAAACATTTTGCCGACAAACTATGGTGTCTTTGTAATGTTTGATAACAATATATGGTTTAGAAGATGAAAGGTTTCGGACTAGTTTTGTCGACTTATTAATTGAAATTAGGATATTTTTTCATGACTGTGTAGAACGACGTCATGTTTCAAACAAAACATTATAGTTAAGAGTAGGCATAATTTTCCTATATTTGAGTAGTGGGGATATCCTCTCACATACCAAAGAGTACATTGTAGTGCATTATTCCTACCTTCTCTGGACCGCCAAAATATTTCAAAAGTTGTTACGTGTCGTATGAAGGTTGAGAGCTTCCCTCTTTACACGAATGTACGAAAAAATCCATAGAAAACATGCTCGCTGCTTAAAAATAGGAAAACTTGCCCATATTCTGAGAATTGGAAAATACTCCGGCTGCTGCTGATGTTTTCTTACGTCTGCTGCTGATGTTTTCTTACGTCATGTGTTAGAAACACGTCGTTTTTCTTAATTTCATGAAAAAATTTAATTTAACTAGGAAATCGACAAAACTAGTCAAAACACTTCCTGTGCTTAAACACACAACGTTCAATAGCATTACCAGGTCATCGTAATTATTCCAAAATGGCGCAAGAGGTTCATTGTTCGAAACAACATGTGCATCCAAATGGCAAAACTTGTTCCAAAATGGCAGAAGAAGTTCATTGTAGACCAACAGTAATTAATTACTGTTGGTCTACAATGAACTTCTAAAATAATTAGGCGAAAGGCAATTGCTTTTAGTTAGTGGCGCATTACAGGGGAAGCAACGGTAATTATGTCTCCCAACTTCATTTTAGACACTTGGTAAAGTAATAAAAAAGAAGCATCACTTAGGTTATCATGGGAGTGAGTGGGCACCAAAAAGCTTTACAGCTAGGGACTTTGCAAGTGTTTCATGGTCAACGGGTTCTGACCCATGATAGTATTTCATTTCATGTTTACACATGATAGCATTACAGCAAAACACTGTGGACACACCGCAGATAAATGTAAACCGAAAAGCACAACTTCTCATAAAGTTTTGATGATTTGCTCACAAAGTTTTAATTATTTCCTCATTGACGGTATTTTGTGATTAAGTCAAAGTTAAACATAATAATATTGTACTGTTCCTTCTACAATGAGTTTCTTCCGCCATTTTCGGTACACTCTACACCATGACCTTGTAATTGTAGGTGACATTATGCGGTTGAGCAGCGGAAATGTTCTGACTAGATGTGTCGATTGCTTAGTTGAAATTAATACTTTTCTTCATGAAATTAAAAAAGATCTCATGTTTCTAACAAACGTAAGAAAACATCAGCCACGAGCTGGCTTATTTTGCTTTTATCAAGATATTGGCGTTTCTTTTTTATTTTCTAGAAGTGGGCATTTTTCCTCATTTACTTTATACGAATCGCAAGCTATGTTGAATCAGAATTAGCGAAAAAAAAACCCGCGAAAAATCAAACGTAAATCAATACTTATTTCAACATTCACGGATATGTTTTTTCAACAAGATCATCACTATAATTGACATGAATCTCTCTCTCTCTTTTAAGTTTAGTAACACTACCGTGAGCAACTTGTGGAATTTACCGAATTGCTCGTCCCTAATTCATGGTGAATTTAAAAAAGCAAATTATAAAATATGATTTAAAACGCCATCAATGCTTCACGGAGCAGTGGGACCCGAACCTATTAATTTTTCCTACCAAATAAAAATTCTATAAGGACCAACGCTGCATACAATTTAAGTAAACACTATTGTAAGAAGGAAATAATATGTATAAAGAGACTACATACCTTATGTGATAACTTGTAGCTGAACAATCAATGACTTCTTTCTTCAATGGTAGGATAATTGCTACATTTTTTTCTAAGGAAGACGAACTAACGACCGTTTTGAAGGAAGACCAACTTACGACTGTTTTATGCCACTTGATTTATACCCGCAGAAGGGATGTTTTAATTCGCTAATTGGATTTCCCTCCGACAAGGTGATTGGCCAATTAAGACAAATGAAGCCACACCTTTCCCACTCGAGGATAATCCTCCACAAAATATTCAAGCAAAGATATTCGGTGGAGGATTATCCTCGAGAGGATTATCCTTTTAAACTTCTCATGAAAATCTGATAGAATTGTTAGCCATTGTGAATATGTTTCTTCGGTTTCCTTCCAATGATTTCGGGATCAAATTTTAGTAATGAAATTTTTTACACGTTATACGTTGCATATATTTAGTAGCGAGTGGAAACTTTTTATTGGGTTAACAGAATCCACGGATTTATCCAGGAAATTTAAATGAGGGTGGGGGTTGCTCATAAATTTGGGTTCGGGTTGAAATGTGAAGAAAGTGGAAACCCACCCTAATGGATTTGTCAGGGGCGCGGTTGATTACAATCCCAGCGAATTCCTTAGGTATCCCAGAACAAATGCGGCGATCGTTCACAGAGAGAGAGAGTAAGTACATGTAAACACTGGTGGATGTTAGATAGACCACCACCACTTTCTTTATCAGATTGGCATCGAGATGGTGAAAATATATTCTGCTCTGGTTTTTTGGATTTGGTCTCGTTGAGTTTCAGTCACTCCCTGGTGCGTCGGCGGCCAGGTGGTGTTGTGGATGGTTCTCTGTGATGTTGTGCAGTGCTTGGCTCCCCTTACCCTCTTCTCCCCGGACGGGTCTCACTGTTCACAAGACATGTTACCCTCTCCTTTCACTCATTTTTCTGTTTATCTTTCAGATTGAGTTCACTTACTCAGATCTCCTAGCTTCCTACGTTTAAGGGTAGCTTTAGACTTAGGGTAAGGCACTCATTTCATGAAACTTCTTCAAATACCGTATCGTATCGAAATGTGAAAACACAAATTTGTTTGTAACGGGGATCAAAGCATATTCCTTTTGCTACGGAGCTGAATGCTTTCCCAATTTAGTTACACCGTCGTAGTTTATTGCTGCAACTTTGCCGTCTTGACATGTGCTTTACCTCTGTAGTACATCATAGAAAAGCTAACAACAAATTTCTCCAACGGTAAAGTTTTTAAACTAAAATATTCAGGTTTTAAATCTAGCATTGAAACTGGATAAAATATCTAAAAAAGTGGAGAACTGTTGGTTTTTTAGCTATCAATGATTGAAACCCGAAAAAATCTTTTTGCTACAGCTCTACACTGCTAATTCGTTTTTATATTGTGCTTACGTTTTGCCTTGTATCGAAATGCGTCGTTAATAATAATAAAACGAAGTATTATTACAGGTAATTTTTACAAGAGATATGAATATCTACACAAATACTGAGCATGTTGCAATGACTCAGAAGTATAACTACAAAATCTGTAGCAGACCAGAATGATGAGATTCGTACATACATTTTGCAGTTGATAAAAAGTATATATATATATATATATATATATATATATATGGGATGTAATGTCAGGTGATGCGTAACATCACAGCCTCTCCTTGACAAATGTCAACATCGCCTTCTCGTGGTACATCCTGTTCCCACTAAAGGGGCTCTGACGACCGCCAATAGCGGTATAACTATACCATCGGGATTAGAGGAAATGCTATCCCACACTCACCAACCCGCTTGGCCAGCGTGGTGAGTTATAGCTAAACCCCTCCAAAATGACTCCACAACTTAAATCTTGGCCCTCAGTCTCCTGCAGCTGGAATGTACCTGGCCAAGGCAGCGGCCAGTGCTACATGAAGGCAGAGGGTGCTACGAATCCCCGGAGTACCGGACTAGGCTGCCATCTGATGCTGACCTTGGCTACGTATAACGGACGCTCCCTATCTTCTGATTCAAGGCTTCTTGAATTGGAAGAGGAACTACAAAGGATCAAGTGGGACATCGTCGGGCTAAGTGAGGTAAGGAGAAAAGGACAAGATCTCATTGAACTGAAAAGTGGACATCTCTTCTACTATCGTGGGACAGATACTGGCAGAACTACTGGTGTTGGATTTATAATAAAGAAGAAACTGAAGGATAAAGTTGTAGAAGTTGAAAGTTCCTCTGACAGAGCTGCACGACTCGTTATCCAACTCTCGAGAAGATACCAGGCTCAGATTATTTAAACTTATGCACCCACCACAAGTCATGCTGAAGAAGAAATTGAAGAATTTTATGAGGAAATTCGTGATCTAAATAATAAAGGTAAGCAGCACTTGAAGATAATTATGAGAGATTTCAATGCAAAAATAGAGCAACGGCAACAGAATGAAACTTCAGTAGGTAAATTCGGTCACTGCAACAGAAACCAGCGTGGAAATACTCTCGTAGAGTTTGCAGTGGCAGAAGGGTTTTTCATCTTGAACTCCTTTTTCAAGAAAAAGCCACACAGGAAATGGACATGGAGACATCCAAATGGGACGACAAGTGAAATTGATTTTATTATGTGTAACAAAAAATTCGTCATTGAAGACTGCAGTGTGCTAAACAAGTTCAACACAGGCAGTGACCATAGATTGGTGAGATGTAAGATGCACCTCAACACTAAACTCGAACGTAGCAAGCTCATAAGACAAACAAAATGTATTGACATAACCAACCTTAAAAAACACCATAATACCTTCAAATTATAACTGAAGAACAGATTCTCTGCTTTAGAAGGCCTAACATCGGAAGAAGTGGATATTTCTGAAGTTAACAGAAAAGTAACCAAAGCTCTTATGGAAACAGCAACAAAATTAGCTGGGTCTAAGAACAAATTGCATGGGAAAAAATTATCAGGAAAAACCAAAATGTTGATGCAAAAAAGAAGAGTGATGAGGACAACTAAAGAAGATGTGACTTCCAAAAGTGGAATATATAGAGCTATGCAAGACAGTACGAAAAAGTATCACTGAAGACGTAAGGAAATTCAGCTGTGAACTAGTAAGGAAAGCAATTGAAAACAACCAAAGCTTAAAGATAGCAAAGGGAAAAAAACAGATTATGGCACTGAGAAAAGAAGATGGTTCTGTAACAAGAAATAGAGGCGAAATTTTGACAAGAGTGAAAGATTTCTACTCCAAATTATATGAAAGGGATGATACATGTACTCCAGACATCATGAAAGGTACCAGTACCAGAGTTCTTCCAGTCCTTCCAGCAGAAGTTGCACATGCAATCAAGAACATGAAGCGAGGAAAAGCTCCAGGAGAAGATGGAATTACTGTAGACATCATACAAGAAGCAAGTGGAGAAATCGAAACAGCACTCGCCCAAATTTTCACTCGATGCCTTAATGAAGGGAAAATTCCTGAGGATTGGAACAACGCTACAATGATCTTGCTACATAAAAAAGGTGACATTGAGGAACTCAGGAACTACAGACCTATCAGCCTCCTATCAGTGGTTTATAAAATCTTCACTAAAGTTCTTTCACGCCGCTTGAAGGTGACACTGGACATGGCTCAACCGAGAGAACAAGCTGGATTCAGGAGTGGCTACAGCACAATAGATCATATCCACGTACTGAGAGAACTAATTGAAAGAGCGAGGGAATATGAACTTCCATTGTGCATGGCTTTTATCGATTATGAAAAAGCCTTTGATTCGGTGAAACCATCAGCAGTTGCAATGGCTCTGAAATCCTGCGGTATTGAAGATGCATACGTTAATATTATTAATAACATCTATGAAAATGCAAGTGCAAAGATTCGGCTGTTTGAAAATACAACACACATAAAAATTGGAAAAGGAGTGAGACAAGGTGACACCATATCTCCGAAGCTCTTTAATGCCACATTGGAAAATGTCTTTCAATCACTGAACTGGGAAAACAAAGGGATAAAGATTAATGGAGATTATCTAACCCACCTTCGTTTTGCTGATGACGTAGTCATTTTTGCAACTACCCCATCAGAGCTACAGAGTATGATCCAGGAACTTGCTGACAAGAGTAAAGAAGTGGGATTAAAAATGAACTTTCAGAAGACAAAAGTGATGTACAATGCTTTTACAAGAAATGAAGATTTATCGATTGATGGAGAAAAGCTGGAGATAACAGACACATACGTTTATCTTGGACAGCAGATATCAAGTGAGGGTCACATTGGTGAAGAATATAATCTGCGTACAAAACTTGCCTGGAGAGTTTTTGGAAGAAACAGCATAATTTTCAAGAGCAATATGCCATTATGTCTTAAAAGAAAAGTGTTTGATCAATGCATCCTTCCAGTGCATACGTATGATGCAGAGACGTGGACCTTAGCTAAAAGAGACATACAAAGGCTGCAGACAACTCAAAGCAGCATGGAGAGCTGCATGTTTATTGTAACCAGGAGAGATAAGAAGAGGAACACGTGGATCCGAAAAATGACAAGAGTGGAAGACATCATGATCGGAGTCAAATCCCTGAAATGGCAATGGGCTGGACATACTGCCAGAAGAACAGACCATCGATGGACAGCCGAAATTTTAGATTGGATTCCAAGGGACAGGAAAAGACCCAGAAGAAGACCACATGGAAGATGGGTGGATGAAATTCGAAAGTATGCGGGAGTGACATGGAGGAGACTGGCACAAGACAGACCGTTGTGGAGGAAACTTGGGGAGACCTTCGTCCAGCAGTGGATTGATAATGGTTGACAATGATGATGATGAGACATATATATCAACAATAAGCATAGAATTTAACTTAAAAAAATATTTTAACATGGTAAAAGTTACTTAAAAAAAAGCGGAAAATAAATGATAAATACTTTATTTACAATCAATTTTCCCATTGCAATGAAAACGTCTTTTGAATCCCCTCTGATGCGAATAAAATTTTTTTATAGTTATTCATACCCAGGAAAAACACAAGTGTTGTGAAACTGCTGGCCACCAGCTCGCAATTCTGGGTCATTGTTGGCTGAAATCTGCCCCTCATGGGGCGGTAGCTGCTCGCTGTTGGCAACGCAATCATTTGGCAGCCATTGATGGCACTGCAGCAACGCCGTGAATTGCGGGCCTCCGAGCAAGTGCCTCTAGTGGCCCGTAGCTGGCAACCGAAGCAACAGGACTATCGACATCGTGTTATTTTAGTGAATGTTAAGAAAAAAATCCATGTGTAGAGAGACGAATGTATTTCCTAATGAAATGCCACGTCGACGAAGATTACGTTCGGAAGAAAATTATATAAATACTTATTAACGAATTGTAAGAAATAGTCAATTACTCTCGTGTATTTGTAGAAACTAATTTCATAGCAAAGTTTCTTCCCTAACACACTAAGAATCGAGAGTACAGACAACCATAAAATACACACAATCCATTCACATGAATAAAAAGAAAAAATTATCTGTAATCTTTTTTTTTTATCATACTCTAAACCGCTTCAAACAAAGGTCCCGGAAAGACATTAAAAAATCGTTATGTTGGAAAAAATTTGAAAATGAAAAAAAAAGCAACGCTATGTGGATATAACGTACTCATCCATGGGTTAATTACACAAGATTGTAAGAATTCGCTTTTTAAAATAACGACAAGAAAAATGAAATATTTTTCCTCTTTAGAAGAAATGTAGCTTCGGACATTGGAAAAAAAAGATATAGTGGTAAATATGTAACAGAATGTGACATGTACGGTTAAATATATTAATGAAACAATCGCCTTTCAGGACAAAAAGGACAGCACAAAACTTTGGATAGTGCCTTTAAGTTGGTACACTTCTTGAAAATGAGTGAAGTTCTCCTACGTTAAAAAAAACAACAATCATTACGCTGAAAATATAAATGTATGAATTATATGAAACTGACATTTATGAAAAATACCTCGCAATATTGTTAAATTAAAAAAGAGAACCCTTAGTTTCACATCGCGCAGGAGAGAGATACAGTTTCAAGCAAAGGCGCGTACGTGCTAAACCAGTGTAGTGGTCAGTGCAGCCGCTTTCCAAGCAGACTGTCGTTGCTTCGAAGCCATCCAGATCCAAAAGCACGTTTTTCGGGACTTGTTGAGAAAATTTCCCCAGCGGCGTGACGTCATGCAAAAGTTTCGTAGTCGGGAAAGGAAGTGTACTGTCAGACTGTCCTTGATTCGATGCCAGCCAGATCCAAAAGCACGTTTTTTTGGACTTGTTGAGAAAATTTCCCCAGTGGCGTGACGTCATGCAGAAGTTTCGTAGTAGGGAAAAGAAGAGTAGTTGTGCCTTCGGGAAACTGCGGTTTACTTTATTTCTTTTTCTTATGGCTACTGCTGGAAAATTGGTGGACAAGATGCGGCAATGATTGTCACTGCCGGGAAACTAGCGGACCACATTAAGCTAGCCATCATTTGTCACGTGCTTGTAGGGCCGCCGGGACATTTTATTGACCGTTAGGCAGCGGTAACATAGTGCTGAGCCATTGCTGGCTGCTAGTGCTGGCTTGAGCGATGGCCCAGCAACGCTATTTTGGCTGGAGAGTCAATGGATACCGTCATAAAAAAGAATCAACCGGATTTCTAGAGTTCATAAAACATCCACAAACAGAAACAGCTGCTTACGCACACTAACTTCTCAAAAGCATGTTACGAAAATTAACAAATTTGCACAAAAAGTGGAAGTAAGATATTTGAAACAAACGGACTTTCATATAAGCAGTGATGTATTCAGTCATCTTTTCGAGGTTGCTTAGACTCCCCGAAAATCCATGAACGCCCTCCCCCGTAGGCTTTTGGACGATCTTCCATTGCATGTAGTCTCATTGTTTTCGTTTATAGCTGCATATTTGGAGATATTAATTAAAAAGAAAAACCAAATAAAATGAAGGAAAATATTATAATAATAAAGAAACAACATCAACATGGACTTCAGTCTGAAATTTCTATCATCCTTTAATAAAACCTTATACAGTCCTCGCTGAAGGGGCAATTTTTTAAGCACTGACAACTCAGACTACTTCCGCAATAAAAAACCTATGCCACAGAGAAGAGATGTTTGCACTGCAACACATCATCATATTTTGGAAGCTGGCATGCAGTTTTATTTCAGTTTTCTGGATGCCGACTTACCATGTATGCGGTTAAGCCTTAGTGTAGCTAACGTGATGCTACTGCTTCTAATACAACAAAATATTTGCTAACTAATTTTTAGCAATAGCAAATTACGAATAATTGTTCCCATAAAAAGGTAGTTTCTTTTCTGAGGCGATTGGTGATTTACGCTCTGTGAAAGAAAGAAAAAAAATCAAGGCACCTTAAACTGTCGTTCACGCACACAAACGGTTAGTTAGTTTGTTTTTTTTTTTTTCTTAATATGTGCTAATCTAAATAATCAAAAGGGGCTGAACCCAAATGGCAGTTAAATGGTTTGCTCCATACGTTTTCAGGGTGTCTTCCCAATGGCGGACGTCTCAGTTACGGACAGAGGGAAAAACAGTGACAATTGCGGACAGATCCTCTTTCTGTCCGCAACTGGGAAAAGGGGAAAGGAGTTAGTGAGGGATTAAGGAAATTCCTAATCCCTCTCCAGAATTTTATTTGAAGTCATTCAAATATTGGAAAAGTGTTATGCAGATAAATGGGCGATTTATTTCATTCTATTTGAAAATCTTCTTCATCAGCCTATTTAAAAAAGTATGTTTGTTTTTTTGTTTTTGTTTTTTTGTACGCTACTGTGGGTCGTAACAGAAAGCCATAGAGTATATTAATATAAATTTATACAATATACAGCCGGGGCTAGTCCACCTGTGAGAATGAGCTTCCAGTGCAGCTATAACTTTTTTCAACCCCAATTTCTGGAAAAGTTAGTATATTTTTATTAATCTGTTTTATTTTATTTCACCTTCTTTAATTCAAAACAAAAAGTTAAAAAAATATACAAATATTCTCATAAAAACATACTGTATAACAGTTTCAAAATAAAATTACAAAACTGAGGGTAGCTGTTTATTTCTTCTTCATTATTCCAACTTCTGAATGAACGATAGATTCTTCAAACAACGTAGGGTATTCGCAGTTGTGTAAAACTCTGCCGTAGTTTTGCTAATCCGCTCACACAATTTGATTGTTGTTGTTTGTGTTTGTTCTTGTCCTCGATATTTAGTCACTCTCTGTCGTACAGGAAGTCGGTGTTCCTCGCTTTATCTTTCAAGCACGTTATGAACTTCGCGACCTTAGGATGAAGATTTTTGATGGCTGCATTTAACCGATGGTTCCAGCCTTCGACGACATTATTTGTCCTTTGTTGTTGCAATTCCATATTTCTACAGTTGTTACCGGAATTTCCAACCAATTAGGAAATAATCATAAAATTTCTGAAGGTTTTCATTAATGGGACTGGATTCTTGAATGCATATCAACCATCGTCTTTATTTTCCACAGAAAGATAGGCCAATGAAGCACACATTCGGAGGTGTTGCCTTATCTTCTGGTTCTTGTTATATTCATTCACTAATCCCAGTTCTTAGATTTTTCGCCAAAGGGAGTGTTTACCTAATCTCTCACTAAAACTCTTCCCCTTTTCCCCATTGCGGACATAACCGGAGTTGTCCGCAATTGACACTGTTTTTCCCTCTGTCCGCAATTGGGACCAACCCATTTTCAGGTAACGCTGTAAAGATTCCTCAGGTAATTAGAAACACGCTTGTAGTACGGCGAGAACTTTTTTACCACTCCTATTGGGAGTGGGAGATTTTCTCCAGCACAGTATTATCTTACTAGCATCCTCAATATTTTACACCACCCCAGGGTGAAATCCGTGGTGCGTTACTGAATTAAAGCCAAGGTATAAAATTTTCACCTTTTATGTATGTTTTTTGTATGTGTAGACTACTTGGAATTTGCAATATACGTGTAGATTTCTTGGAATTCGCATTTGCGTTAAGCGTGCAGATTTCTTGGAACTCGTATTTGTGATATAGTCATATCTGAAAGAAAAACAATTTTAAATTTTTTCAGTTGGGTGTTTGGTCTCCCAGATATTGCTGCAAAACGGATACGAAAACGTACGCCCTCTAATGGTATGCCCGTGCGTTAGTTTTCTTCTCAAACGATATGCAAAACATCTTGCACCAGAAAGGACCTCAGATGAAGAAACAGTTTTTCAAATCGGAATATTTGAAGCAGAGATATCGACAAAAATAAGTTACTGATGTATGCCCTCCGGCGAAAAGATTGTGCACTATTTTAAGCAGAAGCTATTCTCAAAAACTTTCCTTGGTATACGATATCGGTCTGCGCAAGAACTTTTTTAATCGAGTTTCGAGAAGCGCACATTTTTCTGCAAAAATACCAGAAAAAGAAATGAAAATTTACGCCATCCTTGGTGGATGAACAGTCTTTCCCAAAAATTAAAATTTTTCTGGAGGACGTTTCACACCAGGAGCTCTCTCCGTTACAGAAAGAATCTTTCAAATAGGACTTTTAGAAGCAGCTATATTGAGGAAGACGCAGTTTCACTTTACGCCATCTATCGCAAAATTACTGAAACACAAATTGTACGCAAAACAGTCTTTGTTTTAAATGATATATAAAGGAAGAAAAAAGATTTCCAATCAGATATTTAGAAGGAATACCATCAGCAGTTACAATGGCTCTGAAATTCTGTGGTATTGAAGATGCTTACATTAATATTATTAATAACATCTATGAAAATGCAAGTGCAAAGATTCGGCTGTTTGAAAATACAACAGACATAAAAATTAGAAAGGGAGTGAGACAAGGTGACACCATATCTCCGAAGCTCTTTAATGCCACATTGGAAAATGTCTTTCAATCACTGAACGAGGAAAACAAAGGGATAAAGATTAATGGAGATTATCTAACCCACCTTCGTTTTGCTGATGACGTAGTCATTTTTGCAACTACCTCATCAGAGTATGATCCAGGAACTTGCTGACAAGAGTAAAGAAGTGGGATTAAAAACGAACTTTCAGAAGACAAAAGTTATGTGCAATGCTTTTACAAAGAAGGAAGATTTATCGATTGATGAAGAAAAGCTAGAGATAACAGACACGTACGTTTATCTTGGACAGCAGATATCAAGTGAGGGTCACATTGATGAAGAAATTAATCGGCGTACAAAACTTGCCTGGAGAGCTTTTGGAAGAAACAGCATAATTTTCAAGAGCAAAATGCTATTATGTCTTAAAAGAAAAGTGTTTGATCAATGCATCCTTCCAGTGCTTACGTATAATGCAGAGACGTGGACCTTAACTGAAAGAGACATACAAAGGCTGCAGACAACTCAAAGATGCATGGAGAGGTGCATACTTGGTGTAACCAGGAGAGATAAGAAGCGGAACTCGTGGATCCGAAAAATGACAAGAGTGGAAGACATCATGATCAGAGTTAAATTCCTGAAATGGCAATGGGCTGGACATACTGCCAGAAGGACAGACCATTGATGGACAGCCGAAATTTTAGATTGGATTCCAAGGGACGGGAAAAGACCAAGAAGAAGACCACATGAGAGATGTGTGGATGAAATTCGAAAGTATGCGGGAGTGACATGGAAAAAGACGGGCACAAGACAGACCGTTGTGGAGGAAACTTGGGGAGACCTTCGTTTAGCAGTGGATTGATAATAGTTGACAATGATGATGATGATATGGAATAATATATATTTTGAATACGAAGTTATCTCTAGTTATCCCCTTTATCGGTGTTTCGTAAAAAAACCGGGCAGCAAGGTTCCAAGTTCTCACAATTCAACCTTTAAAATGTAGGGAGCATTTTTTTAAATCGAACTAATAGTTTCAGAGATGTTGTGCCCACAGGCGACCAAATGATGATATAAGCACGCACTGTTTTCAACAACAGACATCCTATCAGAAAGGCACAATTATTAAAAATTAAGTGTATAGATTGATAGATTTATCTCACCCTTGTTTTGCTGATGACGTAATCACTTTCTCAACTGCCCCTCCAGAGCTATAGAGTATGAGCCAGGAACTTGCTCACAAAAATGAAGAATTGGGATTTTTCTTGTTTTTTTTTATTGGAGGTTTAACGACCACCGTGAGCAACTCAATTGGCTATAAGCAGTCGCCCGTCCCTAATTGAGAGCCACTGACTACAGGGAAGGGAGAGAGCCAGTGCCGTAAGACAAACACAGCATCCATGCATCACTGGATTCGAACCCGGACCCATCTCGGACGATTAGTCAGAAGCCATCGATTAGACCACTGCGCCACCGCGGCGGTAGAATTGGGATTAAAAAGGAACTTTCGAAAAAAACTGATGCACAATGCTTTTTCAACAAATGCAGTTTTGGATTGATGGGGAACAGCTAGAGATAACCGATACATACATTTACCTTTGACAGCCGATATAATGCGAAGGTCGCATTGATGAAGAAATTAGTCGACGTATAAAACTTGGTTGAAGAGCTGTTGGAAGAAACATATGAATTTTCAAGTGCATTATGCCATTATATCTTAAAAGAAAAGTGTTTAATAAATCATCCTTCCAGTGCTTACGTACGGAGCAGAGACGTGGACCTAAAAAAAGACATATACAAAGACTGCAAACAACTGAAAGAAGCGTGGAGATACATGTTATATGTAAGCAAAAGAGATAAGAAGAGAAACTCGTAACAAAATGACAAGAGTGGAAGACATTATGTCAGAGTAAAATCCCTGAAATGGCAATGGGCTACGCATATTGCCAGAAGAACGGACCATCAATAAACAACCGAACTTTTAGACTGGATTCCAAGGGACAGCAATAGGTCCAGAAGAAGAAAACCACATGTAAGATATATGTATGGAATTCGAAAGCATACGGGACTGGCATGGAGAAAACTGGCACAAGGCAGACCATTGTGGAAAAAACTTGGGAAGACCTTCATCAAACAGTGGATTGATAACATCTAACAATGGTGATGATGATGATAAATATACAGCAATGAGCCATTACTTTAAGACCACACCTAGCCTAGAGAAATGAGCGCGCCTGGAGACCAAACAGTGGCGCTGGTGAAGTTCACAGAGCGGTATATACAAAATCCAAGGATCGGCTTTCGGTTAGTAGAGTGTTCGGAGTCAGAATAGGAAACGCTGCCGATTTATCGGAGTTTGATAAAGGACAAGTTGTGATGGCACGGCACGTCGGAACTACGATCTCGGAAACGGCGGATCTTGTGGGTTGTTCAGGTGGCGCTGTAGTGAGTACGTATCAAAAGTGGGGTAAAAATGGCCAAACTACGAACCGCGCCCTGTCGCGTAGCTTCCGCAGCTCAGTGGTGCTAGAGGGGAGCAGAGACTGTCGCTCATAGTTCACATCGACAGCAGGGACACAGAGCGGCAAATTACCGACAGCGACAAATATGGTAATCAGATCAAAGCGTCACAACACACAGTTCACCGCAGCCATCTCTGCATGGGCGTGATTAGCTAAAGACCCAGCCGGGTCCGCATGCTCACTGCACGTCATCGCCAACAACGGATCAAAAGGGCTAAAGATCATCGAGATTGGACTGTGGAATAATTGGAAGAAACTGGCCTAGTCTGACGAATCAAGATTCCTGGTGCATCGCGTAGACAACCGAGCGTGGATACTCCGATTACCAACAGAGTATATGACACTTAGATGCACTGCTGATCGCAAACAGGCCAGCGGCGTAGGTGTTATGCTGTGGGCGATGATTTATTGGGACATTTTAGGCCCCAATATCATAATAGCACAATCCCTAACAGCTGTGAAGTGGCTGAACATCGTTGCGGACCAAGGTCACCCATTGATGGCAATTTTGTTCCCAGCTGGTGATGGCCATTACCACAGGATAATGCGCAATGCCACACTGTCAGAATCGTTAAGGAGTAGTTCGAGGAACTTACTGGTGACTTTCTGTCAATCTCTAAATTCACCTGACTTGAACCCAATCGAACATTTGTGGTTCGACTTTTAAAATCGGGTTCGCCCTAAATCACCACACCCCGAAGTGTACGGTAACTGGAGGTCCTGCGGTTGACATTGTGGTACCATATACCCCAGGATACCTATGGCCACTTCATCGAATCGTTGCCTTGCCGAGTAGTCGCTGTTTTGCGAGCTAAATGTGGTCCCATAGCTTATTAAGCAGGTGGTCAGAATGTAAAGACTCATCGGTGTATAAGATCCTAAACAATGCGACCAGCGTGTTTTTATGGAAATCAAAGCAACACCAGGAAAATGACGACGCATGCGTAGATCATGAAACGGTATAAAACACACGTGATACTGAGCCCTGTTAA
Source organism: Macrothele yani (assembly GCA_039090855.1). Lineage (NCBI taxonomy): Eukaryota > Metazoa > Arthropoda > Arachnida > Araneae > Macrothelidae > Macrothele > Macrothele yani. The sequence goes on along the minus strand of JAYWMT010000250.1, from coordinate 129,648 downwards.
TTACTGTTATTCTTGTTCTTCAGATGGGAAAGGCAACGCGAAGTGAGTTTGGTAAAGGCCAAATTGTAATGTCGAGGCGTCTAGGTCAGAGAAGTTCAGAGACAGCAAGACTTGTAAGCTGCTAATGGTCAGGCATAGTTAGTACCTTTAAAAGTGCTGGGAGGGGGTGGGTCTACGAATCGACGGCAGGGTGGGAGCTGACCACTTCTAATTTGTACTATAGATGAGCGGAGACTACCCCGTTTGGTACGAGACAGCAGAAGAGACCCTGTGGTGCAACCTGCCGGGATTTGAATGCTCCCCAGCAAAACCACAAGTGTTGGGAAACCGTTGGCCACCACCTGGAAGTGTTCACTGCTGGCTGAAGTATGCCACTCACATTTCGTTAGCGGTCATTTTGTGTAAGCGCCATCAGTTGGCAGCCATTGATGGGCCGGCAGCATCGCAGCGAATTATATGCCTTCAGCAAGCGTCACTCGAGACCCGTTCCTGGCATCCGAAGAAACTCCAACACGAGGTGGAATCACGAGAGAGCGCAGAAGCAGAAGCAACAAGTGCTGTTTTTTTCGTCAGTTTAAGATGACGCCATTGCCGTCGTGTTATTTTAGTGGATGGTAAAAAAAAAAGAAGGCATATATAGAGAGACGAATTAATTTCTTAATGAAATTCTGCGTGAAGAAGATTACAGTCGGAGGAAAATCATATAAATAATAATTAATGAACTGTAAGAAATAGTCAATACTCTTATGTATTTATAGAAACTTATTTCGTAGAAAAATTCCTGCACAAACACACGAAGAATCGAGAATATAAACAGCCATGAAACATAACCACTCCATTCCCATGAATAACAAGAAATTCCGGACATCAGTCCCGGAAAGACATTGACAAATCGTTATGTTTGAGCAAAATAAGAATTATACGCGTACAAAATGGGTATTTTCATTACGAAATGCATAAGCAAGTATTGAAAAAAAAACAAATAAAAAACTCTATGTTAATATGATGTACTTAACCTTGGGTTGAATACACAAAACTTGAGGAATTTGCTGCTAAAAAGAACCGGAAGTAAAATAAAATATCATTTCTCTTTAGAACAAATGTAGTTTCGGGCTGTGTAAAAAGAAGATACAACGTTAAAAATGTAACAGAATGTGTCATGAGCGGGTAAATATATTAATTAAACAATCGCCTTTCAAGACCACAAAGACCGCCCTGGTGGCGTAGTGGCCTAAGCGAGGTCTTCTGATCATTCGCCCAACGGAGGTGTCTAAATTCGAATCCTGGGTAAGTCATGTTTGTGTTTATCTTTCGGAGGTTTATTCGCTGAGTTCCTTGTTTACCTATGAACATTTCTGTCGTTTAAACACTGAATGTCTATACTGTATATATCTGTTCACCCAGATCAATATGTATGCCAATGTTTCTGTCAACCAAGTCCAATAAATAGTTTTTTAGAAAAACACAAAACAAAAAGAAATCACCAATAAAAAAAAAAGGACAACAAGGACAGCACAAAACTTTGGAAAACGTTTTTAAGTTGGTGCACTCGTTGAAAGTAAGTGAAGTTCCATAAGGTAAATAAAAAAAACTCGTTACTTTGAAAAAATAAATTTATGAATTACATGGGCATTTATGAAAACTAACTCGCCAAACTGTTAAATTTAAAAAAGAGCCCTCCGTTTAAGATCGCGCAGGAAAGCGGCTTACTTTCAAGCAAACTCGCCCACGTGGCAAACTAGTGTAGTGGTTAAGGCGTCCGCTTCGTAAGCAAGATGTCGTTGATTCGATACCAGCCAGGAGTTTTCTGGGACTTGCCGAGGACATTTTTCCACCTCCGTGAAGTCATACATACGAATTTTATTAGAAAAAGTTGTGCGTTTCGGAAACTGTGAATACCAGTTTTTTTTTTTTTTTTTGCTTTTTTTGATGGCTACTAATGGGAAATTGGCGGACCACATTAGGCTAGTCACCAATCAATGCACATGCTTGTTGGGCCGCTTAAGGTCCGCTTGTGGCACCCACTGCCAGTGATGAATAAATCATGGAATGGGGATAGATTTTTTTGACAATTGGGCAGCGGCCCGGCAAGTCTGTTTTTGCTGCGTAGTGACGGGAGTAACGCTTAACAATACACTGTTCATCGAATCCTGCTGGAAATGTGGATGCGTAACCTCAGACCACTCTGTGTGCCCATGCTAACCTCGTTTTGCCGTTGAAAACGCACAGAATAGGAACGCTGGTATCAGCACTGGACGTTGCTTATTATTACCTTATTATACTATAACCTTGCCATAGACATATAAGTTGGTTTATTATTGCCTCGGGATGTAAGGTCAAGTGATGCGTAACATCACAGCCTCTCCTTGACAAATGTCAACCCCGCCTTCTCGTGGTGCATCCTGTTCCCACTAAAGGAGCTGTGACTACCGCCCATAGCGGTATAACTATACCATCGGGATTAGAGGAAATTCTATCCCACACTCACCAACCCGCTTGGCCAGCGTGGTGAGTTATGGCCAAACCCCTCAGTCTCCGGCAGCTGGAATGTACCTGGCCAAGGCAGCGGCCAGTGCGACATGAAGGCAGAGGGTGCTAAGAAACCCCGGAGGACCGGACTAGGCTGCCATCTGATTTGACCTTGGCTACTTACAATGGACGCTCCCTATCTTCTGATTCAAGGCTTCTTGAATTGGAAGAGGAACTACAAAGGATCAAGTGGGACATCGTGGGGCTAAGTGAGGTAAGGAGAAAAGGAGAAGATCTCATCGAACTGAAAAGTGGACATCTCTTCTACTATCGTGGGACAGATACTGGCAGAACTAGTGCTGTTGGATTTATAATAAACAAGAAACTGAAGTACAAAGTTGTAGAAGTTGAAAGTTCCTCTGACAGAGCTGCACGACTTGTTATCCAACTCTCGAAAAGATACCAGGCTCAGATTATTCAAACTTATGCACCCACCACAAGTCATCCTGAAGAAGAAATTGAAGAATTTTATGAGGAAATTTGTCCTCTAAATAATAAAGGTAAGCAGCACTTGAAAATAAATATGGGAGATTTCAATGCAAAAATAGGGCAACGGCAACAAAATGAAACTTCAGTAGGTAAATTCGGTCATGGCAACAGAAACCAGCGTGGAAATACTCTCGTTGAGTGTGCAGAGGCAGAAGGGTTTTTCATCTTGAACTCCTTCTTCAAGAAAAAGCCACACAGGAAATGGACATGGAGACATCCAAATGGGACGACAAGTGAAATTGATTTTATTATGTGTAACAAAAAATTCGTCATAGAAGACTGCAGTGTGCTAAACAAGTTCAACACAGGTAGTGACCATAGATTGGTGAGATGTAAGATGCACCTCAACACTAAACTTGAACGTGGCAAGCTCATAAGACAAACAAAATCTATTGACATAACCAACCTTAAAAAACACCATAATACGTTCAAGTTAGAACTGAAGAACAGGTTCTCTGCTTTAGAAGGCCTAACATGGGAAGAAGTGGACATCTCTGAAGTTAACAGAAAAGTAACCAAAGCTCTTATGGAAACAGCAAAAAAATTAGCTGGGTCTAAGAACAAGTTGCATGTGAACAAATTATCAGGAAAAACGAAAATGTTGATGAAAAAAAGAAGAGAGATGAGGACAACTAAAGAAGATGTGACTTCCAAAGTGGAATATATAGAGCTATGCAAGACAGTACAAAAAAGTATCACTGAAGACGTAAGGAAATTCAACTGTGAACTAGTGAGGAAAGCAATTGAAAACAACCAAAGCCTAAAGATAGCAAAGGGACATCTCAGTAATAGAAGAAAACAGATTATGGCACTGAGAAAAGAAGATGGTTCTGTAACAAGAAATAGAGGCGAAATTTTGACAAGAGTGAAAGATTTCTACTCCAAATTATATGGAAGGGATGATATATGCACTCCAGACATCATGAAAGATACCAGTACCAGAGTTCCTCCAGTCCTTCCAGCAGAAGTTGCACATGCAATCAAGAACATGAAGCGAGGAAAAGCTCCAGGAGAAGATGGAATTACTGTAGACATCATACAAGAAGCAAGTGGAGAAATCGAAACAGTACTCGCCCAAATTTTCACTCGATGCCTTAATGAAGGAAAGATTCCTGAGGATTGGAACACCGCTACAATGATCCTGCTACATAAGAAAGGTGACATTGAGGATCTCGGAAACTACAGACCTATCAGCCTCCTATCAGTAGTTTATAAAATCTTCACTAAAGTTCTTTCACACCGCTTGAAGGTAACACTGGACATGGCTCAACCGAGAGAACAAGCTGGATTCAGGAGTGGCTACAGCACAATAGATCATATCCACGTGCTGAGAGAACTAATTGAAAGAGCGAGGGAATATGAACTTCCATTGTGCATGGCTTTTATCGATTATGAAAAAGCCTTTGATTCGGTGAAACCATCAGCAGTTACAATGGCTCTGAAAACCTGCGGTATTGAAGATGCATACATTAATATTATTAATAACATCTATGAAAATGCAAGTGCAAAGATTAGGCTGTTTGAAAATACAACACACGTAAAAATTGGAAAGGGAGTGAGACAAGGTGACACCATATCTCCGAAGCTCTTTAATGCCACATTGGAGGGTGTTTTTCTGTCGCTGAGCTGGGAAAACAAGGGGATAAAAATTAATGGAGATTATCTAACCCACCTTCGTTTTGCTGATGACGTAGTCATTTTTGCAACTACCCCATCAGAGCTGCAGAGTATGATCCAGGAACTTGCTGACAAGAGTAAAGAAGTGGGATTAAAAATGAACTTTCAGAAGACAAAAGTGATGTTCAATGCTTTTACAAGAAATGAAGATTTATCGATTGATGGAGAAAAACTGGAGATAACAGACACGTACGTTTATCTTGGACAGCAGATATCAAGTGAGGGTCACATTGATGAAGAAATTAATCGGCGTACAAAACTTGCCTGGAGAGCTTTTGGAAGAAACAGCATAATTTTCAAGAGCAATATGCCATTATGTCTTAAAAGAAAAGTGTTTGATCAATGCATCCTTCCAGTTCTTACGTATGGTGCAGAGACGTGGACCTTAACTAAAAGAGACATACAAAGGCCGCAGACAACTCAAAGCACCATGGGCAGGTGCATGCTTGGTGTAACCAGGAGAGATAAGAAGAGGAACTCGTGGATCCGAAAAATGACTAGAGTGGAAGACATCATGATCAGAGTTAAATCCCTGAAATGGCAATGGGCTGGACATACTGCCAGAAGGACAGATCATCGATGGACAGCCGAAATTTTAGATTGGATTCCAAGGGACAGGAAAAGACCCAGAAGAAGACCACATGGGAGATGGGTGGATGAAATTCGAAAGTATGCAGGGGTGACATAGAGGAGACTGGCACAAGACAGACCGTTGTGGAGGAAACTTGGGGAGACCTTCGTCCAGCAGTGGATTGATAATGGTTTCCAATGATGATGATGATGATTATTGCCTCACTATACCCTTGCCTTAGACACATAAGTTGGTTCATTATTGCCTTATTAGACACAAAAGTTGGTTTAACTTTGACACAAAAGTTGGTTTATTATTGTCTTATTACGCTGTACCCATGCCTTAGACACATACATTGGTTCATTATTGCCTTAGTAGTCTACTAGATGAAAGCCCTTCCATAATAACGGGGAAAATAAAATTAATTGTACAGAAATTATTGACATTTATTTAGAGTTTTTGAGTTCCACATCAATAGATGGCAACATTGGCTCACAGCTTTCTGAAAATTTCCCAAGCAGTCGGTTATGAATTTGATACGACGGGGTGTCTGTTATGTGTTTTGTAAAACCTTTAGTCCCTATTTCGTCAACACTACCTGGAACACAACATTTTTCGTATACACAGACTGTGAACCCTGTATCAATGTCCCCTGTTCTTTTCTGTAAACTAGTTTTGCCGGCTCAACGCCATGCAGAGCTGCATCATTAATGCTTTCTTGCTTAACTTCATAAAGCATTTTGCGTGCGTCAGCAAAAGGATTATTTTGAGACATGAAAGTGCTTAACTCTTGCATCAGACATGGATTGCACTGCGCGTTTTCCCTAATCCTCATTCTTTAATCACCAGCCTCTTCCGGGTCCAATATATACAGTTGAGCAAATTTTCTCCGTATCCCATTTTGTGGGTACAAAGCTCCTGCTCGATGGTAAATTTTTCCGTTAATTCGGAAAGAACTGGGACCATATTTAGGAGGAGGAGCAATTTTAGCTCCCATGGACGCTACGTCAAAGCGCTATTTATTGATCTTAAGTTGTCCATGAAATTTTTCGAATGTTGATGCTGCTCTTTCATTAACTGCTGAATAACAGGGGCTGATCGTATAGCATGTAATTTTACTTTGCCTTTATGACAGAATTGCGTAAAAAGTTTGTCAGATATCTGTTCTGCCGCAAAATGTTTCGCATGACAAAATTCGCAAATACTGTCCATGGAAATACAGTTATCAGAGTCTACATTTCGTTCTACAACGTTAACTGCGTCAAGACCAGCTTGGTTTCTAGTTCGTGGATTTTGTCGGCGGATTGTAACATCACGTCTCTGGCGTAATATTTGCGATTGTGACATGTCTGCAATCTGATGTCGTCCGCGACCTTGTGCAATTGGTTCTGACGTCATATTTGCAATCTGATGTCGTTCGCAACGTTGTGCAATTTGTTTTGACGTCATGTTTGCAATTCGATGTCTTTTTTTTTTTTTATTTTTTTTTATTTTAGGTTTAACGACCACCGTGAGCAACTCAATGGGCTATAAGCAGTCAGTCGCCCGTCCCTAATTAGGGAAGGGAGAGAGCCAGTGCCGTAAAACAACACAACATCCATGCCTCACCGGGATTCGAACCCGGACCTTGTTCGGACGAATGATCAAACGCCATCGCTTAGACCACTGCGCCACCGGGGCGGCGTGTCGTTTTCGATCGCATCTTCTTTGCACAGCATACATACATTCCCGACGGGCCCTTTCTTGCTCCGCCTTTCTTCTTTTTGCTGCTTCCTTCTGGAAAACTACTTCCCCAGCAGATTTTATCCATTGAGGAGGCATTTTTGCAGTGTTGTTGTAAAAACTCACGCAAAAGAAAGTCGATGTTTTAAGACAAACGAAGCCCAATATAAATTAAGTGACTTCAAATCGCACACACTCGAAAAAAAAAACAACCACTAACTTCGAACGAAAGAAAAAAGATGTAAACAAAACATTAAACAGGAATGGTCACGATAACACAGTTTTAACACCGGAATATAAATGTTCGTCTTTTTCTGTTAAACAGCATATGTAGAATCTTGGTTGACCTCACTCCCAGTTAAATTTCCCTATCCATTTTCAAATTCTTTGACTGGAGAATGATGTCAAGTATACATGTTTGTGTTTATTCTTTTTGGTGTCTACAGTATGTGTACTTTATACTTTATGAGAAAAAAAATCTAAAAAAAAAAAAAAAAAAAAAAAAAAGAAACCACAATGAGGTTTGTGCTTAAAATATTCTTCCTTCCGCAAAAAAAATCCTTGGGGAGAAGCAACATAAAAAAAATGTCCTTCAGACGAAAGAAGAAAGAAACTCTCAACTTTAATTAATAATAAAACCCTTAATTCATGTACCACAATCGGGAAAATCACACCCCATTGCTGGTTGTAAGTCACATATTGCAAGTTTTCAAAAAAAGCATATAGTCGATATGTTTAAAGGTTCTTGTTTTTCCATACATAACCTTCTCTTTATCAAACTGGACACTACAAGGAAAGAATATACTACAGGAAAAAAATTGATGCTAAGATAAACACAGAGTTATGTTGGCTATGTGATCCCAAAAAATGTACTTACGTTTAACTACATCTGGTAATTTTAAACTTGCTTACTGTATGAAGTTTGACAACTTATTCTGTTTTATACCAGCAGAGTGAAGTATCTGGTCCACTCTTTCACCTCCCTGTTAAAGATGGTTGTGTTTAGTGTATAATGGCATATGTTATAATGCTTCTTGGCAAAAGAAATCAGTGACACTTTATTAATAATGTAAGAAATATTTAATTCACTACAATTATGTGAGATCATCACAATCAGCAAATCACCCACATCAGATGGCAGAGGATGTGATTGTGTCACTTTTCTACCTGTTCTGTTGTCAAAATAAAATCAAGAACCTTTTACATTATTAAAGCACCATAAAACATTTCGTAAAGGGATGTCAGAAGTCACTTCAACTCAAAATCTACTAAATAAAAGCCACTATCTTTGTTACTATCATGCATGGAAACATCTGTTTAAACTCTAATGGTGCCTGAAACTTCTTTGTTTTTCCTTTTTATCGGGCATATCAGCATAGAATTTTAAAATCCCAAGGTTTAGGACAGTTTCCTGTTGAAAATATGCAAGGCAAATTGGGACTCTCATCTTTACAAGAAAGTAAAAAGAAAAGTAATTCAAAATTTGAATTCGTATGCTTTAATATGCTGTTCATTGTCATCAAGACTGTCATTGTTTATTTTCATTTTTTTTTTCATTTTCTTTCAATGTATAGCATATCCATCCTTTCTAGTATCATTTAATATTGTTGGTTTTACCAGTGGTAAAAATGTCATATCATTATATATTGTTCATAGTTTTGCGGGCTTGGAGAAATAGTATGTCTCAGTTGCATGTGACAACAGAGTTGTCAGAAGTTTTGACTTCTTGTAACAGTTGCTGCACCACTTTAAAGTCACGCACACTTTTGTTTTTAAAATAAGATCAATTCTTGTCATCAAGAGATTTGCAAACAAAACACAGTGAGAACCTTGGTTATACGATTTTCACTTTTATACAAAATTCATGATCATATGTATAGGATTTTAGGAAGGGAGTGTCTGACCCCAAGATCTTAAACAAACCTCAGAAATCGGAAGCTATTAGATTTGGGCTAAAGTGCCCGATAGGAAAGTGACACGGAAGCTAGGAGATTTGGGCTAGAGTTCCCGATAGGAAAGTGACACGGAAGCGAAGTCGAAAGGGGGAGGAAAGCGCTTTTATTTATTACCGGGGGCCAGCACCCGGGGTCCGACGGCTTAACGTGCCCATCCGACGCACGGCGGATATTTAGTGGATCGAGCGTTCGTACCTGCTGGGAGTGAACTTGAGGTCTATTCCGTTGCAGTCACGAACGTTGTCCAATAGGCCAACAGCGGTCCTATTAAACAACACCTCTCTGTAGGTACGGATTTATGGGGTCGCGCAAGTAGCAATCGCGAAATGCCCCCGATTCACTATGAAAAGAGAAGTAAAGCAAGGAGGAAACAAAGAAAAGGAAAAAATGGGGGGGGGGGGGGAGTTATGCTGATGAATATAATATTCTGCGGTTTCGTAGAAAAACAGTCGTGGTTCAAACTTTATATAATGCTTTTCGTCTGTTCTTTACTTAAGAAATGTAAATGTGGCTATCCTGTATGACAAGGGGGTAAAATTTTGCTAACTGCAGAGTAATTTCATTTGTGCATGGTATCGACACTGACCACTGGTAACGTCGCAACATAACCTAAAATATCGTCTGCAATCCCTGCAATTTGTATTACTGCGTTGCCATTCGATCTGCACGTTGTGGTATTATACAGTGTTTCTTACTTAATATTGTGATTATTAACACCTAATAGTACTCTTAAAATCGGCATTGTTACAGCTGTTGTTTCTGTTACGTTGACATATAGTTTATGTGACTGATTCTCCTGAAAATGAAACCAGTAAAAAGAAGTTACGAGTCAGGTTATGAAAAGTGGAAGAAGAAAAGAAGAAAAAGACGAACGTCTTCAAAAGCAAAAGGATAGTTTATTAGTATTGTTACAGAAGCATGTGCAGAGTCATACCGCTGATGAGCGAATTGAACAAAAAGCCTGCGGATGCATTTGCTTGAAACGAAAATGTGCAACTGGGGCCTACACTTGACCCACACCATTCAAGTATAGACAAAAACAATGGTAAGGCTAGTTTAATAAATTTAAATCTGGGCTCCAGCTACTTAGATTCATGAGAGAAACCATCCCATTTTCCACTGAATGATTCTAATTGTCAGCCCTCAGAGCCAGACCAAATAATCAACAAAGAGCATGAACCAACAAATCAAAGGCAAGAAAGTAGGCCTACCTGTTCAACGAATTCATTATATCCGACTAATATAGCGTCATGGCCTTCTAACCCCACCTCTGATATGATAGATTACTTTATTAAAAACAAACCAAAAAATAAAGGAGAAATAAAACAATCTGAGAAAACGTATTTGCAAAGCATTTCCTGATTCTGGGAAACCTATAGATGACGGACAAATGGAACAAAATAAAAAAGAAACTGGTTAATTTTTTGTGAAACTCCTTAGTCTGTTCCCGACCATAAATATCTCTGTGGGTAAATTTTTCCCGACCATGAAAATCACATGCGGTTCTTATTGTTGGATTTTCTGATTAATCCCGTATAGAAAAAGTTTTAAAAATCGTGAAATCTCGAAGTCTCACTTGACAACCATGGTCAATATGCTTAGAAGGAGTAAATTATCCTGGAGAGTTGATTCTCAACTGGTGACTCAGATTGAAAAAGAGAAGGGATATTGGAGGCAAGTACTATATCTGTAGTGGCCACTATGAATATATACTTGCAGGACTCGGACATCCACTCAGAGGTCACAAAGAAACTCAATGCTCTGAAAATGCAAATAAGGTAATTTTTTTAACTTGTATTAAGTATTTTGCAGAGTTTGATGACCTTCTGAAAGATTATTTTGAAAAGTATGAGATTGCGGTTCAGAAAGAAATAACTATTTGTCTCATCAAACGTATGATGAGATATTAACTGTAATGGCGGAGAAACTTAAGAAGGTGTTTTGTGAGGAGGTTAAAAATCCACAGTACTTTTTAATTATCGCCGATTCTACTCCTGGAGTAAGTCATGTGGACCAACTAACTTTTGTTTTGTGGTATGTATAACCTGATGAATAATCTGTTGAGCGATTCTTTGGTTTCTTGCCCATAAAATCTCACAAATCGGAGCATTTGAAAGATACTGTCTTGAAAAAGATTTCATATCTAGCGCTAGATATAAAACATTGTAGAGATCAATGCTATGACAATGCTTTGAACATGTCCGGTGTATATGCCGGTCTTCAAGCAAAAATAATTGAAAGACGTCCCACAGCATTTTATGTGCCGTGCGCAAGCCATTCTTTGAATTTAGTTGGCAATAATGCTGCTGAATGCTGCAGGTATGCTGAAGTTTACTTTGATTTTATTCAAAAAGTCTATACATTTTTTTCGGCCTCCACTGATCGTTGAGAAATACTTAAATCCCACCTTCAACCACATCAACACATTCTGAAACACTTGAGTGATACTCGATGGTCAACAAGAGCTGATGCTGAATAAGCCTTACCAGGAGCTTATAGTGAGATTAGAAAAGCATTAATTAAACTTTCTGAGTGTGAAACTGAAAAGACTTTAGGCAAAACAGAGGTAAAATCATTGGCAAATGTGTTTGACAGATATGAAACTGCCTTCATAACTGTCTTGTGGGACCGACTGTTGCAACGAATCGACAAAATCAGCAAATCCTTGCAAAAAGGAGATGGAAACATGAAGATGCCAGTAGATCTATTTCACTCTCTGAAACTCCTTGATGACGTATGTAACGGCTATTCTGGCATTGGCACGGAAGCATCTACTTTCCGGAGCAATGCCAGAAACTCTCATTACTGTATGGTTGATCTATATCTGTGGAGCAACCAAGCATTGATGATAGTTACAACTGTAGAATAAAAAGAAAGAGCTTTGCTGATGAAAGCTCAAACAATGAAGTTAATCTGGAGGGAAAAGAAAAGATTCGAGTGGACATACTGAATGCTATCTGTGACAACCTGGTAGTTGAGCTGGAGCAAAGTTATGTTATATACAAAGTCGAGCCACTTTATTGTGACCACCTCCTGCTTTTGACGTCAACAACGGATAGCCAATGAAAGAATTCACGTGTCGTGAGCAGACATAAAGGGTATATAAGGTATGCATTAGGCATTCTGGAAACATATGAGGCCGCGCGTGGCCTAGTGGGCAACGTTCGTGACTGCCACGGGAAAGGCCTCAGGTTCGATCCCAGGCAGGTACGAACGCTCGATCAACTAAATATCCAACGTGCGTCGGATGGGAACGTTAGGCCGTCGGACCCCAGGTACTGTCCCCCGGTAATAAATAAGGGCGTCTTCGTCCCCCTTTCTACCTCGCTTCCGTGTCACTTTCCCATCGGGCACTCTAGCCCAAATCTTCTAGCTTCCTATTTCTAAGGGTTGTTTAAGACCTGGGGTCAGACACTCCCTTCCTAAAATCCTCTACATATGATTATTTATCATCTAAAAACATATCACTCGTTGCTGTCATGGATAAGAGGAACGATTTATCGGATTTGCAAAATCGGTGACTATCGGCTTTCGGGCCAAGGATGGCAGTATTTCTGCAACAGCACAGTTTGTGAACTGTACTCATGCTGCTGTGGTTAAAGTGTATCGTGATTGGAGAAATGGCACCATTGCAAGTAAGCGACGTTGAAACTGCGAAGCACCGTGTGCCATTAATCTGAAATGTAAATGTCGGCTTCGAAGGTGCGTCAGCGTCGATCGACACCCTACAGTGGAGCAACTGACTGGCCGAATAAAGCAAGGGGCTACCGGAAGTGTGTCTAAAACGATAATTCAGCGTACGGGGCTCCGATGCAGACTGATGATCACTGCATCTATGCTAACGAATATGAATTGGCAGAAAATACTTTGACACAGCGGTATCGTAATTGGACCTCCACTGATTGTTAAAGCCTCTCCTTTGAGTCACGTTTTTTAAGCTTCATCGAAAGCATGGACGTTGGCGTATAAGGCAAGAAACAACGGAAAACAAATATGTTTCAACCATTGCTGGAAGACTGCAATTTGGGGGACGGGGGGCAGCGTTATGGTCTGGGGAATGTTTTCGTTGCATTCCCTGGGTCCACTCATACCTGTGAAAGGCACTATGGACCGAATTCGTTATGAATCCTTCCTTGCAGACCACGTACACCCATACATTCTGATTGTCTTCCCTTTTGCGGACAGGATATTACAGAATGACACTGCGACGTGTCACACAGCCAGAAATGTTCGAGAGTAGTTGAAAGAGCACGATGAAGATTTCAAAGTACTTCCCTGGTTCCCTAATTCCCCAGATTTAAACTCAATTGAGCAACTGTTTGACCAACTCGATCGTGTTGTTCGCTCTGTGGATCCTCCACCACGCACCCTCCAGCAGCTGCCAGATGCACTGCAGTCAGCATGGCTCTACATACTTGTGAACACCTTCCAGCACCTTATTGAGACACCGCCAGCCTGTCTAGCTGCTGTCCGCGCTGCCCACGGTGGTTATTCTGGATATTAGCTGATGGTCACAATAATGTGACTCGACTGTTTATGTTCTACCTACTCAAAGGAGTGTTTGCTGGTGAAAATGACCATTCTACAAAATATGACCACAGTAATATTTCCAAGGAATATTCAAATGACATAGATGGAAAACTGTTTTGTGATGAACTGCAGCACTTCCGCCGCTTTGTAAATCTCAGGGAACAAGATCAATCCTCAGTCCGGCCAGAAGATTGCTACAAAACGGCTTGTGAACAGTGACGATTTGAAAGAAACATTTCCAAATGTGGAAACCATTCTTAAAATGTTCCTTACTTTACCAATATCTAACGCAAGTGGTGAAAGATCCTTCAGTGCTCTTAAAAGAGTTAAGAACTATTTATAATACGATCAACACTTTCTCAAGAACATTTTAATAGTTCTGCAATATTGTACATAGAGTGTAATGCGCTGAATCGTGTCAGTTATGCTGAAGTCACAGATATTTTTGCTGTAATTAGAGCCAGGAGGAATTTCTTATAAACATGATGCTGTGTTTGTAAGTAAATGAAATAATGTTGCTCTTTGTTTCAATATAAGATAATAAGAGAATTATTTGATGATGATGAAATTGATTATAGTCGATTTAAAATTTGTTCTAAATATACACGGAACCCGAATGTGTGTCTCAAAGCGAGGGACCCCCAAAAAGGTTCAGTGAGATGGGCATCGTACAGCATAAATCCACCCTTGATCACTGCAGAACATTATTGTGCTGAATTACACCAGATACACCGGAAACTGGTGCAGAAACAAGCAGCTTTGGTAAACAGACATTGTGTTCTTCTGTTCCAGGAAAACGCTCGTCCTCATGTCGCCCAACAAACGATGCTGACACCAAGTGCCATGGGCTAAGAAGTATTGTCTCATTCTGCCTATTTTCCTGGATATGTCTCCGACAGGCCATCACCTGTTTCGTCGCCTGGATCACTTTCTGTCCGGGAAACAGTTCACGACGGACAACGAGGATCAACGTGCAGTTAATGACTTATTTGGGTCGCAACCAGAGTTGGAAACGGGTCAAACATTTCGGACTCGGACCCGACCCGAAGCAATCAGGACCTGTAACCGACCCGGACAAATCGGCTTTGAACTATAAATTCGAAACTCAATTTATATATATGTACATATAAACGTAACATATGTATTCAGCCCAATAACTTCTTGATATTTAATAACTGCAATCCTTTTTCAATAATAAAATTTGGTTACTTGCTAAACTTTAGTGCCATTTTTACTGCTACTATTTTGCGTAATCCAGACGTAATGGCTTACTATGACCGTGGAGTATGTAACAAATGATAATCATTATTTGCGATTACACAAATGCATTTTTTTAAATGTGTTTAGATGGTTCACTTTTTTCCCGCTATGATGGAGGTGCGCATACTTTGATATGGCACGTTAGTTTTTTGGTTCCATAATCTTTTATTACACCGTTGACATCTTTCTTTCTAATTATACTTTTTCCAGATTTTGAACAACAAACAAGACCAAACAACACAAAATTATTCACCGGTTCCTTAATGAGGGGAAACAATTTCCAGCATTCACTCTTCCTCTTGTGGTTTTCAACAAGCTCGTATTTCTTGACCTCGACTCCTTTCTCAACTTCCTTAATATTGAATCCATCCATGTTAACAAATAAGGAGTTCATTTCGACGTCATGTGAAGGAAACGTGATGTTAGAACATCAATCGAAAACCTCTGAATGGTCAATGTAAAAGATGCGATGTGAAAAATAACTCTTAGTCATACAGTGAACTTCGCACGGAGAGAGTAAATCAGCTGAGAAACAGGAGAATGGCGTTTGCCTGTACCTTGCCCTGGACAGTTTAACTCTAAAAGAACGCAAAGCAAGGATCTTTTTACGATGTGGAGTCAGTGTGTTGTCTGACCTCGGCCGGAGGAAATCTGCGTTGCTTTAAGTACGACACACAATATTTTTGCATGGCAAATCATTATTCACTGCGTGGGCTCCAGTATCGACTACAGAATTCCACAACGCGCATTTTTCTTTGGAATATATTTTTCTCCTTTTAAAAATAAAACGGGAATGAAACCGGATCAAAATCGTGTCAGGAATACCTTGACCCAACCCGTTGACCCGTGACCCGTTTCCATCTCAGGTCTCAGCCACAAGACTTTTTCCGTTCCGGGATAATGACCTTGCCAGACAGATGGCAACTTTGTGTCCATACCGAGGGGGATTATTTTGCCTAGGTAAGTTGTCCTACTTTTCCGTTCTCCCCATCCACGTGTGCTGGTCCTTTGCCGGACATTTCATTCTCACCTACCCAATAAATTGTAAATAAAATATTAATTCAATGTGCTTGAAAAATACGACTCCGGGTACACATGAATCGAGGAACCACGTGTGAAATTCACACCAGTAATGTGTAAGAGCCAAATGTGTTTCGGAGTTTCACATAGAGATGAAATGTGCCGAAACCTTATTGGGCAGTTAATTTAAAATTGGCATATGGTGCGTGAAATCAATATACGCATTGCTATAAATGTTATAGAAGCATATACCGGATTTGTAAGTTTTTATAATCAGTTATAGAAATAAATTTCAAACATAGACCATTCTCTGGCATTTTATTGGCAAGGAAGTTACAGAAAGCAGATATTATTTAAACACTGTAATGAAACAGTTTTTATTTTTTTACATTCAATTGTTTGTGACATCGTTATTAATCCACAGATAACTCGTGCTTCTTTGACTGTTGCTGCTGTTGGTGTATGTTACCATATTCAAAAAAAGGAAACCTATTTTTGACAGAAAATCAGAAGCAACTTCTTTAGCTACAGGGGTCGTCAATCTCAATTTTCTTATCCATCTAGCTTCACAAACAATCTTGAAGACTTCTTCCACGACCATTGAAGGCTGCTCACCTTCCATTTCTATGGACAGCTTTTGCAAATTCCTCAGACACGGCAGATACCTGAAAGGCTTGTTGTCCAATATGGGGCAATTCAAATAAATAGACTCCAGTGAAAATTTTTCTAAATTTAGGCACATGCTCAGAATACACTGGAGATCCTTTGTGTCGAATAACATCTTTTCTCCTATTTCTCCTTGAAGAGTTAAGGACCTTATTTGACTACCTTTACTGGTCCAGAACATCATCATGCTTTCTCTGAGACGATTACTGCTTGCGCAATAAAACGAAATGTTTCTTAGAAGAGTTAGTTTGCACATGGCCTCTATCTGGTCAGCCCATCTGGAATTATCATTACTAATGAGTACCTCTAATTCCTCTAATTCTGGGCAACAGCCGAGCACAGTTTTCCAGTTTCCATCGAATACCCAACAACAAAGAGATGTTATCTTCACATTTAATCGGGGCATTCTGCATTTCTTTCGCTGTATGCAAATTTCGGACAAAGCGTCAGGTAAATCTTCATAGGAAGGAGACTTTAGACATCGAAGTGTTGGCATATGTGTTACAACACAAGCTACTCCAGCCTTGCTGGCTTCGGTACAAAGTATGTCGAGTTCCAAGAGCTGCAATGGACTGCTCATTCCACACTCATTTGTATAGCAGCAACTTCGAATCTTTTTGCAGTCAACTCTTTTATGACCAGAAAGTATGAACAACGCATCGTCCTTAATATGCGAAGCAAACAGACTCAAATATTTTAGTTGAGTGAGGGAGGTGACAATAACTTCCATGGTACCCACATCGAGAAACCTGAATGTATGGAAACTCAGATCCGTCAAGTTCTTCATGTTTCTGAGGAAAGGATTGTACACAACCGGATCCAGGTTCCGTCCCGAACTATGAAATGATTGTAAGTCCTGAAACAACAAACAGAAAATTATGATCACGGAAAAAGTGAACCAAATATATGCACAATTTTTCATATTTCTGCATAAAACGAAAAATAAAGTAAAGATGCACTATGAGCCATTGTTTTGTCATCCCTCATCTCCAAGAGCTGACGCCTATAACATCACTTACCTGTGACGGCAAAGATCAACGCCGAACACACACACACACACACACACACACACACACACACACACACACACACACACACACACACACGTCGAGTCACATTATTGTGACCAGCAGCTAATATCCAGAGTAACAGCCGTATGCAGCGGGGACAGCAGCTAGACTAGCTGGGAGGGACTCAATAAGGTACTGCAAGGTGTTCACAGGTATGTGGAGCCATGTTGACTGGAGCGCATTTGACAGCTGCTGGAGGGTGTGTGGCGGAGGATGCATAGAGCGAACAACAAGATCGAAGTGGTCCCACAGATGCTCAGTTGAGTTTATGTCAGGGGAATTAAGTAGCCAGGGAAGTACTTTGAAGTCTTCATCGTGCACTTCCAACCACTCTCAAACATTTCTAGATGTGTGTGTGTGTGTGTGTGACACGTCGCATTGTCGTGCTGGAAGATCCCATCCGCCCCAGGGAAGACAATCAGCATGTATAAGAGTACGTGGTCTGCAAGAATGGGTTCATAACGAATTCGGTCCAAGATGCCTTCCACAGGTATTAGTGGACCCAGGGAATTCTACGATAATGTTCCCCAGACCATAATGCTCCCGCAACCAGCTTGTGTTCTGCCAGCAATGGCTGAAGAGTGTTTGTTCTCCGATGTTTCTCGCCTTATACGCTAACATATAAGGCGAGAAACCTAACATCTATCCGTTAGATGAAGCACAAAACGTGACTCATCGGAGAAGGCAATCCTATGCAAATTAGCACAGGTCCAATTCCGATAATGCCGTGCAAATGTAAGCCTTTTCTGCCGATGCACCTACGTCAGCATAGGTGCAGTGACCATCCCTCTGCATCGGAGCCCCATAAGCAGCAGGGTTTGCGGAGCTGTCGTTTTAAACACACTTCCGGTAGCCCGCTGGTTCATTCGGCCAATGAGTTGCTGCACAATAGCATGTCAATCGGCCCTCACGCACCTTGGAAGCCAACGTTCACGTCTCACATCAATAGCACGTGGTGCCCCGCAGTTTCCACATCGCTTATTTGCAACGATGCCATTTCTCCAATCACGATACTCTTTAACCACAGCAGCACACTAGCAGTTCACAAACTGCACTGTTTCAGAAATACTACCAATCTTGGGCCGAAAGCAGAAAATCATTCGTTTTTGCAAATCTGCTCCTTTATCCATGACAACAACGAGTGACTTCTTTTGAGAATGCCTACAACACACCTTATAAACCCTCCAAGCCAGTTTACGACACTTATCTTTTTCACTGTTGACGTTAAAGGTAGGAAGTTGTCTCAATAGTGACCGCGCTGTTC
The DNA here is from genome assembly GCA_039090855.1 of Macrothele yani. Taxonomy (NCBI): domain Eukaryota; kingdom Metazoa; phylum Arthropoda; class Arachnida; order Araneae; family Macrothelidae; genus Macrothele; species Macrothele yani. The sequence goes on along the minus strand of JAYWMT010000250.1, from coordinate 110,895 downwards.
TTCTCTTTGTCGCGATGCTTGCCACGTCATCCGTGGTACTGCCGGTTCGTTCGAATTTCGCTATCAATTTCGTCAGGTGCGTGTTATGGCGATTCTCAAACGCTGTACCCTACCTTCGTAACACTTGGAGGGGGGGGGGGTCGCCCTCCGCATACCAATTTTTCACCAAGAAAACTCTTTCTTCCGTGGCATATCACTTCATGTCCGAAATAGCCGCCCGGTGGCGCAGTGGTCTAAGCGATGGCCTCTGATCATTCGTTCGAACGGGGTCCGGGTTCGAATCCCGCTGAGGCATGGATGTTGTGTTTGTCTTACGGCACTGGCTCTCTCCCTTCCCTGGAACCAGTGACCCTAAATTAGAGATGGGCGACTGCTTATAGCCCATTGAGTTGCTCACGGTGGTCGTCAAACCTACAATCCAAAAAAAAAAATGTCCGAAATAGTGTGTCCACCGTCTCACTACTTCCTTACTAATGCCTGTCACCTGCTGATCGACATCTCGGACTTACAGCTTCATATCATTATTCTTTAACGATTTATTCTACAGGAAAGTTATCACTACCCAGTGAAACGCCCGGTATACACGTGCAATTTTGCACATGTCAATTTTTTCCAATTTTCCACTTTGAGTGGAAGAACGTACATAGCTTTTAATGCAGTCACATGGTGGAGAGTTTCGCAGATCACAGTCCAAAGAATTCCGCTCTCTAAAAGTCTCCGGAGCCGCCTTCCACTCCAGGTACCCTTTCACAGATCGAAAATGTTTGGGACATGATGGGACGCAATCTACGTCAGTCCCGAAATGCCGGCGAACTGGACCGCAATTTGGATACCATCTGGCATGCTATGTCGCAGGACAGTTTCTGTGAACTGTATGCGTCTATGGTTACGATGGGTAACCGTTTGTATCCGAGACAGAGGTGACTCTATAACGTACTCACTTGTTCCACTGGTCTAGATGTTTCGTCAGAATATATTGCCTAACAGCTCTGAAAATGAACTAATGTCCTTTCCTATACATCTGCACGGAAGAGCAATTGAATTGGAGATATATGTCTAGTAACGTGTAGCACCACCTTTCGTCCTGATGACGGCGGCGATTTGTCTCGGCATGGACTCGACAAGACACAGGAAGCGTTAAGAAGACAAACGGATCCACGGCTCCTGAACAAGCTGCCACAGTTCACGAAGATTTGATGGAGGGGATCAGAGCCTCGAACAACCCGCCTGGATGGCATCCCAGATGTGCTCGATGGGATTGAGGTCAGGTGACCTAGCTGGTCAAGGAAGCGAGGTCATGTCGGTGCAGTGTTCATCCAACCATTCGGATACAATTCGGGAGCGATGGCATGGTGCATTGTCTTGTTGCAGGATGAGGTCCCCAGTGGGATATTGAAGACGCACAAACGGGAGCAAATGGTCGTCCAGGATATCCCGGTACCGTTGATCTGTGAGGGACGATATCACACGTACCAGGGGTCCAATTTCGGTCCACGTAAACAGTACCCAGACGAGAATGCCACCCCCACCAGCTTGAAGAGTACCATGCTGGCAAGAAGGATCCATAGCTTCACGTGTTTTGCGCCGTACTCGTATCCTGCTATCCGCGTGTACCAACGTGAATCTCGACTCATCAGTCCAGGCATCATTTTTCCACATATCTAGGGTCCAGTGGCGATATTTCTGCTCCCATGCTAATCTTTTCACCCTGTGATGTGCTGTTAGCAGCGGTACCTCGTGGGACGATGGCTTCTGTGCCCCATAGCGAGGAGATGGTTCTGGATGGTGTGGCTACTTACACGTTTTTGAACACAAGCGTTAAATTTCCGAGTGATTTCCTGCACTGTGGCCCGTCTGTCCGCTGTTACAATGCAAGCTAGCCGACGAGGACCTCGCTCATCCACACGCTGTGGTCCACGGCAGGTGGCCATTGCAGGAATGGTTTCACCGTAATCGATGTACTCACGGTGCATCCGTGACACAGTGGCTCGTGAAACACCCACTGCCTGCACGACTTCCGAGATGGAGTGACACATTCGTCGGACCCCGACAATTTGCCCACTATCAAATGCGTTTAGATCCTTCGTCTTACTCATACTGCGTCCGACTCTTACTGATTCCCGTCGCATCACTCCTTATATTGTCGGATCGCTGCATACGTCATGTCGTTTCCGTTTAGAGGGCCGCCTACAGCGCCACATTTGCATAACGCCAGCTGTCTCTAATTCAATTGCTCTTCAGTGTGCATTGCGCATTCTCTGTCCACACTGTGTCCCCTGTAGTTCGAACTAGGACAGACCCATTCATCCAATCGCGCATCGGATAAACTAGTTTGTCCTAAAGTCCGGTCTAGCAAGTAACATATACATTCTACGTCAAAAAAATAGTTGCACCCAGAACGACGTGTCGGATTGTAATGCTATTCGGAAGGAGAGCAAAGGTTACCAGGAGCAATAAGTGATTAAACATTGAGACTGATATGGGCAATATTTATACACGCCAATATCTGGGGTATATCAGTATGGCGTCGGTCCGCCATATATTTGCTCACACAGCATACAACACGTCCCGGCATGGAGTTGTACAGGTTCCTAATGGTTGCTTGCGATAAGTCATCAAATATTGAATCTTCTCGGCAGTTCCTGCTGATTGTTAGGTAAGGGTGGAGTGTGGATAACCCGTCAAATAGCATCCCACACATTTTGAATCGATGATAGGTCTGGCGATGCGGCTGGCCATGGCAGATGTCAATGCCTTGAGGGCAAGTTCTCGGGACGGGAGCAGTAAGTGAACGAGCGTTATGCTGTTGGAAATTCGCACTGGAGTGAACGTTCAGAAAACGTAGGGTCACTGGTTGCAGGACCTCATTAACGCAACGATGGGCTGACCCAAGTGCTTTTAATGAGCACCAAAGGTGATCTGGCATCGTAGGCAATTGCACCCCACACCCTGACACCAGGCCTTCTGGACGTGTGACGCTCGACAACAAATCGTTCATCTTGGCGCTGACTACGGTGCTACCACACACGGATTCGGTTGCCGTCTCCTCCAAGACAAAAGCGAGACTCGTCACTGTAGATCACCCGCTACCTTTCTGAGTGGTTCCATGACAGTCTGACACGACATCACTGTAGTCTTTGGCGACGATTGAATGGTGTCAACTGCAGTCATCGTAATGATCTGCGTGTGTGTAATCCCACGTTGTTCAATCGTCTGCCAATGGTGTATGGCACTAATAGGACGATACATGAAGGGCACCTTTGTTCGCTGAATATCTGCAGTCGTGGCTGTTGTTTCACTCCGCGCATGTCCGACAACCCGTCTGTCCTTTCTCTCTGTGGTTCGTCTAGGTCTCCCACAGGCTTCCTGTCAATGCCGCATGCTTTGTTCTATCCACTGCAGAAAACAGCGAGCTAAGGTGATATCAGCACGACGGCGTACGGCGCGCAATGCGGCGATAAGGCCATCCCGCTTTCCGGAGCCTTACGATGCGCCCCTCAGGAACTGCTCGAATTGGTTCACAATTTTTCTCCGAGGCATACTTTACTTGCAAAGGATGCAACCTACACAACATCACGAGTCAGAATGGCAAGCGTGCGCCATTGGACGACTTTATATGGCCGGACTGGCACAGCGTTACAACCCCTTCTTGCTTACGACCACGTGCACTGCCAAGCGAGATACTTGAATCATTTGCATATCTCACGACGTCAAACCTACCCATAAAAGTTTCATTCCTGTCGGTTGCTTCCTTCTGGGTGCAACTTTTTATTTGGCAGTGAGTACATATAGATACAATAAATATTTCTTCAAACTGCATAAATCTCTGTAAATGCGCATATTTATACCAGAAAGCTTTTAAAAAGCTTTAGGGTATAAATATGCACTGTTTTAATTCCAGAAAATAAAAGAATTTAGAAAACAACAGGACACATTCCATCAGCCGTCAGAGCGGTGACGTCATCCATGTCATGTAACCTCTGGAAAACTCCACTGCACTGTGATGAGAAAATGAGAGTGAAAACGGCAAATAACATCTCAGTATTATTATGGAAATAGTTTCGACTACGAGGATTCCCCTGAAATGGTCTCCGGGACGCCCAGGTGTTCACGGATCACACTTTGCTAACTGAAGTACTCTACGCATTACGAGTATGCAAAAGTTTAGGGAGAAAGTAGACAGGAACAATCAGGAAACCAGTACACATTTATGCAACGAAATATTAGCCGTTAGTATCAATGACGTTTTGCCATTCTTCAGGGAACAAATGAATGACCCTCTGATAGAAGAACTCGGGTTTTAAGCTGAAGAACGCAGTGACTAAATTTTCCACATCTGGAGCTGTGGTAAACCGCTGTTGGGGTAGGGCATGTTCCATAGAGCGAAACAGATGAAAGTCTGAGGGTGCAATATGCGGGAAGTAAACCGGGTGCGCTAAAACCTCCCAGTGTACCTGTTCAAAGATTGATTTCTTGGGGGCATCGACATGTGGTCTGGCATTATTGTGTAACAAGATGAATGGGAGGCATCCTTTACCTATCCATGGGTGTTTTTGCACAATTGTGGCGTTCAGTTTCATCAACTGATCGCTATATCGTTGTGCAGTGATTGTTTCGTCCGGTTTCAACAGTTTGAAACACAGCACTCCACACACACAACAGCACTTTTATCCCGTGGGTATCCTGTTTTGCAGTGGATGTTGATGGCTGGTCTGGGTCGACCAGGGATCGCTTGCGTACGGGGTTGTCACCAATAGATAAATTTTTCATCCCGGGTGGCAACCTTCTACAAGAAATTCTTTCCTTGAAACCTCTTCAGCAACGATATGCATATTACCAATCGTTAACCAATATCACGCTACTCTAAAGTATGCGGAACCTACTTACCAATCTTCTGGATCTTCCTCAAGGCCTGTAGACGCCGTACCACAGTCGATTGAGCAACTTTCAAACGTTTTGCCAGTTGCGTGGTCGATTGTGTGGCATCCTCTTGCAACAGCGATTCCAGCTCCTCTCCTGTGACTTCCTGAGATCTACCTGCACGTGGCTTGTCTTCCAAGCTTAGATCACCTTTCCTAAACCTGGCAAACCATTCTCGACACGTCCGTTCACACAGAACTGTTTCGCCATACGTCTGACATATTGAACCGTATGCCTCACTCGCACCTGTCACTAAATTAAACATGAATAACAAACAGTGCCACAAATGAACTTTATCGACCGCCATGCTTGGCTTCATGTACGAACTGACAGCATGGGTCGCCGGCAGGTTAGACCCCTACAGAACCAGCTGGCGGGGCGGTGGAAACTTTTTCATGCTCCTAATAAATGAAGAACTCTACATTTTTTGTGAAGTATACTCTGCGCATTTAAAATAGAGATGACTACAGTACAGCACAACATACTAAATGAGATGATTTAAAATCTAATACGTACCTTGCAGTTGCGACTAATCGTTGCAATGATTTCAGGACTGTATCTTTGCCGGCGACGCTCCTCTATTCTCTTAACAAATGGGTTGAATACGAAGTCTGGGAACTGTTGCAGTAATTTCATATAATCCTCAGGAGACCTTCCATCTATTTCGAACTTCATTTTTTCTTCAAATATTTCAAGACATTTATGGGAAAATATGGACTCTGTGGAAAAAGAGAAAATAATTTTTAGTTATGCTGGATGAGCTGAATTACGTTCTGGAACAATAAATTGATGCAAATACACTGACGGAAAAAAAATCCCAACACCAAAAAGGGAATGTGTTAGATAAACGACAGTTGGTAGGCGGTGAGAGCACATCTGTAAGATGACGTCTATGCAAATTTCGCGCTCGGCGCATACGTGTAGCACTAGTAGCGCCCCTCGGAACATGCAAAACAGGTATGCTGTAAATACGCGCTGTAACGTTCGTGGGCGTTAGTTATCATTAAAATTCGACGTAGTGTGTTGATGTTAGTCAAGAATGCCTTTAAGAAGACGAAGAAGCCATTACCAACAGCTCACGGAGTTTGAACGAGGTCGTGTAATAGGGCTACGAGAAGCTGGATTTTCTTTCCGCAATATTGAAGAACCACTTGGCAGGAATGTAGCCAATGTGCATGATTGTTGGCAGCGGTGGTCACGGGAAGGTACTGCCTCAAGAAGACCGGGATCCGGGCGGCCACGTGGCACTACTGAGTAGGAAGACGGCCCCGAACGGCGTATGGCCGTGGCGCATCGTACCGCGTCTGCGGCAGCAATTCGAGTTGCAGTTACCACCACAGTGACACAACGAACTGTTACAATTTGGTTACTTGAAGCACAGCTCCGAGCCAGACGCCATGTAGCGTGCATTCCACTTACTCCAAACCACTGCCGTTTGTGACGTCAGTTGTGTCAAGGTAGAGCTCATTGGAGGACGGAGTGGAGATCTGTTGTGTTTTCTGATGAAAGCCGTTTCTGCCTGGGTGCCAGTGTTGGCCGTGTGTTGGTGAGAAGGAGGCCAGGTGAGCGCTTGCAACCAACCTGTCAACGGCCGAGACACACTTGACCCACACCTGGAGTTATGGCCTGGGCAGCAATTTCCTGTGAAAGCAGGAGCACTCCGGTGGTTATCCCACGCACCCTGACGGCACAGTTGTAAGTGGATCTGGTGATTCAACCTGTTGTGCTGACATTCATGAACAGCATTCCAGGGGGTGTTTTCCAACAGGATAACGCTCGCCCGCATACCACTGTTGTAATCCAACATGCTATACAGAGTGTCGACATGTTGCCGTGGCCTGCTAGATCACCAGATCTTTCACCAGTCGAGCACGTACGGGACATCATCGGACGACAACTCCAGCGTCACCACCAACCAGTATTAACCGTCCCTGTATTGACCGACCAAGTGCAACATTCATGGAACTCCATCCCACAAACTGACATCCAGCACCTGTACGACACAATGCATGAACGTTTGCGTGCTTGCATTCAACATTCTGGCGGTTACACCGGTTATTAATGTACCAGCATTTCACATTTAAAATGGCTCTTCTCGCGCTTACATTAAACTGTGATTTGAAACATTAATCGATTCAATATGTTACCTATACAAATGTATTGCCACCATTTCATTCCTCTACAACTTATTTTGTCGTGGTGTTGGGATTTTTTTGTCCGTCAGTGTATATATGCACACTAGTTAAGTACCCGTTCTTAGAACGAAAAGATATTAAAATACATTTGACATACAGATGATATACAGGGTGATTCAGAACTCATGGGACAAACTTTAAGAGGTGGCAGAGAACACTGCAACAAACATTTTTTGTATAGGAATGTATGGGCGCAAGTGACGCGTTGAGGCACAAACACAAGAAATAGACATGGAAGGAAACATAAATTGTGTACTTACAGCATCGTTGACAAGTGCTTCTTTACAGCAATGTTTACAATAATTGCTCAAAATGCGTCCAACCTTTAACCCACACGCTACAGGTCCACATGCGTACCAAGAACGATTCTCTGTGCATGTGTGGGTGGGTATTGTGTACGACTTCCTGATTGGCGCATATCTACTACCAACGCGACTCGATGCGGGATGTTATCGTATTTTTCTGGAAAAGGTTTTACCAGAATTGCTTCAAGATGTACCACTGGCCGTCCGACAAGGTTTCAGCATGATGGGGCGCTAGCCCATTTCAGCATTAATGTGCGCATATAACTGGATGCCATTTTTGGGGCGCGATGGATTGGCCGTGATGGACCAGTCTGTTGGCCACCCTGAGCGCCCAATTTATCGAGCCTCTATTACTTTTTATGGGGACATCTGAAGGCCCTCGTTTACGAGACTCCAGTTTACTCTGCTGCGGATCTCGTCCCTCAAATATCGGTTGGCATCTTTGAAACTGTACGCCAATCACTCCGTCGACGCGGCTACGCATGAATTACTGTTGGTGGACGCAATTTTGAATAATTATTGTAAACATTGCTGTAAAGAAGCACTTGCCCTCGATGCTGAAAGTAAATAATTTGTGTTTCCTTCCATGTCTATTTCTTGTGTTTGTGCCTCAACGCGTCACTTGCGCCCATACATTCCTATACAAAAAATGTTTGTTGCAGTGTTCTCTGCCACCCCTTAAAGTTTGTCCCATGAGTTCTGAAACACCCTGTATATGATATACATTTGAAATGGCCATACACTGCATATTTCTTTGCTCTTTTGGGAAACACATGTCTGCCTGACTTAATCTACCAGACGACACATAAGCAATTTCGTTCATAACTGTAAATTTAAAACTTCAAGCCTACACGAAACAAATCAAAATACGTCGTTACTCTTCACTTTCATCGTTAAAATATTAATAGAATAATAACAGAAAACAGAACAAAATACGTTGTTGCTTTCAACATAAATGTAAAAAGAACCTTGCTTATAAACAATTTCGTTCGAAACTGTACATTTAAAAGCTAGCAAAACAGATGTTCTTTTTTATTTCTTTCTATTGGGAGGGAGCGCGAGCAAAATTGTGTTGCCACCGCTGATATCTCAAGGGTGAATTTTTTTTTCCAATTTCGATTACTATGAAAATCTCCCCTCATATTTATATTTATTACAGTCACCCTACTAGTTATATAACGTCATCGTTGCTTCAGTGAAAACGAATGTTGGTAATTTGATTTTGACTATAAATGTTTAAATGCAAAGCTTATTATGATATAGCGCTCTTTACTTGATTTTTAAGGGTTTTTTGTTAATTAAATTCAGAACAAATAAATTTAGAACAAAATATATATGGAGCAGGTCAAGTCAAGTCATTCAAAAACTTAGGGTGGGACTTCAGTTGCTGGACAACAATGCCTCGATCATTGCCAAACGTCCTAGTTGTTATCAAAGCTGGGTTATTTAAAAAACCCATTTCGACTCACTTAAAGTCTTGATAGATAAAAATTCTTTGTTAGTTTGCCTCTATGTCGTAAAAGGAATATTCCTGCAAAATATGAAAGTTCTAATACAAATTTTGAAGATGACAATCCGTTTTTTGGTGTAGATGTGACAAGCATGGTAAGTCAGATGGTTTCCGAAAACTTGAAAAGCTCATCGTCCTGGAGCGATACTCCAACCCGCGTCTCCTAGATAGCGCCCGGGTATGCTAACCACTACACCACCCAGAAGGACAAATTCTCAGGTTTCCAATTAATTTCAATATAACCATCACAGGATGGTTATATTGAAAGTTCTAAGTTCAGTAGTTTCTAAGATTTGTTGATGAGTCAGTGAGGGCTTTCAATTTTATATGTACAGAAAAAGTCAGATAAAAAAAATATGATCTACTGAACAGATGCAATTTTTTTGCACTCTGTATCCCCTAAAAATAGCAACATAGAACAAGTGCATATATGTGGCAGTGACCAGTGCCCGATTATGACAATCTTGGGCCCAGGGCAAAAGAATTGGGCCCCAATCCCAGATATTTCACGAGGAGGGGAAGCAAAACAATATTACATATTAATATTTGTTTTGAATATATATAGAATAATTGCACAAACATGTTGCATGCGGCTTTACTATACTATATATAAATACCCTGCAATACATTAAAATGATGGATTTTTGTATGCATGTGCAACATGATATCAAGACAGGTAGATAACGAAAATAATTCTGTGCACAACTGTCAAAATGGCTGTTAAGGTTCTGAGAACATAAAAAAACAAATTATGAAATTTACACTGTGTGTTTCAAAACTGTGCCTGATGAAAGTACTTTGGATTTTCTTAATTAAAAAAAGTATATATACATTTTCTTTTAGATTTAGTTGAGTTTATAAATAGCTTTCAAATATTTTACTTTATTAAGGTTCTGAGCGCAGAAATAAAATATATTACCAACCTGGCTTAAATTCACCTGGTCAGTGGTGTTTGAAATGAATATTTAAAAGGTTCAGTCTAGTTTACCTAGCTATTTCTAAAAATAAGCAGTACACATAACAGTTCGATCTATTCTTTTCCAAGGAGAATTCAAAATAAAATTAGTAAGTTTCTCAAAATATGATTTCATACCCAACCTTGGATTTCATGTAATATAAATTTAATAAACAATTTGGCAAAATGTAAACACTAGGGATATGTATAACACCTTATTATGAAAAAAAGGTATATATACACTGAAATGCCAAAAAAAAACTGCTACAGACGAGCTTATGCAAAATACATAGCAACGTCACCTATGCGCGTACTCGATTGCGTGCGCCAGTGCGTAATAAAGTGATAGGCATCTTTGCCAGCTGTCACAGCTGTTTTCGGCGTGAGAATGATAAGTAATAACGAATTAAGCAACCTTCAACGGGGTGTCATAGTTGGCGCTCGTGAGATGGGCCATAGTATTTCGGAGGTAAAACGAAGTTCCGATTTTCACGGACGACCATTGCAACGGTGTACCGTGACTACAAGTATTCCGGCAAAACCTCGAACCTAAGATACCAGTGTGACCGTAAAAAGACATTGGGTGAACGTGACAATCGTCGGATGTCAATAATCGTTTCACGTGATAAGCGTGCAACACTATCGCAGGTATCATCGGAATTCAATGCTGGAGCCTCAACAAGCATCAGCGTCCGGACTGTGCAACGTAATCCTTCACGATATGGGCTTTGGAAGCCGACGCCCAACTTGAGTCTCCTTGATGGGTGCACGACACTCAGCTATGCGCCTCGCTTGGGCACGGAAACACCACCACTGGACACTTGATGACTGGAAACAAGTAGCCGGGTCTGACGAGTTGCGTTTTCAACTGTATCGGGCAGATGGAAGGATCCGTGTGCGGCACAAGCCCCATGAAGCCATTGATCCCGCCTGTCAACAGGTAACTGTACCGCATGGTGGAGGGAGGGTGTCTGTAATAGTATGGGGTATATTTAGCTGGACTTCACTGGGAACCCTGGTACGGCTTTAAACGTCTGTGGCCGGGCAACGTTATGCGTTCATCCTTTTGACGAGTTACACCCTTTCATGTCCTGAATTCATGCTGATGGGTTGGGCCTGTTCCAACAGGACAATGCACCTCCATACAAATGTCGGGATGCCTTATTATGGGTTAGAAGAGCATCCATCTGAGTTTGGGGTGTTGCCATTTCCACCCAAGTCCCCAGATCTGAACATGAATAAACACATTTTGGATACCATAGAACGCACTATCGAACACACGAATCCAAGACTTCGGAATACACCCAAATTGTGGAATGCTCTGCAGTAAGTATGGTGTGCATTGCCTACAGCATATTTCCAGAAGCTAGTGGAGTTCATGCCCCGTCGTATTCCCGCAATCTTGCGCTCATGCAGGGGACCTGCCAAGCATTAGACTGGTGTACCAGTTTTTCTGGCACTTCAGTGTATATGCATAAACTGAGAACTATATAAATTATTAATTCAATGATAACCCGCGGTTTGCAGTTAACACAGTAAGAGAGATGAAAATAATCAGAATTATGGTGTTGCCATTTGAAAAAATTAATTAAAGCTTGACAAAATTGGTGAATGTATTGCATATATTGTGGGGATTCTATATTGTAATTAATAGAAGAGTGAGTTTCAAGGCTTTCTAAGAAGTGTAATTCTTTTTCTATTAGAAAATGGTGGACATCTTAAATGGATGATTTGTTTCCACGTTGGAGTGGCAATAGGATGGTTTTTCAAATAGTGTGTTAATGATGACAGTGGTGGTGTTCCGTTGGTATTAAGTGTTTGGTTAATTGCCTTACGATGTTGAAGGGTACGTTGAGAGATGGGTCGGGAAGTGCTGCCAATGTAGCATGTGTGTGACACAAGAATAGAAAATTTTGGGGTCCTGAAATTCGTGGGCCCTGGGCAAGTGGCCCGTCTGCCCTGCCGATAATCAAGCCATGGCAGAGACATATGTGTCTATGTCTATGTTTAAACTGACTCATAGCCCGTCCTAGGACTGTTGTTTTTAAACTTTAAATAAATACTAATATACAATCGTGGCCAAAAGTCCCGCAACATTAGAACGAAAGTCAAATTTTGATGTTTGAAGTCAACTTATGCAGTGTAATGGTAAAGTCAAAAAGCCATGTTATACATCATTTTAACATCAAACAGAGGTCATCGCTCTTTCCACGTTTATAAGTGAGTCACGGAAAAGTTATAATGGGCCGCCACCGGGAGTCGAACTCATGGTCCTCCAGTACACTGTATAAGATGACTTCAAATATAAAAATTGGGTAATGAGTTTCCGTTAAAATGTCTGTATTAATTATTCATTCCCCTTCTAAATATTTGTTCAGTTGGTGCTTACCATCTTTGGTGAATCCCCAGCATTGTGCAGGGCTCCAAGACGCAATCTGCCAAATTGGCTTGGCAGCTAGCGTGCGTGAGTCTGGAGGAATTTTAGGCCAGTGTGGCGCAGTCGAAACATATTCGGCGCGTGTCCCTGGGTTCGATTCCTGGTGGCGGCCAATGATAATTTTTCCGTGATTCACTTATAAACGTGAAAAGAATGATGACCTCTGTTTGTTGTTCCTAGTCCAAGTCAAAATGTCTGTATTAACATCATTTTAATGAAATTTTATGCTAAATTTAAATATTTTAACAGAATGCTATTACTAGTAACAGAAGTGAAGTTAGAAGCAAAAATGTGCAAATGAGGAAACCCAAATCCAGTTCTGAAAAAGCGATCGCTCAGCTCTAATCCAAAATAGCTTTTCTGCGAAGTCCACTAGTGACATATAAAAGGAATTAGAATCGTTTGCCGAGTTAGAAAGCAGCTGCTTGTGGTCAGTTGACTAAAGTTTATGCAGAATTCCTGGTGATATTTGAATTTCGGAATGTCAAAGACCCGAAAATTGGTTCTGCCTCTTCAAACCAGGGCAAAAATTATGACTTTACACGAACTTTTATTCATTTAGGTTTATTATTCCCTTGCGGTTCAGCAGTGCTGGCCATTTCGAGGTGAGCCCTTGCAGTTTAGCAAAGCTGGTCATTTCGACGAGAGCCCTTGTGGTTCCGAAGTGCTGGTCATTTCGATGCTAGCCCTTGTGGTTCAACAGTTCTAGTCATTCCGACGCTAGCCCTGGTGGTTCAGCAGTGCCGGTCATTTCGGCGCTAGCCCTTACGGTTCAACAGTTCTAGTCATTTCGATGATAGCCCTTGGGGTTCAGCAGTACCGCCCATTTCGAGGTGAGCCTTTGTGGTTTAGCTGTTCCGGTCATTTCAAAATGAGCCCTTGTAGTTTAGCAGTGCTGGTCATTTCGATGCTAGCCCTAGTGGTTCAACAGTTCTAGGCATTTCGACGCCAGCCCTTGTGGTTCAACAGTTCTAGTCATTCCGACGCTAGCCCTGGTGGTTCAGCAGTGCCGGTCATTTCGACGCTAGCCCTTGCGGTTCAGCATTTCTAGTCATTTCGATGCTAGCCCTTGCGGTTCAGCAGTACCGGCCATTTCGAGGTGAGCCTTTGTGGTTTAGCTCTTCCGGTCATTTCAAAATGAGCCCTTGTAGTTTAGCAGTGCAGGTCATTTCGATGCTAGCTCTTGTGGTTCAGCAGTGCTGGTCATTTCTGGAGGCTTGGGTGGTCATAATATAATGGCTCATTGGTGTATATATGCAAACACACACACACAAACACACACATACAAACACACACACACATTTTTGTATAAATAAGTAGCATTACATTTAAAAAGGAAGATAGAAGAAGAAACCGTGATTAACATAGTACCTAATTTTTAGTAAAAGGAGAGGATATGTTATAAAGTAAAAAAACATTTCAGTCTGAGCAATGTGTCCTGGCTTTCACCGACAATTATATCAAAATTTATTTTCAAATTTAACAAAGAAATTCTAGGTTCGGAGGTCACTATTTTTTACCCTAGTTATAATTGCAATCGCGTAGTGTTTAGTATAGGCCCGCTTTTGGTAAAAGAAATATAAGTTGGTAATTTTCTTTATTACCTTTCTTCTTAATTTTTATTCCAACAATGCAAATTTGATTGACGTTTTACACCCGTATGTTGTCTTACGCGGTGGCCACTCCGCAAATTATTTTCTGGCTCTGTCGTATCCGTCGCAGGCTGATTTGAACATGTTCTGCTATGTGGGGTTCGTACCCTATAATTTAGAAATTCTAACATTTTCTTTTTCTACCTTATTCGTTGGTCGCACTTCAAAAACAAAATGTTTGAAAAACGTGGTACTTACGGAATTTCTGATAATTCGTGGAGTCATCGCGGAATTTTGTTCCGTGTCGTGATATGTCTTCAAAAACTCTGTTCAAAGCCAAATCCTGCAAACTGGGAACGTAACTGAAACTCATTTTGGGGCCTCGGCCAGGAATTCTGGAAATAAACGGAAACATAGTTAAGGCTTTTATTAATGAATAGTTATGCTTTACATTTTCAAAATGCGGATTAATGTTCGACGTGGTTATAAAAAATTTAAAAATCTATGCGTTCCGAAACCTATGATTCCAATGAACCTTTTTTTTTTTTTTTTGGTTTTTGTTGTTATAATTTTATATTTTTTACCCTTTTTAACCGTAGGTTGAAGAAGCGTATATACTTTGTACGTCTGTCTGTCTGTTCGTCCATTCGCATTATAACTCGCGTAAAAATGGTTTGATTTCTATGCAATAAATTTTAGTATGTGGTAGGGGAGTACCTGGGGACTAACACCATTGAAAATGGGCGAAATGGGGTCAAAAGTCAGAACATAGGGGCGAGATCCATTCCATCACCTTATGCATTATAACTTACGTAAAAGTGCTTTGATTGCGACACAACTTTAGTATGTTGTTCCGGAGGTATACTGAACCAATTCTGTTTAATATAATCGAAATGGGGTCAAAAGTCAGGGCACAGCAGCGATATTTATTCCACAACTATTATCCTCATAACTTACGTAAAAGTGCTTTGATTGCGACAAAACTTTAGTATGTTGTTCCGGAGGTATAGTGAAACAATTCTGTTTAATATAATCGAAATGGCGTTAAAGGTCAGGGCACAGCAGCGAGATTTTTTCCACAACCATTGCCCGCACAGCCTAACTAAAAATGCTTGTATTGCTACAAAACTTTAGTATGTGTTTCCGGAGGTATACTGAACCAATTCTGTTTAATATAATCGAAATGGAGTCAAAGGTCAGGACACAGCAGCGATATTTATTCCACAACCATTATCCTCATAACTTGAGTAATAACTTTCGTAATGATTTCTGGTATGTTGGAAAGCGTATCATAATCAATGCATGTGCATGATTTTACTAATTTGTTTTGTAAAGCGTTCCATAAGAAGTATTTTCCATTTCGCAGTTCAGTGACTGATCGTTGCCCTGCTTCTCACCGACTTTTCAACAATAATGCACCTGTCCATCAGTTGCCTGGAGGAAAAACTACTGAACTAGATAGAGACTTAAATTTGAAAAAACTTGGAGATGGACATGGGCGTATACACCCAGAGCGCCCCCCCCCTTTATTTTTGAAATTCAAGTTTGCAAATTTTTATTTACAGAGAGTAAGTCAAATGTTTTGCAATATTTGTATAAACGGCTGGCATGTCAAGTGTCAATCTGCTTCAAGTCGCGCACTGCACTCAGTAGAAAGGGATATAAAGTTGTAGTCGTTGCTATGAACAGCATTGCATGTCGTCGTTCTGTCTGTGGTTGGGATGCCTAAAAGTGAACAGCCACAACCGACTAGTTAGGGAACTTTTGCTTTACGAGTTTGAATTCGGCCATAACGCTGCTCAAGCAACACAAAACATTTGTCATGCGAAAGGAGAAGGTTGCCTGAACCACAGCATCGCAACCAGATGGTTCAAAACATTTTGTTCAGGTGACAGAAACCTTGATGATCCACCGAGGTCAGGTACACCGCGACCCGTGGATTCGGAGGCCGTAGAGATAATTCCGACAACCAGCACTCGGAGATTATCAGGCGAGCTGGGCATATCACAGACCACCGTGGTTCCTCATCATCCTCAGAAAAAGACATGGGCATAATATTTTCTGATAATATGGTATTAAAAAAAACAATTTATTTTTTTATCAAGTTAGTACAAATTTTTCAAATGCATAGCAAATGAAATTAATGTATTTCGATGTGTCTCAAAAAAATTGTATATTGCAAGAAATTTCCATTTATAAACAAATTATTTTCCCATTTGGGTTGAAACGAATTTTTAAACAGATCATTTAGAATTATTTGTATCACAATCACTCGTTGCTGTCATATATTAAAAAAGCGATTTATCAGATTTGCAAAAAGAAATGATTATTGGCTTTTGGGCCAAGGGTGCTAGTATTTCTCAAACAGCGCAGTATGCAAACTGTTCGTGTGCTGCTGTGGTTAAAGTGGACCGTGATTAGAGAAACGGCACCATTGCGAACGAGCGACGTGCAAGCTGCGGAGCACCACGTGCCATTAATGTGATAGGTGAACGTGGGTTTCGAAGGCACGTGAGAGCCAATCGACACACTACAGCGGAGCAACTCACTGGCTGAATGAACCCGGGGGCTACCGGAAGTGTATCTAAAATGACAGTTCGGCGAACATATATGGCTCCGATTGAGACAAATGGTCACTGCACCTATGCTAACGATGATGTGTCGCAGAAAAGGCTTACATTTGCACGGCTGTATAGGAATTATACCTCCGCTGATTGGCGAAGAATTGCCTTCTCCGATCAGTCATGTTTTCTGCTTCATCGAACGTATGGACGTTGGCGTATAAGGCGAGGAACATCGGAGAACAAACATTCTTCAACCACTGCTGGCAAAACACAAACTGGTGAGTGCAGAGTTATGGACTGGTGAATGTTTTCGTGGCATTCCCTGGGTCCACTCATACCTGTCAAAGACATTATGGACCGAATTCGTTATGAATCCATCCTTGCAGATCACATACACCCATTCATGCTGATTGTCTTCCCTGAGGCGGATGGGATCTTCCTGCACGACAATGTGACGTGTCACCCAGCTGGAAATGTCCGAGAGTGGTTGGAAGAGCATGATAAAGATTTCAAAGTACTTCCCTGGCTTCCTAATTCAATCGTGTTGTTCGCTCTATGGATTCTCCACCACGCACTCTCCAGCAACTGTAAGGTGCACTGTAGGTAGCATGGCTTCACATACCTATGAACACCTTCCAGAACCTAAGTGAGTCACTCCCTGCCCGTCTAGCTGCTTTCCACGCTGCACACAACGATTGCTCTGGATATTAGATGGTGGTCACAATAATGTGATTTGACTTCGAATATATCTAAACCCCCTGGTGAAAAAACTATAAACTACATACAAGATACTCTCAAAAGGTTTTCCGAGGTGATGGGTATCGGTCCACGAGACATTTTTGTAAGTCGAGTTTTCAAACGCTCAAATTTTCTTGCAAATACAACTGAAACAGAAAAATACAATTACTTCTCGGGGTGTACAAACCGCTCTTTACCAAAGATGAGAAATTGTATGCAGAAGACTTGCGATTAGGAGCTGTATCAAATGCAGGAAGAATTTTTCAAATAAGACTTTTCGAAGCAGATATTGCGTATATAGAGAAAATCGCAATTTCACTTTACGCACCCAAGCGGAAAATCTCTGCATTACTAGAAACAGAAGCAACCCAAAATAGTCTTCTTTATAAATGGCGTCGAAAGGAAAAAATAATTTCTTCAATCGGATATTTAAAAGCAAATAAATGGAATAAAATATATTTTAAATTCTTTCACTGAGCTGGGAAAACAAGTGGATAAAGATTCATGGAGATTATCTAACCCCCTTCGCTTTACTGATGACATAGTCATTTTTGCAACTAGCCCATCAGAGCTGCAGAGTATGATCCAGGAACTTGCTGACAAGAGTAAAGAAGTGGGATTAAAAATGAACTTTCAGAGGACAAAAGTGATGTTCAATGCTTTTACAAGAAATGAAGATTTATCGATTGATGGAGAAAAGCTGGAGATAACAGACACGTACGTTTATCTTGGACAGCAGATATCAAGTGAGGGTGACATTGATGAAGAAATTAATCGCCGTACAAAACTTGCCTATAGAGCTTTTGGAGAAAATAGCATAATTTTCAAGAGCAATATGCCATTATGTCTTAAAAGAAAAGTGTTTGATCAATGCATCCTTCCAGTGCTTACGTATGGTGCAGAGACGTGGACCTTAACAAAAAGAGACATACAAAGGCTGCAGAAAACTCAAAGAAGCATGGAGAGGTGCATACTTGGTGTAACCAGGAGAGATAAGAAGAGGAACTCGTGGATCCGAAAAATGACGAGAGTGGAAGACATCATGATCAGAGTCAAATCCCTGAAATGGCAATGGGCTGGACATACTGCCAGAAGGACAGATCATCGATGGACAGCCGAAATTTCAGATTGGATTCCAAGGGACAGGAAAAGACCCAGAAGAAGACCACATGGGAGATGGGTGGATGAAATTCGAAAGTATGCAGGGGTGACATGGAGGAGACTTGCACAAGGCAGACCGTTGTGGAGGAAACTTGGGGAGACCTTCGTCCAGCAGTGGATTGATAATGGTTGACAATGATGATGATGATAGTATCCGAATTTACGCCCTCTAGCAGCAAAGTTTTGCACCGGAAAAATCAAAAAGTAAGAATAATAATCGTTTTCACATTTCAAGCTTTAGAACGCAAAAATAATTTTTCGAAAGGCTTTTGGTTTAGAGTACACCAATTAATGTTCGGTGCAGCAATATCAACTTGTTTTTCCATGGAAAGTTTATGAATATTATCACGGGGAATTTAAATTTTCTAAAAAGGACTAGACACGAAGAGTGATAATCAATATTTTTCGAATTTATTAAAACTAGTCCGTAATCCTTCACCATGCACGGTTGAAAAAGCTATGACTGAAATTTTTTCTTGTCATATAACATGCATCGAAAGAAAAAGCATAACTATACTAAGCGATTGAATTATTATTGGGCAGTCTATAAGATGTGTCACCAACAACAAAGCTTTGGTAATATTCCCATTATTTTTAAATTTTTCCAACTACTCCTATACGAATTTAACGATGACGTTCCTCATTATTGTAGAAACATGTGCTTATCCGTCGTCGGAGAGCTTGCATTGGAGTATTGAGGCATTCTTTCAGTGATCCGGAACGATATCGTGTCTAGATAACTACACAATGGGGTTAAAAATGTATTTTCATTTGCAAGTTTGGTTTTCACAATTTATTTTTGTATCATTATATAATCTACACTAATATATGAAGAGAGAAACTTTGTGGGTTTCAGGTAATCTCGAAAACTACTGAACCGATTTGGATAATTCTTTCACCGTTGGGAAGCTTATTTCTTTCCGGTGAACAGAGGATATTTCATTTATTTATAATTATTATTATTTTTTTTATTTGTGGTTGTACTACCGAATCAGATCGCTTTCAAGTAGTTCCCCACTTCACGTGTATCGCTCCGCTTTGTTTACATACAAACTGATCACACCCAAAGTGAAAGAAAGTAGTTCACGATAATATACGGAAATATTTTACTAATGTCGAATACTACTGAACCGATTCGGATAATTGCTACTATTCTACGTAGTTGACAGCGGAAGGCTTAGTTCTAATTTCGACCACCGCAGAAAGGCAGATGGCGCTGGTAGTACTGAAGTGAAAACAAACGCCAGAATAACGAACGGCGGATTGTACGAAGAAAATGCCACGGTAACATAAAAAAAATTACTTATGAACAGTGAGTAAAAAATAGCGATGACAAATCTGTGGGCCAGTAGCTTTCATTTAAAAAAAATCATGAACTTCTCTTCAGTGGATGGCGCTGGTGGATTGCAGAAAGGAACGGCCTTGTGTTTTAAATATATAGATATAATCAACATTTTTTAATAACTTTTTCCAAATACAGCGTGATATACTAAAATTCAGTTGTTTCACCAAACACGGTAGCTTCAAGAAAATTTACAAAATCTCGGGAATTTGTTGCCCCAAACTAGAGCGAAATTTCACATGAGACCCTCCCTAATTTCACATGAGACCAATCCAGCAAAGCCCATTTTCCATTGGTATGAAAGTAACTCATATTTATCCTGAGATTCCTGATTAAATTGTCATTTTATAAGTGCGCACGTTGTGACGTACTAGAGAGGTGAAAACATGTGTCACGACGATAAATCTGCAGCGAGAAATTCTGTCTGCATAGCTCAGTTGGGAGAGAGACTTACTCCGGAGTGAGGGACACGGACAAACTTGTGTTTTCACAAAGACACATTTGCAAACCAAAATGTTTTTGTTATGCAAGCGAAGTGTTGCCAAGAAATGATTATTTTTACACGACCCCTAAATTTGTACGGCCTGCCAGTTATCATAAACTTGCTGATACCCGATTGAATCTAGAGAATCAAGAAACAGTAGTGAATCCTCTATAACTACTGATTTTCTTTAGTCTGCCGGTACGTGCTGCTTTAGATACGCCATGTGGCTTCTACTTATTCAGTACATCCAAAACAGTTGACTTGGGTATGTTTGAACGCCTCTCGGTTTCTCTTATGGACAATCCACTAATATACTGACGGAAAAAAATCCCAACACCACGAAATATAGTTGTAGAGGAATGAAATGGCGGCAATATATTTGTATAGGTAACATATTTATTCGATTAAGTTTTCGAGATCACAGCTTATTGTAAGCCCGAGAAGAGCCATTTTAAATGTGAAATGCTGGTACATTAATAACCGGTGTAACCGCCAGAATGTTGAATGCAAGCACGCAAACGTTCATGCATTGTGTCGTACAGGTGCTGGATGTGAGTTTGTGGGATGGAGTTCCATGCGTGTTGCATTTGGTCGGTCAATACAGGAACGGTTAATGCTGGTTGGTGGTTACGCTGGAGTTGTCGTCCAATGATGTCCCGCACGTGCTCGATTGGTGAAATATCTGGTGATCTAGCAGGCCACGGCAACATGTCCACACTCTGTAGAGCATGTTGGGTTACAACAGCGGTATGCGGGCGAGCGGTATCCTGTTGGAAAACACCCCCTGGAATGCTGTTCATGAATGGCAGCACAACAGGTTGCATCACCAGACCGACGTACAAGTCTGCCGTCAAGGTGCGTGGGATAACCACGAGAGTGCTCCTGCTGTCATAGGAAATTGCTCCCCAGACCATAACTCCAGGTGTAGGTCCAGTGTGTCTCGGCCGCAGACAGGTTGGTTGCAGGCGCTCACCTGTCTTCCTTCTAACCAACACACGGCCATCACTGGCACCCAGGCAGAACCGGCTTTCATCAGAAAACACAACAGATCTCCACTCCGTCCAACAGGGAGCCCTAGCTTGACACCACTGACGTCGCAAACGGCAGTGGTTTGGAGTAAGTGGAATGCACGCTACAGGGCGTCTGGTTCGGAGCTGTCCTTCAAGTAACCGATTTGTAACAGTTCGTTGTGTCACTGTAGTGGCAACTGCAGCTCGAATTGCTGCCGCAGATGCGGCGCGATGCGCCACGGCCATACGCCGTACACGGAGGTTTTCCCTCTCAGTAGTGCCACGTGGCCAGCCGGAACCCGGTCTTCTTGAGGCAGTACCTTCCCTTGACCACCGCTGCTAACAATCATGCACAGTGGCTACATTCCTGCCAAGTCGTTCTGCAATATTGCGGAAAGAAAATCCTACTTCTCGTATCCCTATTACACGACCTCGTTCAAACTCCGTGAGCTGTTGATAATGGCTTCTTCGTCTTCTTAAATGCATTCTCAACTAACATCAATACACTACGTCGAATCTCAACGATAACTAACGCTCACGAACGTTACAGGCGTATTTACAGCAAACCTGCTTTGCATGTTCCGAGGGGCGCTACCAGCGCAGCACGTATGCGGCGAGCGCAAAATTTGCATAGACGTCACCTTACAGATGTATTCTCAGCGCCTACCAACTGTCGTTTATCTAACAGTACCCCTTCTTGGTGTTGGGATTTTTTCTTCCGTCAGTGTATAACACCCAACAATCTTTCATTTCTCAAAGTCAGTTCTCTCCCGCCGCGACATTTTCACTCAACC
Organism: Macrothele yani; assembly: GCA_039090855.1. NCBI lineage: Eukaryota > Metazoa > Arthropoda > Arachnida > Araneae > Macrothelidae > Macrothele > Macrothele yani. Next base: position 88,888 of record JAYWMT010000250.1, on the reverse strand, counting down.
TCACAGGCGATGTGATCGCGATCAGCTGCGGGCTTGTTTTTATTCCTTTTGCAGCTGTATCGCGCATCTTAACAACGCAGCTGAACCATTCATGTGCTTTTGAAGGGGTGACCGGTTACTTTTTTCAATATAGTGTATTTGTCATATCGCTGGAAACGTTTCAAGCCCGAGATGAAAATCTTTACTGATATATTATTAAAATAACCAATCACTTACCCGAAAGATCATGGTCACTTTATTCCTTTAACACTTCAAGCAAGTCAATCATCATCATGCAATACTATTGGCCTTCGAAGTTTGAAAGACTCCTAGCATATGATATTCATTCATTCGGGGATGAAACAACGTAGTTTCCTTTTTTTGTTATTTACTGGACAAAAAACACAGGTTTCCTCTGTTAGGTTTTTATTGAGATGTGACGAGCTATGGTTACGTCCCATATGAGACGTAACCATAGCTCGTCACATATCAATAAAAACCTAACAAACATACACAGCATACCACTCATTCATTCACTCAGTTAAAAACACTATGTACATAATTACACTATTTCCATTCCCATGCAGTTAAACCTTTGTCAACTGTGACTAGGAAAGTGCTCCATCCGTTTCAAACTCCATGCTAACCCTACTGCAAGTGTCAACCTCATTCAGCACGTCATATAATGAGGTTGACACTTGCAGTAGGGTTAGCACGGAGTTTGAATTGGCGTAAGATCAAAATGACACAAGGTTTATGTACAATCTTAAACCGTATTATGCTTTTAATATTTACCAAATGATAACAAACAATAAAGGGTAATTAGCAAAGACTCAACCAATCGATCTTCAGGTGCTGATCTTTTTTTATTTTAAATTACAACCTTGATATCCCGTTTTTCTAAAGATTTTATAAAACTTAATAAACGCACTCAACGGATTATTTCCCACCTATATACAAGCCACCTAGGCAGCCAGTCTGTTTAGAAGATTTTAAGTTACAACCTTGATATTTTGTATTTCTAAACATTTTATAAAAGTTAATAAAAGGTACTCAACGAATTACTTCTCTTCACAAGACACCAAGGCTTATTAGTTTTTATAAAATGTTAACATATACGGAATACGTAGGTTGTAACCTAAAATCTTTCAAAAAGGCCCGCGGTCTAGGTGGCTTGTAAATAGGTGAGAAATAATCCGTTCAGTGCGTTTTATTAGGTTTTATCAAATGTTTAGAAATACGGAATATCAAGGTTGCAATTTAAAATCTGAAAACATCAGCACCCGAAGAGCGATTCGTATCACATGGAAAATATTAAACTCATTACTCAAGGTTTAGAGAGTCAGAAATGTTCTATATACACCTTGTGTATTTGGATCTTATGTACCCATTTAGATCGCTAGGAAAATTGGAGCATTTCGTTTAGTACAGTTTACTTTACCAATGTCCTGAGCCCTTGGAATTAATATTCTATGCCTAAGTAAGAGAGCAATATTAATAACTTAATATGTTATGTAAACGCCCTAAATATTTAGTGTGATCGATTAAAACCTGTTAGAAATGCTTAGGATCTATTAAATAACGGTTGGTGCCAAAGTACAGGCGCAACATTAATACCCTGGCTTGATATGTGAGCGTTATGAATATACAATCAGCGATATAAGAACTGTAAAACAGGCTTAGGCCTAGGGCCTGTAAATAAATATTTGGAGACTAAGTAAAAGCGCAGCGTTATTAAAAAAAGCCCCTCTTATGTTCCTTTTTCGAACATAGCAAAAGGCATGCTGTAACTCATTTGTTTCCTATAATACCGTAGTTTTTAAAAATGTGCTAAGTCACGGCAATTTATTTCTCCGGATAAAAGTGGAATTATTACTTGACTGACATAGAAAGTCCAAGAAACTGCAATTTTTATGCGGCCCCTTAAACTTTTATGGCCAATTGCGCGAACTCTGATCTGACCAGCTTTGTGGTCTGCTTAGTTGAAATTAAGGCCTTTCTTCGTGAAATAAAACAAGACCAATTTTTTAACAGACATAAGAGCAAAACAGTCGAAAGTTGCCGTATTTTCGAAAAGTGGCCATTTTTTTCCTATTTTCGGGAAGTGGGCATTTTTCCGTGGACATTATTTCACACATTACGTAGTTCGCTTACAAAATTGTGGGAACGTTTCATTGTTCGAATTAAATGTGTGCTCTTAACCTGCAGAAACATGAGTTCTTTTTTTAATTTCATGGGAAAATACCGAAATTTTAACTAACCAATGGACAAAACTAATCAGAACCCTTCGTCAGCTGAACCTTATAAAATAATCGGGTGTAGGAGAACTGGCCAACCGGTGAACTTAGCTACAAAGATTTTAAGGAACCGTATAAAAATTGCGTTTTAGACAGCTTCGTGGCCATATTCCTAGAGGTTGGTTATAAGCCACAAAGTTTCCGTAATTTCGTATTTTCTTAATCGCGATGTTTAATGTAATTTGCTATAAAAAATGCTTATAATCTACAACTCCACAAAAGAATTTCATGGCATAAAAACTATAGCTAAGCAAATTCGCTGTGGACATGTGCAAACTCAGAAAACCTATCGGGATGGGGGACTTAATACCAAAAATAATAAACATAAAGAATATCTGCTCCGCTCCGGTACTGCGGTTTTAAACATTTGAAACTACAACTCTGCAAATTATCTGAGGGCACGTGCCAATACAGAAACCCTGAAGGGGGGGGTAAAACCGTAAATACAAAACATGAAGAAGATGCATCCCAAACGGGAGCTTTTCAGCGTCTACAACTCAACAAATCCTCTGCGGGCATGTGTAAACCCAGAAACGCTGGGGGGGGGGGGGATAATGTTGAAAATATGAAATATAAGGAACTTCTGATCTTATTGGGAGATTCTCAGCGTTCACAAATAAAAACATAACGAATTATCTGACTGGCCTGCAAACTCAAAGAGCCTGTCGAGTGGAGGGGTCCTAATACCGAAAGAGTAAAAAATTTGTAACTTAATCGGGGAGATTTTCAGCGTTCACAAATTACAACCCAAAAATTTATCTCACGGAGCGTACAAACGCAGAAAAGCCGTCTGGAGGGGTTAATATCGAAAATATAAAGTATTCGTAACCCTGTCGGGGGCTTTTCGGCGTGTGCAGATTTCAGCTGAACAAATTATCTGACGGCACGTGTAAACGCAGAAAACCTGTCGTGTGTTAAGGCATTCCCCACCCCCTCGAGTTCTATGCGTTAGAACATACCCGCAGAGAAATTATCCAGCTGCAATAAGTAAACGCTGAAGACCTCCGTATGGGATAGAAATTCTCTATATTTTATTTTCTTGGTATTAAGCCACCGCATCCCTTCCCCGACATGTTTTCTGGTTTTGCACATGCCCGCAGAGGATCTTTCAGCTGTAGTTTATATACCCTGAAATTCTTTTTTGAGCTGTTGATTATAATTTTTTTATAAGCAATTGAATTATATAGCGCAATTAAGAAAATATAAAATTACGGTAACTTTAGTGACTCAAATAATCAACACCTGGGGACGTGGCAACGAAACGGACGAAAATGCAATATTTGTACGACTCCTTGATATTTTTGTGACCCGTTCTCCGCTTTGTCTTTGGCCCGAAAATCATGGAAATGTCTAAATTTCTTATTCAAAATAAAATACTGAAAAAGAAATGTTTTGTGGACAATAGTTGTTCAAGAAGTGGGAAATATGACCACGCGACATTTGTTTATTCAAAACAATTTCATGGTACTGAAATTGCAATGTGACCAGTTCTCTTGTATCCACTTCTCCCTACCGGAAAGTTATCTAGCATTATAAGGCTATCACAGTGTGTTTCCGAAATGGCAGATGTCCATTGTTCGAATGAACATGTGCTTTTTACATGCAAAAACATGAGTTCTTTCACAATTTAATGGAAAATTATCTTAATTTCAACTAAGCAATGGACAAAACTAATCAAAACACTTCCTCCGTTCAACCCTATAGAGTTATCTAGCATTAACACGCCATCACAGTTTGTCTCTAAAATGGCAGAAGAGTTTCATTTCTCGAATGGACACGTGTTTTTTATGTGCAGGAACATAGGGACTTTTTTAGTTTCATGAAAATATATCTAAATTTCAACCAAGCAATTTGGCGACAAACAATGGTGTCCTTGTAATGTTAGATAACAACATATGGTTTAGAAGAGGAAAAGTTTCGGACTAGTTGTGTCGACCTATTAATTGAAATTAGCATATTTTTTCATGATTGTGTAGAACGACGTCATGTTTCAAACAAAACATTATAGTTAACAGTAGGCATAATTTTCCTATATTTGAGTAGTTAGAATATCCTCCCATACACCTAATAGTAAATTGTAGTGCATTATTCCTCCTTTCTCTGGACCGCCGAAATATTTCAAAAGTTGCTACGTGCCTTATGAAGGTTGAAAGCTTCTCTCTTTACAGGAATGTACCAAAAAATGCCCACAGAAAACATGTTCACTGCCTAAAATAGGAAAACATGTCCATATTTTAAAAATTGGAACTCCGGCTGCTGCTGATGTCTTCTTACGTCTAACAACAACACGATGTTTTTCTTAATTTCATGAAAAAAATTAATTTAAACTAAGAAATCGAGAAAACTAGTCAGAACACTTCCTGTGGCTAAACACACAACGTTCAATAACATTACAAGGTCATTGTACTTATTCGAAAATGTCGGAAGAGGTTCATTGTTCGAACGAACATGTGCATCCAAATGGCGGAACGTATTCCAAAATGGCGGAATAAGTTCATTGTTCATCACCTAAGTTATTATGGGGGTGAGAGGGCTCCAGAAAAGCTTTAGGGCTAGGGACTTTGCACGTGTTTTATGTTCAACGGGTTCTGACTAGTGATAGTATTTCATTTCATGTTTACACATGATAGCATTACAGCAAAACACTGTGGACACACCACTGATAAATGTAACCCGAAAAGCACGATTTTCTCATAAATTATTTTCTCCTTATCGGTGTTTTCTGATTAAGTCATATTTATACATATTAATATTGTTCTGTTCCTTTTACAATGAGTTTTTTCCGCCATTTTTGGAACACACTACACCTGATGAGCAAATTCGGAACACGATGACCTTGTAATTGTAGGTGACATTATGCGGCTGAGCAGGGGAAATGTTCTGACTAGATGTGTCAAGTGCTTAGTTGAAATTAATACTTTTCTTCATGAAATTAAAAAATATATCATGTTTCTAGCAGATGTAAGAAAACATTAGCCACGAGCTGGCTCGTTTAGCTTTTATCAAGATATGGACGTTTCTTCTTTATTTTCTTGAAGTGGGCATTTTCCCCTCATTTACTTTACACGTATCGTAAATTATATTGAATCAGAATTAGCGAAAAAAAAAAAAACCCGCGAAAAATCATACGTAAAGCAATACTTATTTCAACATTCACCGGAATGTTTTTTCAACAAGATCACCACTATAACTGACATGAATCTCTCTCTCTCTTTTAAGTTTAGTAACACTACAGTGAGCAACTTGTGGACTTCACCGAATTGTTCGTCCTTAATTCATGGTGAATTTGAAAAAGCAAATTATAAAATATGATTTAAAATGCCATCAATGCTTCACGGAGCAGTGGAACCCGAACCTAATCATTTGTCCTACGAAATAAAAATTCTATAGGGAACAACGCTGCATACAATTTAAGTAAACACAATTGTAAGAAAGAAAAAATATGTATAAAGAGACTACATACCTTATATGATAACTTGTAGCTGAGTAATCAATGATTTCTTTGTTGAAAGGTAGGAGAATTGCTACTTTTTTTTTCTAAGGAAGACGAACTAAGGATCGTTTTGAAGGAAAAACAACTTACGGCTGTTTTATGCCAGTTGATTTATACCCGCAGAAGGGATGTTTTAATTCGCTCTTCTATCCTAATTGGATTTCATTCCATCAAGGTGATTGGCCAATTAAGACAAATGAACCCATACCTTTCCCACTCGAGGATAATCCCCCACGGATTATTCAAGCAAATATATTCGGTGGAGGATTATCCTCGAGAGGATTACCCTTTTAAGCTTCTCATGAAAATCTGCCAGAATTGTTATCCATTGTGTATATGTTTCTTCGGTTTCCTTCCAAGGATTTTGGGATCAAATTTTAATTATTAAATTTTTTACACGTTATACGTTGCATATATTTAGTGGTGAGCGGAAACTTTTTATTTTATTATATATTTAATGGCAAGCAGAAACTTTTAATCTACTTTTTTTATTGGGTTGGGGCCGCGGGTGGCCTAGTGGGCAGCGTTCGTGACTGTCATGGAGATAACCTCAGGTTCGATCCTGGACAGGTACGAACATTCGAACCACTAAATACCCGCCGTGCGTCAGATGGGCACGTTAAGCCGTCGGACCCCGGGCACTGGCCCCCGGTAATAAATAAGGCCGTCTTCCTACCCCTTTAAACCTCGTTTCCGTGTCACTTTTCTATCGGGCATTCTAGCCCAAATATCCTAGCTTCCTATTTCTAAGGGTTGTTTAAGACTTGGGGTCAGACACTCCCTTCCTAAAATGCTCTACATCTAACCTGATCTGATATTTTTATTGGGTTAACAGAATCCAGGGTTTTTTTTTTTTTGATTGGAGGTTTAACGACCACCGTGAGCAACTCAATGGGCTATAAGCAGTCGCCCGTCACTAATTTAGGGTCACTGGTTCCAGGGAAGGGAGAGAGCCAGTGCCGTAAGACAAACACAACATCCATGCCTGAACGGGATTCGAACCCGGACCCCTTACGGACGAATGATCAGAGGCCAGCGCCTTAGACCACTGCGCCACCGGTGCGGCAATCCAGGGGTTCATCCAGGAAATTTAAATAGGGGTGGGGTTGCTTTTAATTTGGATTCAGGTTGAAATGTGAAGATAGTGGAAACCCACCCTAATGAACTTGTTAGGGGCGCTGTTGATTACAATCCCAGCGAATTCCTTAGGTATCCCAGAACAAATGCATCGATCGTTGACATAGAGAGAGTAAGTATGTGAACACTGGTGGGCGTTAGACATACCACCACCACTTTCTTTATCAGATTGGCAACGAGATGGTGAAAATGGATTCTGATCTGGTATTTGGATTTGTTCTCGTTGAGTTTCAGTCACTCCCTGGTGCGTCGGCGGCCAGCTGGTGTTGTGGATGGTTCTCGGTGATGTTGTGAGGTGTTTGGTTCACCTAGCCTTCCTTCCCCCAGGACGGGTGTAACTGTTCACAAGATATGTCACCCTATCCTTTCACTCATTTTCTTTTTATCTTTCCTATTGAGTTCACTTACTCAGATCTCCTAGCTTCCTAGATCTAAGGGTAGTTTTAGACCTGGGGTCTGGCACTCCCTTCCTAAAACTTCTTGAAATATCGTACCATATCGAAATGTGAAAACACAAATTTGTTTGTGACGGGGATCAAAGCATATTCCTTTTGCTCCGAAGCCGAATGCTTTCCTAATTAAGTTACACCGGCGAAGTCTATCGCTGCAACCTTGCAGTCTTGGCATGGGCTTTACTCTGTAGTACATTATAGGAAAGCTAGGGCACTGGATAACAAAAAAATTCTCCAAGAGTAAAATGTTTAAACTCAAGGTTTTAAATCTGGCATTGAAACTGGATAAAACATCTCAAAAAATGGAGAACTGATGATTTTTTAGCTAACAATGAATGAAACCAGAAATATTTTTTCCATAGCTCCACACTGCTAATTCGTTCATATATTAGGCTTACTTTTTCTCTCGTATCGAAATGCGTCGTTAATAATAATGAAGCGAAATATTATTACGTGTAATTTTTATAGGAGATATGAATATCTACACAAATACTGTGCATGTTGAAATGACTCAGAAGTACACCTACAAAATCTGTAGCAGACCAAAATAAAGAGATCCGTACATACATTTTGTAATTGATCAAATTTATATATATATATATATATATATATATCATCTATAAACATAGAATTTAACGTAAAAAAAGAATATTTTAACGTGGTAAAAGTTACTTCAAAAAAAAAAAAAAAAAGAAAGAAAGCAGAAAATCCATTGCAATGAAAATTTCTTTTGAATCCTCTCTGATGCGAATAAAAGTTTTCAAAGTTATTCTTACCCAGGAAAAACACAAGTGTTGTGAAACTGCTGGCCAGCAGCTGGCAGTTTTAGGTCACTGTTGGCTGAAATCTGCCGCTCATGGCGTGGTAGCTGCCCGCTGTTGGCGACGAAATCGGTTTGCGGCCATCGATGGCCCTGCAGCAACGCCGTGAATTGCGAGCCTCCAAGCAAGTGCCTCTAGTTACCCGTAGCTTGCAACCGAAACAAACCCAACGCGATGTCGAAGCAACAGGACTATTGACATCGTGTTATTTTAGTGGATGTTAAGAAAAAAATACATGTGTAGAGAGGCGAATGTATTTCCTAATGAAATGCCACATCGACGAAGATTACCTTCGGAAGAAAATGATATAAATACTTATTAACGGAACGTAAGAAATAGTCAATTACTCTCATGCATTTATAGAAACTAATTTCATAGCAAAGTTTCTGTCCTAACACACTAAGAATCGAGAGTTCAGACAACCATAAAATACACACAATCCATTCACATGAATAAAAAGAACAAAAAAATATTTGTAATCATTTTTTTATCATACACTAAACCGCTTCAAACAAAGGTCCCCGAGAGACATTAAAAAATCGTCATGTTGGTTAAAAATAAAAATTATACGCGTACATAATTTTTCAATTACTTGAACAAAAAAAAAAAAAAGCAACGCTATGTGGATATAATGTACTCATTCACGGGTTGATTACACAAGATTGGAGGAATTCGCTTCTTAAAATAACGACAAGTAAAATGAAATATTTTTCCTCTTTAGAAGAAATGTAGCTTCGGACAGAGGAAAGAAAAGATATAGCGGTAAATATGTAACAGAAAGTGACGTGAACGGATAAATATATTAATAATGGAACAATCGCCTTTCAGGACCAAAAGGACATCACAAAACTTTGGAAAGTGCTGTTAAGTTGGTACACTTCTTGAAAATGTGTGAAGTTCCCCTAAGCTAAAATAAAAAAAACAATCATTACGTTGAAAAAATAAATTTATGAAACGGACATTTATGAAAAATTCCTCGCAATATTGTTAAATTAAAAAGACAACCCTTAGTTTCACATCGCGCAAGAAAGAGATTCAGTTTCAAGTAAAGGCGCGTACGTGCGATATTAGTGTAGTGGCCACTGCGACCGCTTCGCAAGCAGACTGTCGTTGTTTCGATGCCAGCCAGATCCAAAAGTACGTTTTTCGGGTCTTGTTCAGAAAATTTCCCCAGCGGTGTGACGTCATGCAGAAGTTTCGTAGCAGGGAAAGGAAGAGTAGTTGTGCCTTCCGGAAACTGCGGTTAACTTTTTCTTCTTTTATGGCTACTACTGAAAAATTAGCGGACAAGATGCAGCAAGCCATCAGTTACGTCACGTGATTGCCGTCTGCCACTGCCGGGGAAACTAGCGGACCACATTAGGCTAGCCATCATTTATGGTACGTGCTTGCATGTCCGCTTGTGGCAGCCACTCCCTGTGATGGATAACTGATGGCCCTGTTCTGGCATATGATAACTAATCGGGTGCCAACTGTAGGCCACCTGCTGGCCCATGTTGTGGCCGCCGGGACATTTTATTGACCATTGGGCAGCGGCAACATAGTGCTGGGTCACTGCTGACTGCAAGTTCTGGTTTGAGCGATGGCCCAGCAACACTATTTTTGTTGGGTATTCATTGGATACCGTCATAAAAACATCAACCGGTTTTCTAGAATTCATAAAACATCCACAAATCGAAACCGCTACTTACGCAGACTAACTTCTCAAAAGTATGTTACAAAAATTAACAAATTTCCACAAAAAGTGGAAGTAAGATATTTGAAAAAAAAGGGACATATAAGCAGTGATGTACCCAGGCATCTTTTCGAGAGTGCTTACCTTCTCCGAAAATCCATGATCGCCACCCTCCCTACCCCCGTAGGTTTTTGAACGATCTACCCTTGTATGTAATCTAATTGTTTTCGTTTATATTTGGAGAAATTAATTAAAAAGAAGAACTTTAGAAAATGAGGGAAAATAGTATAATAATAAAAACAACAACATCCACATGGACTTCAGTCTGAAATTTCTATCAGCCTTTAATAAAACCTTAAACAGTCCTCGCTGAAGGGACAATTTTCAAAGCACTGAAAACTCAGACTACTTCCGCAATAAAAACCCAATGCCACAGAGAAGAGATGTTTGCACTGCAACACATCATTATATTTTTGGAAGCTGGCATTCAGTTTTATTTCAGTCTTCTGGATGCCGACTTTCCATCTATGCGGTTAAGCCTTAGTGTAGCTAGCGTGATGCTACTGCTTCTAGTACAACAAAATATTTGGTAACTAATTTTTAGCAATAGCAAATTATGAGTAATTGTTCCCACAAAAAGGTGGGTTTTTCCCTGAGGTGATGGGTGATTTACGATCTGTGAAAGAAGGAAAGAAAATCAAGGCACCTTAAACTGTCATTCACGCACACAAACGGTTAGTTAGTTTTTTTCTTTACTATGTGTGCTAATCAGAAATAATCAAAAGTGGCTGAACCCAAATGGCAGTGGAAAAACAGTGCCAATTGCGGACAGATCCTCTTTCTATCCGCAACTGGGAAAAGGGGAAAGGACTTAGTGAGGGATTAGAGAAATTCCTGATCCCTCACCAGAATTTTATTTAAAATCATTCAAATATTGGAAAAGTGGTATTCGGACAAATGGGTGATTTATTTTATTCTATTGAATATTTTCTCATCAGCCTATTTAAAAAGTTTTTTGTACGCTACTGTGGGTCGTCAACAGAAAACAGTAGAGTGTATAAACATAAATTTATACAATGTAGTGCCGGTCCATTCCATCTATGAGAATGAACTTGTAGTGTAGCTATAACTTTTTTCAACCCCAATTTCTGAAGAAGATAATATTTTGTTATTAATATGCTTTATTTCTTTTTGTCTTCTTTAATTCAAAACATAAAGTAAAAAAAGATAACACAAATATTCTCATAAAAACATACTGTATATCAGTTTCAAAATAAAATTTCAAAACTGAAGGTAGCTGTTGATTTCTTCTTCATTATTCCAACTTCAGAATAAACGATAGATTCTTTAAACAACGTCGGATATTCGCAGTTGTGTAAAACTCTGCCGTAGTTTTGCTGATCCGCTCATACAATTTGATTGTTGTTTTATGTGTTTGTTCTTGCCCTCGAGTTTTAAGCACTTTCTGTCGTACAGGAAGTCGTTGTTCCTCGCTTCATCTTCCAAGCACGTTATTAACTCCGTGACCTTAGGATGAGAATTCTTGATAGCTGCATTTAACCAATGGTTCCAGACTTCTACGACATGATTTGCCCTGTGTTGTTTGTTGTTGCAATTCCATATTTCTACAATTGTTACCGGATTTTCCAGGCAATTATTTAAGAAATAGTCATAAAATTTCTGAAGGCTTTCATTAAGAGGATTGGATTCTTGAATGCATATCCAACCATCGTCTTCATTTTCCACAGAAAGATAGGCCAATGAAGCACACATTCGGAGGTTTTGACTTATCTCCTGGTTATTGTTATATTCATTCACTAATCCCAGTTCTTGGATTTTTCGCCAAAGGGAGGGTTTACCTATTCTCTCAGTAAAACTCTTCCTCGTTTCCTAGTTGCGGACAGAACTGGATGTGTCCGCAATTGACACTGTTTTCCCTCTGTCCGCAACTGGGACGTCAGCAATTGGGACCAAACCGTTTTCAGGTAACGCTGTAAAGATTCCTCAGGTAATTAGAAACACGCTTGTAGTAAGGCGAGGACATTTTTTCCACGCCTAATATTGGGAGTGGGGGAATTTCTCCAGCACAGTTTTATCTTACTAGCATCCTCAATATTTTATACCACCCTAGGGTGAAATCAGTGGCGTTACTGAATTAAAGCCATGGTAAAACATTTTTGCATTTTTAATCACTTGTATGTGTAGATTTATTGGATTACGCATTTGTAATATACGTGTAAATTTCTTAAAATTTGCATTTGCGATATAGTGATATCTGAAAGAAAGACAATTTTAAATGTTTTCAGTTGGGTGTTTGGTCTCCCAGATATTGTTGCAAATATGTTGTCAAAGGACACGCAGACATACGCCCTCTAATAGCACACCCGTGCGTTAGTTTTCTTTTCAAATGATAGGCAAAACATTTTGCACCAGAAGGGACCTCAGATGAAGAAACAATTTTTCAAACCGGAATATTAGAAGCAGAGATATCGACAAAAATATGTTATTCATGTATGCCCTGCGGCGAAAAGACAGTGCACTATTTTAAGCAGAAAGTATTCTCAAAAACCCTTCCGTGGTTTACGATAACGGTCCGCGCAAGAATTTTTTTAATCGAGTCTCGAGAAGCACACATTTTTCTGCAAAAATACCAGAAAAAGAAATGAAATTTTACGCCTCCCTTGGTGGACGAACAGTCTTTCCCAAAAATTAAAAAAAAATCTGAGGAAGATTTCACACCAGGCTCTATCCGATACAGAAATAATTTTTCAAATAGGACTTTTAGAAGCAGCTATATCGAGGAAAACATAGTATTACTTTACGCCACCTATCGCAAAATCTATGCGTTACTTGAAACACAAACTGTATTCAAAACAGTCTTTGTTTTAAATGGCGTATAAAGGAAGAAAAAGATTTCCAATCGGATATTTAGAAGGAAATATATGTAATAATATATATTTTGAATACGAAGTTATCTCCAGTGATCCCCTCTAGCGGTGTGTCGTAAAAAAATCCGGGAAGCAAGGATCCACGTTCTCACAATTCAACCTTTGCAATGCAAGGATCACTTTATAAATCGAACTAATAGTTGCAGAGATGTGGTGCCCACAGGCGACAAAATGATGATACAAGCACGAAATCTTTTTTACAACAGACATCCTTTCAGAAAGGCACAATTATTAAAAATTAGGTGTTTATAGATTGATAGATTTATCTCATCCTCATTTTGCAGATGACGTAATCATTTTCGCAACTGCCCCTTCAGAGCTATAGAGTATGAGCCAGGAAATTGCTCACAAAAGTGAAGAATTGGGATTTTTTTAATTGGGGTTTAACGACCACCGTGAGCAACTCAATAAGCTATAAGCAGTCGTCCGTCCCTAATTGGGAGTGACTGACTACACAGGGAAGTGAGAGAGCCAGTGCCGTAAGACAAACACACCATCCATGCATCACTGGATTCGAACCCGGGCCCATCTCGGAAGAATGGTTAGAAGTCATCGATTAGACCACTGCGCCACCGGGGCAGCAGAATTAGGATTACAAATGATTTTTCAGAAAACAAAACTGATGCCAACACTTCACATAACATGCCAATTTGGTGCACATTGAAGTATCTGAAATATGACTGATGAACTTTAAAATCCATGAAAAGGTAAAACGTCCACTTCACACTAAGCTATGACATATAAAATACCTATGCAGCTTTCACTGATTACGATATCCCCAAGGAATCTTGAAGTATGGCGATAATGCGTTTTTTCTGAATTTACTATGATGCATATGAATGGCTCCAGCAGACTCGAATATCACACAGAGATACACACTCAGACATAGTGCGTGTTGCCAGCCGCGTTTCGTTCTCATCTTCGAGGACATCCTCAGTGGATCCTGGTCGCAATACAAGGTTTGTCCGGAAAGTATTGAGACAACTTTTCCTCGGCCAATCAGAATTACCGGAGAGCGAAGTCTCCGGGCGTGACGGGTATGTTAGGTAAAAGATCGATGTCTCGTCTGTTGGCTCTGAGCTTTTACAGAGTGAGGATCGCTTGCGAAGTGGACAGCTGCGTGAGCGTCGAGTAACGATCAAAATGCAGGAGAGTGTGGAACAGGGATACGCGGCAACGTTTTGTGGTAAACTTGAAAACTGCGCGAACGAAACGCTTGCTATGATACAGAAAGCCTACGGAAAGGATGCTTTATCGAAAGCACAAGTGTTTCGATGGCGCAAAGCGTTCACAGAGGGAAGAGAGAGCGTCGAGGATGAGCAACGCACAGGGCGAGCTTCAACGCCTCACACTTCGGACAATGTGGAAAAGGTGAAAGCGGTTTTGGACTCTAACCGACGTCTGAGTATTAGGTTGGTAGCAGAACACATGGGACTTGCGAAATTAATTGTGCATGAAATCATCACACAAGAATTGCAGATGCGGAAAGTTTGCGGCAAATTGGTTCCTAAGGTGTTGATCGATGAACAAATGAACAACCGTGTGTCGATTTATCGTGAGCTAGTGGACCGTGTGAGGAGTGAACCTGGTGTTTTGGAGAAAGTGATAACAGGTGATGAAACGTGGGTATTTGAGGACGATCCGGAGACGAAAAGAGAGAGCTCAGAGTGGCACACTCCCGAGTCTCCTCGACCAAGGAAGGCTCGAATGTGTAAAGCGAAGATGAAATTGACGCTCATTTTCTTCTTTGACTGTAAAGGCGCTCTCCATAAAGAGTTCGTACCACCCGGACAAACGGTCAACTCTGCATTTTACGTGGAAGTGCTTAAACGGCTGAAGAACAGAGTTGCGCGCGTCCTCCAGGAAATCACCAACACTTGGGTTCTTCAGCACGATAATGCGCCGATCCATGCGTCGCTGAGAATTAGTTAGTTTCTGGTGAAACATAACGTGGCAACGCTGCCTCAACATCCCTACAGCCCAGACTTGGCCCCGGCTGACTTCCTTTTGTTTCCAAATCCAGACTGAAAGGGCACCATTTTGGGCCTGTTACAAACGTGCAAACTGCTGCGACGAGTGCTTTGAAAGCGATCTCTGTTCCCGACTTCCAGGCAAGCTACGCGGCGTGCAGAACCGCTGGCAGCGGTGTATTGATGTTCAAGGATGTTATTTCGAGGAATTTTAATGTTGTGTAAGTACAACTTTAATTAAACGTCTGTTATTGAATGAGTCTCATTACTTTCCGGACAGAATTTGTACATCCGCACAAACCCCAAAGCTGGTCACCGCATTCCCTGAATATATATTCCCCGCCGTCAAATCAAATTCTCTAGTCAGCATGTCGTGTGCTTGTGTTCTATGTAATCGGGCAGATGCAAATCGCTTATTCCTCTTCTTTTTTGATTATGTGTAGCTACAACAAGCTACATAATAAAACAATAATAACATAATAAAATATGCCCAATTACAACAAGCTACACATAATAAAATATGCCCAATTACAACGAGCTCCACATAATATAATAAAGAAGAGAGATAAACTATTTGCATCGGCCCAATCACATGGAACAGAAGCACACGACATGCGTACCAGAGATTTTGATTTGACGGCGTGGATATATATTCAGGGAATGCGGTGACCAGGTTTGGGGTTTGTGCGGATGTATTGCGACCATGAGCCGCTGAGGATGTCCTCGAAGATGAAGATGAAACGCGTCTGGCAACAAGCACTATGTCTGAGTGTGTATCTCTGGGTGATATTCGAGTCTGCTGTAGCCATCCATATACATCTGAGTAAATTTAGAAAACCCGCATTATCGCCATACTTCATGATTTCTTGGGGATATCGTAATCAGTGAAAGCTGCATGGGTATTTTATATGTCATAGCTTAGTGTCAGGGGGACGTTTTAATTTTCATGGATTTTAAAGTTCATCAGTCATATTTCAGATACTTCAACGTGCACCAAATTGACATGTTATGTGAAGTGTTGGCAATGAACTTTCATGTTTCACATCTGGGCATGAACTGTGTGTGTTTTTCTACAACCGAGTTGGACTGAGGGGTGAGTGTTAAGGACACATTTAGGTAATTATATGAAAGTTTTGGCACATATGAGATGACTATAGGTATAAAAAATAGCTCTTTATCTAATTGTGGTGACTTTTAACCGGCTCTGACAGTCGATTTTGTCTTCCTCCCATGACATTGGGAATGAATGTATGATATTTTACATCACAAGTCAGAACCAATTTTATTAGTTTCAAATGTGTATGTATATATTGTAATGTAACGTTCAGTTTTCATGAGTAAATATTAGTATATTTGTCATCTACTAAATATCGATTGACCATTGATCACCTCATCGCGGATGTCTTTTCAAGAATTTTTCAATCAATAAATTTTTAAAATTACAGTATATAGTTAGATGGTGTATCTCACAGATGTATATTATACAGGGGCATTCCGTGGTGTTTAAATCCTTTAAAACAAACGTGTGAAACAAAAATGTGACGTTCATTAAGTCGTCACAGCTACAAGTACGGATAACCACGTAATGCAGCTTTGATTCCTAAGCTAAATTAAGAAATGTTTTTATTGGACACAGAAACAAATTTTAAACATAGCCGTATGTTCTCTGGCATTTCCTTGGCAAGGAAGAATTAAAAGATTAGACATCGTTTATTAAATAGTTTAAATGATGTCTACTCTTTTACAAAAGAGTAGAGTAGACATCATTTTAATTATTTAATGAAAAAGTTTCTTTCTATTGAATTAATGGTGTGAAATCTTAAGCTGTCCATTCATAGATTATGTTCTCTTGACTGCTGTCGGTAGATCTCGCTTTTTTTAAGGAAACGAAATCTATTTCTGACAGTAAACCAAAAACATCATTTACATCTGCAGGGATTGTCAAAAACAATTCCTGTGTGTGTGTGTGTAGCTTCGCAAATAATCTTGAAGACTTCTTTGACGACCATATGCTGCTCACCTTCCATTACTATGTACAGCTTGAGCAAATTTATGAGACACGAAATATGTCTGAAAGGCTTATTGTCCAAAATTGGGCAATTCAGAGAAATATCAAACAGAGACAAGTCTTCTAAATTGTGACACATGCGCAGTACATATTGGACGTCTCTTGTGTCGAAGGAAAGGTTTTCTTGTATATCTCCAAAAAAGCGTATAAACTGTATTTGACGACCTCTGATGATTCAGAACATCTTCATGCTTTCACCGATACGATCACTGCTTGAACATGGAAGCGAAATGCCTCTTAATTTAGTGAGACTACACATGGCTAGTGCCTGGTCTCTGAGTTTATTATCATCATTACTAATGAATAAATCTAATACCCGTATACCTGGACATACACTAAAAACAGTTTCCAAGTTTCCATCGAATTTCCGACACCATAGTGACGTTAGCTGAACATTTAGTCGGGGCATTCCGCATCTATTTCGCTGCATGTCGATGTCGCACAAGATGTGAGGTACATCTTCAAAAAACCGTCGACCGTCTAAGTTAAAGTACCGTGCGATAGTATACCAAATTTGGTGGTTCTAAATTGAAAACTGTTGATTTTGCGAATTTTTATATGAGGGGGACCCTTGCCCCCGGGCTGCAACCCCTTCAAAAAATCGTCTAGCGTCTACGTTAGAGTACCATGCGATAGTATACCAGATTTGGTGGTTCTGAATTGAAAAATGCAGTTTATAAGAAAAATTTTTTATGTGGGAACTCTGAAACCCCGGGCCTTGATCCGTTCAAAAACGGTCTACTGTCTAAGTTAGAGTACCATGAGATAGTATACCAAAGTTGGTGGTTCTAAATTGAAAACTGTAGATTTTACAAAACAAAAATTATTCGGGGGGGGGGTCTGACCCCCGGGCTCCAACCCCTTCCAAAAACCGTCTAGCGCCTAAGTTATAGTACCATGAGATAGTATACCAAATTAGGTGGTTCTGAATTGAAAACTGTAGTTTTTAGGGAAATTTTGTATGTGGGGAACTCTGACCCACAGGGCCTTGACCCATTCCAAAAACGGTCTTTTTTTTTTTTTTTTTTTTTTTTTTTTTTTGATTGGAGGTTTAACGACCACCGTGAGCAACTCAATGGGCTATAAGCAGTCGCCCGTCCCTAATTTAGGGTCACTGGTTCCAGGGAAGGGAGAGAGCCAGTGCCGTAAGACAAACACAACATCCATGCCTGACCGGGATTCGAACCCGGACCCCTTACGGACGAACGATCAGAGGCCAGCGCCTTAGACCACTGCGCCACCGGGGCTGCCCAAAAACGGTCTGCCGTCTAAGTTAGAGTACCATAAGATAGTATACCAAATTTGGTGGTTCTAAGATAAAAACTGTAGATTTTACGAAA
The DNA here is from genome assembly GCA_039090855.1 of Macrothele yani. Taxonomy (NCBI): domain Eukaryota; kingdom Metazoa; phylum Arthropoda; class Arachnida; order Araneae; family Macrothelidae; genus Macrothele; species Macrothele yani. The sequence goes on along the minus strand of JAYWMT010000250.1, from coordinate 70,708 downwards.
TTTGTTATGAGGGGGGAGCTCCAACCCCGCGGGCTCCAGCCCCTTCCAAAAACCGTCTAGCGTCTAAGTTAGAGTACCATGAGATAGTATACCAAATTTGGTGGTTCTAAATTGAAAACTGTAGATTTTACGAAAAAGTGTTTATTCGGGAGGGGTCTGACCCCCGGGCTACAACCCCTTCAAAAAACCGTCTAGCGTCTAAGTTAGAGTACCATGAGATAGTATACCAGATTAGGTGGTTCTGAATTGAAAACTGTAGTTTTTAAGAAAATTTTGTATGTGGGGGCTCTGACCCCCGGGCCTTGACCCGTTCCAAAAACGGTCTGCAGTCTAAGTTAGAGTACCATAAGATAGTATACCAAATTTGGTGGTTCTAAAAATGAAAACTGTAGATTTTACGAAATGTTTTATGAGGGAGGGGCTCCGACCCCTTCCAAAACGGTCTAGCGTCTAAGTTAGAGTACCATGAGATAGTATACCAGATTAGGTGGTTCTGAATTGAAAACTGTAGTTTTTTAAAAAATTTTGTATGTATAGGGCTCTGACCCCCCGTGCCTTGATCCGTTCCAAAAACGGACTAAGTTAGAGTACCATAAGATAGTATACCAAATTTGGTGGTTCTAAGATGAAAACTGTAGATTTTACGAAATTTTTTATGACGGGGGCTCCGAACCCGCGGGCACCAACTCCTACCAAGAACCGTCTAGCGTCTAAGTTAGAGTTTCATGATACCAAATTTGATGGTTCAGAAATGAAAACTAGATTTTACGAAAATTTTGTATGTACGGGGGGGGGGCTGTGACTCCGGGCCTTGCCCCGTTCCCAAAACTGACAACCGTCGAAGTTAGAGTACTATGAGATAGGATACCTGATTTGGTGGTTCTGAATTGAAAACTGTAGATCTTACGAATATTTTGTGTATGGGGGCTCTGACCCCCGGGCCTTGACCCGTTCCAAAAACGGTCTGCCGTCTAAGTCAGAGTACCATAAGATAGTATACCAAATTTGGTGGTTCTAAGATGAAAACTGTAGATCTTACGAAATTTTTTATGAGGGGGGGGGGGAGCTCCAACCCCTTCCAAAAACCATCTAGCGTCTAAGTTAGAGTACCATGAGATAGTATACCAGATTAGGTGGTTCTGAATTGAAAACTGTAGTTTTAAAAATTTTTTGTATGTGCGGGGCTCTGACCCCCCGGGCCTTGACCCGTTCCAAAAACGGTCTGCCGTCTAAGTTAGAGTACCATAAGATAGTATACCAAATTTGGTGGTTCTAAGATGCAAACTGTAGATTTTACGAAATTTTTTATGAGGGGGGCTCCGACTCCTTCCAAAAACCGTCTAGCGTCTCAGTTAGAGTACCATGAGATAGTATACCAAATTTGGTGGTTCTAAATAGAAAAATGTAGATTTTACGAAAAAGTTTTTATTCGCAGGGGTCTGACCCCCGGGCTCCAACCCCTTCCAAAAACCGTATAGCGTCTAAGTTAGAGTACCATGAGATAGTATACCAGATTAGGTGGTTCTGAATTGAAAACTGTAGTTTTTAAGGAAATTTTGTATGTGGGGGGCTCTGACCTCCGGGCATTGACCCGTTCCAAAAACGGTCTGCAGTCTAAGTTAGAGTACCATAAGATAGTATACCAAATTTGGTGGTTCTAAGATGGAAACTGTAGATTTTACGAAATTTTTTATGAGGGAGGGGCTCCGATCCCGCGGGCTCCGACCCCTTCCAAAAACCGTCTAGCGTCTCAGTTAGAGTACCATCAGATAGTATACCAAATTTGGTGGTTCTAAATTGAAAACTGTAGATTTCACGAAAAAGTTTTTATTCGGGGGGGGGGGTCTGAACCCCCGGGCTCCAACCCTTTCCAAAAACCGTCTAGCATCTAAGTTAGAGTACCATGAGATAGTATACCAGATTAGGTGGTTCTGAATTGAAAACTGTAGTTTTTAAGAAAATTTTGTATGTATGGGGCTCTGACCCCCGTGCCTTGACCCGTTCCAAAAACGGACTAAGTTAGAGTACCATAAGATAGTATACCAAATTTGGTGGTTCTAAGATGAAAACTGTAGATTTTACGAAATTTTTTATGAAGGGGACTCCGAACCTACGGGCACCAACCCCTACTCAAAACCGTCTAGCGTCTAAGGTAGAGTTTCATGATACCGAATTTGATGGTTCTGAAATGAAAACTAGATATAACGAAAATTTTGTATGTACGGGGGGGAGGGCTCTTACTCCCCGGGCCTTGCCACGTTAACAAAACTGACAACCGTCGAAGTTAGAGTACTATGAAATAGGATACCTGATTTGGTGGTTCTGAATTGAAACTGTAGATCTTACGAATATTTTGTGTATGGGGGGCTCTGACCCCCCGGACCTTGACCCGTTCCAAAAACGGTCTGCCGTCTAAGTTAGAGTACCATAAGATAGTATACCAAATTTGGTGGTTCTAAAATGAAAACTGTAGATTTTACGAAATTTTTTATGAGGGGGGGCTCCGACCCCGCGGGCTCCGACCTCTTCCAAAAACCGTCTAGCGTCTCAGTTAGAGTACCATGAGACAGTATACCAAATTTGGTGGTTCTAAATTGAAAACTGTAGATTTTACGAAAAAGTTTTTTATTTGGGGGCGTCTGACCCCCCGGGCTCCAACCCCTTCCAAAAACCGTATAGCGTCTAAGTTAGAGTACCATGAGATAGTATACCAGATTAGGTGGTTCTGAATTGAAAACTGTAGTTTTTAAGAAAATTTTGTATGTATGGGGCTCTGACCCCCCGTGCCTTGACCCGTTCCAAAAATGGACTAAGTTAGAGTACCATAAGATAATATACCAAATTTGGTGGTTTTAAGATGAAAACTGTAGATTTTACGAAATTTTTTATGAGGGAGGGGCTCCGACCCCGCGGGCTCCGACCTCTTAAAAAACCGTCTAGCGTCTAAGTTAGAGTACCATGAGATAGTGTACCAAATTTGGTGGTTCTAAATTGAACACTGTAGATTTTACGAAAAAGTTTTTATTCGGGGGGTCTGACCCCCGGGCTCCAACCCCTTCCAAAAACCGTCTAGCGTCTAAGTTAGAGTACCATGAGATAGTATACCAGATTAGGTGGTTCATTTCAAGTGATATTTCTTTCCGCAGAAAAATGCCCGGTACACCTGTGCCACAGAAGAGCACAGGGGAAAGGAAGGAAAGGACACGGGAAAGGGGAACCTGGAAAAAAAAACATCACACATAGAACATCTTTCCCAGAGAAAATCGTCTTTGAACACCGGGTAAGACAAAACTGGCTATTTGCTCAGTGTTGCTCGCCAGCCAATGAGAGAAAAGATTTTTCCCCATTGGTTTACAGAATTTTTTCTCAGGTTTACTGTTGTTGTTTCTTGACAGGCATGTCAGAGTAACCATAGCTGAGGTGGTGTGATCACAAAATTACACCGATCGAGGTTTAAGATACTCGTTTAGAGTATGCAACATTTTGCTCGGCTCTTAAAAGAGTCTTTTTTTTTTGTTTTTCTTTAATCAGGGAAGAACATCAACAAATTTTAATATAAAAGGCAAGACCAACAATACCTTGTTTTTTTTAGGGACAGAGATATTTAGTGCAAAAAAGATAAATCTTTTATGCAACATTTTGCTCGGCCCAATTTTTATTAAAAATAATAATTTTTATTATTATTATTATTGTTATTATTTTTTTCCAAAACAGGTGTTTGGCTCCTGAAAGAGCCGTTTTTTAGTTTTTATTTTTGTATTACTTTATATTTTTTATATTCAGAAGTTTCTGACTGAAAGAGGTTATATTTTTTATAATCAGAAATTTCTGATAGAAAGAGCTATATCAGTGGACTTAATATTTCCTTTTTGCAATAATAGTGTTTGGCCCTTAAAAGGGCCTTTTTTTTGTGCATTTTTATTTCGTACCATCCCATGACTGTGGAGCTACTTAGGTAGTTATCTCCTGAGCAGTATGGAGGCAGATAGCTCAAGCCTTTGCTTGTCGTCCAGGTCATACCTCATGGGCGAAGGAGCTGGAGGCGAAACTGTCGTGGCAGGTACGGCCGTAGCCTGTGCATAGGTTTGCACGGCTGCAGTCTGCTCAAAACTATGTTTGGCTGGAGCGTTTCGCCTGCCTCTGCTGCTTCCTCTGCAGCTTCCCCTGCTGCTACCTCGCATATTGCTTTTAGAGCCACGAGTGGTGGTGGAGGTAGGCCTGAAGTTTTCAATTAACATCCGGCTTCCAAGAATCGTGATGGATCCAGTTCTGACCGGTCCTTCGGATTCAAAGTTGAGGAAACCTCTGGATTCAAAGTTGAGGAAACCTCTGGGTGCCCCGGACTCGAGCCTTTGCCTTTCAAAATTCATGGTTGTAATGCCCTCTTCCTTTAGGGCACTTGAGATTTCCTCAGCAGTTAGGTGATGGGCCGCTCCTTTGAGTACAAATTTGTATCTCATTCCAGTTTGCCTTCTATTCAGGGCTTGTTGTTGTTCCTGTAAGAGTTCGGACTTTATTTCCTCTTTCAGGCTGGCTATCTCCTGCCTCACAATTTTGCGAATTTTCTTTTCTTGTTTTTTTTTTTTGTATTTTTCCGATTTCAGAATTTTCTTAAGGGAACTCTCAAAATGGTTATCGAGAATTTGGAGTGGCGACGGTTCAGTTGTAGGAACTGGAATTTCCGTTTCCTGCACTTTAAGCTCTACATTATCTTCCATTCTTGAGGTCTTGATTTGGCAATGGTCTGTGGGCGATCAAGTTTACTGCTTGCTGGCTGTAGACTAAGTGTTAGAAGTTCCATTCTACGCTTAGTCCTATCTCCTGGGCGGAGTCAGTTATTTGCCCAAGCTTGTTGCAGACAATCACAGAAGAGATTTTCCTTTTTTTTATTTAGCAAGATTTATTCACATGTGTGAAGTAAATTTGCAAATCAGAGTAAGGCCCTTAAAAGAGCCCTTTTTTTTCTCATTTTTAATTTAACTAGGTTTCTTCACATGGGTGAAGTATGTTTTCAAAACAGAGTACGGCTCTTAGAGGAGCCCCCCCCCCCTCTTCTTTTTTTTTTATTTAACGAGATTTATTCACATGTGTGAAGTAAATTTGCAAATCAGAGTAAGGCCCTTAAAAGAGCCTTTTTTTCTCATTTTTTATTTAACAAGGTTTCTTCACATGGGTGAAGTATGTTTTCAAAACAGAGTACGGCTCTTAGAGGAGCCCCCCCCCTTCTTTTTTTTTTATTTAACGAGATTTATTCACATGTGGGAAGTATATTTGCATATCAGAGTACGGCCCTTAAAAGAGCCTTTTTTTTTTTTTTTTTTTTTAATCAGAAATTCTTCTTAGGTGAGAAATACCCTCTAAACACTAGTCCCAATTATTGTTATTTTTTTTGCTAGGGTAGCTGTGAATTGGGTTCATTTCTGGAACTTTATTCAAGATAGTTTTTGGCCTTTTATAACTGTCAGTTTCATTGACAGTATAGTTAATGGCCGCTCTGACTAGAGGATTAGGATGAATCTTAGCTTTTTCATAGTATCTATAAGCTAAGTCATACATTGTGTAATGGATGGAATTAATATTTAGCATGCTTCGGATAGCATGGTTTGAAGTTCTTCCATCGAGTCCAACCATATATCGTAGGGTTTTATTTTGAAATGAGGTAATCTTATTTTTCTGCTGTTTGTTGCAGTTACCCCAGATAGGACAGGCATAAGTAATAACAATGCTGATACAGGCTTTCCATATCAAAGTTTTGTTTTTCCTGCTAAGCCTTTTATTTTTTATTATTGGCTGGAGACTTCCTCTGATCTTAAGAGATTTAGACACAGTTTCTTTAATATGCTTGTTCCAGTTTAGGTTGTGGTCCATAAAAAGTCCTAAATATTTAACATCATTTACCCAAGGTATTTTTTTTTATACATTTCTATTTCAAAACCTGGATTGTGATTGCATTTAATCCTAGAAAATAGAATTGCTTGAGTTTTTTCGGTATTGATTTTAATTTTCCAATCTAAGAAATATTTCTCAAGTTTTTCAACATAATGTTGCAACATGAAAGTTGCTTGATTTTTATTTTTGGAAGTATAAGCGAGTGCAGTGTCATCAGCATAGAGAGCTGTAGTCAGATTCCTGTTATTATAGTTGGGAAAGTCTGACGTAAAGATAGAATACAGCGTTGGTGCGGGTACACTGCCTTGAGGTACACCAGCTTCGATTTTTTTTAACGATTTTTTCCCATTGATTTTTACACAGAATGTTTGTTCTGTTAGTGAGGTATGATTTGATTATATGTATAATCCAGGGTGGGAAATCATGTGCTATTAGCTTGTAGATAATTGCCTCATGTGGGCATTTATCGAACGCTTTTGCCACATCCAGAAATATGGCTGCTGTGTGTTCTTTTTTTATAATTCCTTCAGCACATTTTTCAGTTATTCTAGAGAGTTGGTGCACCGTTTAGTGTTTATCTCTAAAACCTCCTTGAGTAAATGGAATTACTGGGAATTCCTCACAGAATTGTTGCATTCTAATAAGAATTATTTTTTCAAAGATTTTTCCCATGGTTGGGAGCAACGAAATCGGTCTGTGATTTTCAGGAATTGCCGGGTTTTTGCCTGGCTTGGGTAATAGTATTACCTCTGCTGTCTTCCAAATATCAGGGAAATAATTTAATTTAATGGCACAATTGTATATTTTAGTAAGGGTTTGCACATACTCTTCCGGTAATGTTTTCATAATTTTATTATTTATGCCATCATTGCCTGGTGCCTTTTTATTTTTAAGATTATTAATATGAAACCTAACTTCCCTTTCACTGATGGGTAGTGGTTTTTCAAAGTCAGGAGGAACAAAATTTTTTTGGCCCTTGAAAGGCCTTTTTTATTTCTTATCTTTTCAATTTCTGGCGTTCAGGACCCGCGAGAGGTCGTAGCACCTTTAACTTGTCTATCGGACGTAAAAGAGGCCGTAGCACCTTTAACTTGTCTATCGGACGTAAAACAGCTGTCTGCGTGTCCAAACTTTATAAATTTGATCAGGGAGCAAGTCGTTCGAAATCGTACGTTTTCCTGCATTCGTTTTGTATGTAACCAAAATCTGTAAACGCGACGAATTGACGTAGTCGACGAATTTGTCCGCGACGAATTGACGCAATCGACGAATTCACGCGCGACGAATTGACGTAGAACCCTATTTTGGCCTTAGGTTTTATGATATGCAAATCGCAGAAGGCTGGGATTAGTGTGTCAGGACGTTATAACCATGTAGACCACCGATGCTAGCAGAACGAGACAGGAAAGTTTTGCCAATAAATATCTGATGGGAAAGCAGAAAATCCATGTCTCAAATAAAGCGAACCTTATATGAGGCAATTGAAAATTCGGTTAGAACCCATGCGGTTTTCAACATGCAACATCTGATATCTTACCACAATAGATGAACAACCCAAAAGCTAGAAATGATTTCGATTTAACCCCCACGCAATTTGCGTGCCGTGCCAAGCTCAAAACGCATTTCATCAAAACTCCTATATTTCTCGGAGTAGAGATTCTTTCAACCCCTTAAGCGACTGACGTACCTGAACCAAATGATGCCCAAACTTTTGTGATTTACGAAACAATGGCTACATAATACTAAAACTATGGCTGAACTATTCCTTCTTTACTGACATGCAAGATATAACGACCATAAATTAAATCTTTCGCTGGTGATAAGTGCACTGTTCCAAGGCTTTTTTCTTGGTTTATGGGCATGATAAGATGCACCTAATTCCCTGAAACTAACATCAGGCAACTCGGTACAAACAAATGAGTCAAACATCTCTCTCACGGCTTTCGTTGGTTCTTCGCCATTGTTGTAACTCGTTTAGCAGGTAATCATTCCGTATTCATTAGGGTTTAACATACACGAAGTGACCATTTTGAAAGAAAATGATAAGGCAAAAGCAAAGCGTTTTTATTATCAGGCTAATTTGTTCCAGATCCGTAGGCACACCTTTGAGGCAGCAGATGCATTCATCAGCGCATTTCTGTCCTTTTCCAATCCCCGAAATAATTCATTCCACCCGGTTAAAGGTTTGATGATGTAATTTTCATAATTCTTTCAAAAAAAATGTCTGCTGGCAAATCCTCGATCATTCAATAATTTGCGCTACAGCTTTTGATTTTTGCAGTGACCCAATATTTTTCATGTGCAGCGGAAACTGATTACTTTTAATCGTACGTATATGAAGACCTGCTCTTTTTCTGTGATATTTGGTTTTCCATTTTCTGCGAAGTATAGGGCTTTTCCCACACTGAATGCACTGGACTTGAATAACAATTTACACATATTACTGGTTCAACATAATATTTTATTAGTAAATTAGTTTTGTGATTTTTTGAGAAAGATTAGCAATCTTAAAAAACCGTAATACAAGTTTTCACTTGAAATTCTTGCTCACATTTTAGTGATGGGAACATAGCAGTTGGCAAAACAAATGTCGCAACGCTACTGATTTTATTATAGCTACTGGTGTCCAAGGTAATTTTCGTCCCCATCCATTCTGTGAAGGAACTGGAAACTTAAATTAGTTCAGATTCAACAATAACTACTTGCATGACATCTGCTACAAAAATAAAACTCCACAATCCTCATATTTAACAAAATATGAAGTAAGTATACAGATGGTAGATGTAGTTTAAAAAATAAAATGTTTGACTACGCATCGATGCTGCTTAAAATAATACTCGCTATGAACCTATGCTTTTAATGCAGTCAATTTCAGTATTTTCTAATTATATTGCTTAATCTTCAGGAATATCATGTTTATAATAATATTTCACATTTCACAATAACTTAGAGCCATGATGATTGCTGTTCTTTTTACGTATATCATGAAAAATATTAAAACTGTGGCATCACAGTGTGTAGGATTTGAATACAATTTCATTTATATTGCTTGCAAATGAAATCTTGCAAAAATGATTACACAACAATACATACATTTTTTCATAGTATATTTTCAAAACGTACGATTTTAGTTTAAATGTTCAGTGCTTCCACCTTTACCTGTTTTATGCATATTTCGTTCCTGTACCTATTTATCCTTAGTGTTGATAGGTAATATAACACTACAATCCTAGCGTTTAAATTCACAAATGAGATTGTATTAAGAACACAGTTTTGCCGTCTTTACACGATTTAAAAAATTAGATTTAAAATGATATATATATGAGCACTTTCAAGTCCATTGTGGACCCGTCATCAGATGGTGTGGTTGCACTATGCCCTGGGAGGGTATATTTTATGTAGTATGCACACTACATATGCCAACTACATGTTCATCTATCCTCTTGTTAGAAACCCTATTGATACATAAACATAGGGCTGAATGCTGTAACGACGATACCCCTATCATTATACCGTTGCCATGGAAACTACTCTGTAACTATTAGAACGAAAGAGACAATACCGGCTGCTCTAATGAAACGACATGATTATGTAGTGAGCATGCGCATGCCAAAACATACTATTTCGTCAGTGTGCATACTACATAAAATATACCCTACCAGGGCATAATGCAACCACACCGTCTTATGACGGGTCCACAGTGTACTTAAAAGTGCTCATGTATATATCATTTTAACCGTAATTTTTTAAATCGTGTGAAGACGGCAAAACTGTGTTCTTAATATCCTTCAGCACGATAAATCGACTTCCTATGAGATTGTATTCTTTAATATTAAACTTTACGCTAATGTAATTAGTAAATAAAATATATTTCCTGTAAGCTTAAGAAGAAAAGTTTTAACTCATAGACGCAATTGCATCAAGCCGTTTCCTTGAAGTAGAAACTTTCTCTAATACTCAGGATAGTGTTTGAGCAGAACCTTTGTGGTTCTTTAAGCAACATAAATTTAAATACATAAATACATCGCTCTTTCCACGTACCAGGAACACACAGCAACCGAAAAATTGTTTTTTGTTTTTTCAGCCGACGCTGAGGAACTGAATCACAGAACTCTCGATAACTAGCAGAGCGCGTTACATTTACACAGTTGCTGTGTTTCGGTTGCTGTTTTTTTTTTTTTTTTTGGAACGGGGAAAAGAGCGACGTATTTCTTTATTTACTGACGCCACGTATTTGGAGGATTTTCAACATATCTGTAATGAATTTTTGACTTTCTAAATATCATTAAATACTCTGTCTAACCAGATACGATATTTCGGTTTGAAACGTAGTAGTGTCCAGTTTAAAAGAAAAGAAAATAATGTTTTTAAAATTAATTCCATAGTTGATGATTTGTGGAAACGCAGGAGTCCCTAACAAATAGCCTTTGATTAGCAATAATCTGAGAAGTAAATTCTGATTTTCTAATTCTGCATGCATACATGGACTTCTAGAGCACTCATGTCTGTTTCTTTTCGATACATCCCGCACAAAAAAATCTTTTCCTATCGTGTCTATTTCTCTTCAAAACACAGCGGAATTCAATACTTTTCGATTATTTAACTCGCTACTACCTTCAAACATAAATTCGTTTCCTATGGTATACATACAGACCTTGCCAAATAAAGTTGACAGACGACCACTTTGTTTTGAAACTGACTTTCAGATATATGTACCTCATATTCAACAAAATGATTAGAAGTGCAAAGAAGTGAGCTAATTAATTGCAGGGCAAGCATTATTTTGCAGTTTATAAGAAAACTAGCTGAGGTAACCTGGGTTGTCGGTGTTTAACAAAAAATGTAGAACATGAATTGTCTTCTGTTTAACACAAAATGTAGGAAATGAATCTTCTAGAGTTTCCAAACAGTTTTCGTGGATTTCTCAATGATTTATTAAATTGATTTTCGCTTTTCCGTTGCAATTAAGGAATTCACGTGATTTAGCGGGGGGGGATTAGGTATCAAGTTGTTTTACTAATTTCACTTTCTTGGAATTTAGTTTGATTTGGCTAAAAATTTCGCTTTTTCGGCAGATATTGCAATTCACGCCGTTGATAGAGGTGTCTCAGGTTCTCTTAATTATTTCACTCTGTTGGATTTTAGACTAATGGGTCCCATAGATATTCGTCATTTCACTTGAGGTTAAAATTTCGATACCTTAATAACATTGATCAAATCTTAATATTCAGTCTAATAAAAAAATATTTTTGCATTAAGCATGATTTCTTTCGTTCAACATTAGTTTATCAGTTCAGCAAGTTAATGCTATTAAATGTTTGAATTCCATTGTGATTAAAGGAAGCGCTTGCTGCTTAAAATCAGTGTGGTATCTCACCGCTACATGTAAAAGCAGCGTAAAAATACAGTCGTCTTCTTGCAAAATTTCCTAAAGCATTTATTGAGGCAGCTGGTGCTAAAACGTTATATGATGTAAAGTTGAAAATGCTGCGGTTTAAACGTTAGCACCCTGTGTTTTGTTTAAATGAATGATTTAAAATGCAGTCGCATAGGGAAGTCGACTCTGATTTTTTGAATTGATTGTCTCAAGCTATCGACTTCTTCGGATGGGAGCCCGATGACTCTATGTGAATGCGGTAAACATGGTTCTCTGAAAAATTCATAAGATAATTAAATACGGACTGGAACTTTTGTCACGAACAACTGTAGCCGATCCATAAAGCAGTTCACCGACGCACATCATTAGGTAGCAGGCATTACCGCATCTGGATGATGGCCACAAATCAAACTCCGCCAAAACGAATGCCATTCTTTCATGTGTCGGCGGTCAATTCAGTGGTGAAATACTACAGGAGGAACCATACAGGTATGCTGCCAGATAAGAGTTGCATTTCGCAGTGCTACGTTACAAGAAATAACTTTTCGTTTCTGTCTTCGTTTTTTCCATTACATGCTAGAATTCCTGGATTATTTCGCACATGAACCTTTAATACGGAAAAGAACGCATATAGATGCTTTTCTGTCTTCTAGAAGAGCGTTTAAATTGAGGCTGCGCTTTCTTTAACTGAGGCCCGATAGCACAGTTTTTCTCTTAATTAAAGGCTGAACCCATGAGGTTAGCACTTAGAAAAGACTATGCACTTAAATAGATCGAGAGTAGAACAATCTTTACCAAAGAAAGCTGTGGGATTTTCCCGTGAGCGACACGTTGTTACTTTGCTGCATCTACTAGTGAATTCTCAAATAGTCTGTACACTATCTACCAACAAGTGATTGGACACGTGTGATAGCAAAGGAAAACGAAGTTTATTCAGCTTCAGTAGTTCGTGGAGCCTCCACGAGCGGCGATTACAGCTGCGACCCTCCGGGGCATGCTCTCAACCAGGCGTTGTACGACTGCTAGCGGTATTTTTTCCCGCTCGGCTTGGGAAAGACAGGTCAGTTCTTTCACCGATTTCGGACGGTGGGGGCACCCCTTAAGTCGACGCTCCAATTCGTCCCAGAAGGGTTTGATAGGGTTAAGGTCCGGGTTTTGCGCAGGCCATTCCATTCGATTATCCCCATTGTCACCATATCAAGCCATGGTGGACCTCGCAACATGGCAGGTGAAATTGTCATCCTGAAAGTAACATGGGTCTACCCTGTAAAACTGCCACAACTTAGCAAGCGCATGGTCATCCAAAATGATGCAATAGTTCTCGGCGTTGAATCTACCAGGAATTGCGACCAAGGGTCCCGTGCTCTACCAGCAGAAACACCCCCATAGCATAAAACCACTGCCGCCGAACTTTACAGTTGGCACAACACATTCCGGCAGGAGGTATTCTCAAGGCAGACGCCAAAGCCAGACCCAGCCATCCGAACGGTAAAGGGTGAATCTTGATTCGTCGCTCCAGAGGACCTTTTCCACTGTCCAACGGTCCACTGTCGACGTTCTTTGCACCACGTTAGCCGAGCAGCGCTATTGGACTTGGGGATCAAAGGCTTGCGGGCGGCAGCACGTCCATGATAACCAAGCAGATGGGCTTCCTTACGGATGGTATTCATCGAAAAAGCACTCCCGGATGCCTCTTGAAACTCCTCGCGGACGTGTCCCATCGATTTGGTTCGATTCTTCCGAATTTCTCTGGCCAGCACCCGTCGGTCTCAAACTCCCAGTTTTGTGGGTCTGCCAGGTCGGGGCACATTTCGACAGTCACCTCTCATCTTCCGCTTGCCAATCACGTGGGCCACTGTCGATTTTGGGTACTTCAACTCTCTGGATATGTCACGTATGGATCGGGCATTTCTGTGATACCCGACGATTACACCTTTTTCGAAATCAGAGAGCTCCGAATTGCGTGGCATCTTTCATGCAACTGGTTGCGTTCTTGTTTCCCCCACGACATTTAACGATGGTGGCCGTGACGTGTATCAGAAACGCAGATATCGTCGATTGCAGGGGTGTCCAATTTCTTGTTGGCAGATAGTGTATTAGGACATTACCAAAACGTGTGGTAAATAAATCTTTGGAAGAAACAGCCGTTATGGTGTCAAGCAGAATGGAATTTGGTAGCTTCTTCCGTTGTTAACACATTGTTTTAGGAACATTCGGTTCTCTACGAGAAAGCTAATATGTGTATGTACATGTGTCAAATAATAATCATGAACATATATTTTGTTCTGTGATAAGAAAAGGGGAAAAGTTCCTAGAATAAATGAAATTGTAAAAAGATTGAAAAAAGGACTTTTAATTGTAAACTACTTTACAGCATTTTATGACATAGAAATGGTTGTTGACGAAGTTTAGTTATTAATGCATTTCGTTTATACTTTTGAAAATCAATCTCAAATCTTACAGTGTGTACTGATCGAAAGAATGTGGCCGAAAGTAATATTTCTTGCTCATTCACTTTGACTCCTCTCAACAAGGCAGTGCTTCAACAAATACATATCGTGTTTGCCCACGCTTCCTTAATGATGTCGAGCTGAAAATACTGTAGAATTTCCACAGTTCTTCAATATCGCCATTAGGAATTCAGAGCAATATTTGGTATACACTTCCTTTTTCAGAAGCCAAACATAATGATAGCACTAGAGTTTGCCTAGCAGCAGGGTAAATTTGAATATATCGGATATATTATTTTTCCCATCGTGCTTGTGAATTTCAACACATACAAAAACATGAGTGTTTACTACAAACTTCTGTAACTTCGCCAATAATTCTAATATGATAGTACACACTAATAGTAAAAATCTCTGTACATATTTCTCCATTCGTAAGCCACTCGGAAGTTTATAATGGCTTATTACGAGATTGCTGCACCATCAGAATGACCAGTCCCAACATACTTCTGAGACTTGCTGTAATATATTCCTGCCCACTGCATTCTTTTAAGTAATGATCAGACAAGAATTGGGGTATGAGTTCTGAATTTTGTTTATATGTACCTCGAAATGAAACTTTCAGTTAGTTGGAATAACTCAAAATTAAGTAATTGGCATTCAAACAAATTGGTCTGTGAGACTAGGTGTATGCTACTGTATTAAGTATAGTTTCTTTGCTTTGAGAATTAGATTCTACACTGACGGAAAAAAATCCCAACACCAAGAAGGGGTAGTGTTAGATAAACGACAGTTGGTAGGCGGTGAGAGTACATCTGTAAGATGACGTCTATGCAAATTTCGCGCTCGGCGCATATGTGTTACGCTAAAAGCGCCCCTAGGAACATGCAAAGCAGGTTTGCTGTAAATACGCGCTGTAACGTTCGTGAGCGTTAGTTATCGTTGAAATTCGACGTAGTGTGTTGATGTTAGTCAAGAATGTCTTTAAGAAGACGAACAAGCCATTATCAACAGCTCACAGAATTTGAACGAGGTCGTGTAATAGGGCTACGAGAAGGTGGATTTTCTTTCCGCAATATTGCAGAACGACTTAACAGGAACGTAGCCACTGTGCATGACTGTTGGCAGCGGTGGTCGAAGGGAAGATACTTCCTAAAGAAGACTGGGTTCCGGCCGGCCACGTGGCACTACTGAGAGGGAAGACCGCCGTGTACGGCGTATGGCCGTGGCGCATCGTACCGCGTCTGCGGCAGCAATTCAAGCTGCAGGTGCCACCACAGTGACACAAAGTACGGTTACCAATCGGTTACTTGAAGGACAGCTCCGAGCCATACGCCCTGCATCGTGCATTCCACTTACTCCAAACCACTGCCGTTTGCGACGTCAGTGGTGTCAAGCTATAGCTAATTGGAGGACGGAGTGGAGATCTGTCGTGTTTTCTGATGAAAGCTGGTTATGCCTGGGTGCCAGTGATGGCCGTGTGTTGGTTAGAAGGAGGCCAGGTGAGCGCCTGCAACCAACCTGTCTGCGGTCGAGACACACTGGACCTACACCTGGAGTTATGGTCTGAGGAGCAATTTCCTATGACAGCAGGAGCACTCTCGTGGTTATCCCACGCACCCTGACGGCGCAGTTGTACATCGGTCTGATGATTCAACCTGTTGTGCTGCCATTCATGAACAGCATTCCAAAGGGTGTTTTCCAACAGGATAACGCTCGCCCGCATACCGCTGTTGTAACCCAACATGCTCTAAAGAGTGTCAACATGTTGCCGTGGCCTGCTAGATCACCAGATATTTTACCAATCGAGCACGTATAGGACATCATTGGACGACAACTCCAGCGTCACCCCAACTAGCATTAACCGTCCCTGTATTGACCGACTAAGTTCAACAGGCATGGAGCTCCATCCCACAAACTGAAATCCAGCACCTGTGCGACGCAATGTATGAACGTTTGCGTGCTTCCAATCAACATTTTGGCGGTTGCACCGGTTATTAATCCAGCATTTCACATTTAAAATGGCTCTTCTCGCGCTTACAATAAGCTGTGATCTTCATTCCTCTACAACTATTTTTTCGTGGTGTTAGGATTTTTCCCCCAGTGTGTTTTAAATGCCGAGCATAGATATTGGTATGCCCATTTGTTAAGCGGGCGTGTGTTTCCCATCTATCTCTTGAGTCCTGACCCCAGCTTCAGTAGCTTTTGCTCAACGCTGTACGTAGAAAAACACCCAATTCTTTTAATATACACTACTGGCCACCCAAAATGCAACACCAAGAAGGAAGCATCCGATTGGCCTGAAATTCGCAGCATGCGTCGCACGCGAGATCGCATGCAAACGATTAGCATTGCAGGGGATATGCAAATCATGTGCGCCCGACACGCCACCGAGAAACATTATAACAAGGGTGCACAAAAAGGCGTGGGGTAAGTAGTAGAAGTGCGTTGTGCTGCCGGACTGTGCGTAGGAACTTCCTGATGTCTCGTCGCAGAATACGGCAGTCGTTCCAGCACGTTGTGGAGTTCGTCAGAGTACGAATAATGGCTTATCGCGACAGCGGTTTGTCGTACCGAGACATCGGCGCCCGTGTGGGACATCATCCAGCCACAATGAGGTGAGTTTGGAATCGGTGGGTGCAGGAGGAACAAACGGACCGACGTGAGCGATTGTCGCATCCGCGGCACACCACCGAACTAGAGGACCGGCATGTTGTCCGACGGGCATTGACGGCTCGCACCGCCACATCCCAAACGTTAGTGCAGGAATTAGGGTGTGATTCGCAGCAACCTTTGTCAGGACGTACCGTTCGACGTCGTCTGCAGAAGCGGGGACTTGTCGCACGGTACCCATTGCTCCGATTACTATTGACTTTACCCCACCGGCGAGTGCAGCAGCAGTGGGCCGTTGAACGCCGCACCTGGACTACGGAATGGAACATTTTATTTTCCGACGAATCCCATTTCTGCATGCACCACCACGATGGTAGGAACCGCGTGTGGCCGCAATGCTGCTAGAGACTTTATGACGCCTGCATTACGCATCGCCATACCAGTCTGTTGCCCGGCGTTAGGGTTTGGGGCGCAATTGGACATAACACCCGCACCCCTCTGTTACGCATCGCCAGTGCACTCAACAGCCACCGATACATTTCCTGCGTTTTGGACCCTGTAGTCCTGCTTTACCTGCCAGGACCTGCCAGCGGCCATGTTTCAACAGCACAACGCGCGCCTGCACGTGTCACGCATTGTGCAAAAATTCTTCACGGCCCACCAGGTGTCACTGCTGCCGTGGCCCTCCTGTCCTCCCGATATGCAGCCCATCGAAAACGTCTGGTCGCTGTTCGGCAAACGAGTGGCCCGGCAAGTTCCACCCGCGACTATGCCTGATGAACTGTGGCAACGTATGGAAGTAGTCTGGACCGACATGCCCAGCCCACACACATCCAAAACCTCTTTCGTTCGATGCCGTGGCGGTTGGCGGCCGTTATTACCAGCCATGGGGGCCACACGAACTATTGATGCCTGCGTGTTCCAAAAGTCGCACGGGACTGTAAGCTCAATTGTTTCATCTTTGTATTTGTTGTTATGTGTCCAGTAAATCTGGGTTTGTTATCTGGTGTCCTTCAAGGTGCTGCATTTTGTGTGGCCAGCATTGTATATCCGTTTGTCTCTGACAGCGATTGTAGTCAAAATATTATCTAAAAAAGGTTTTTACATAAAAGTATTTTTCTAAAGTTTTCTGTCCTAATTGTGTTCGTCTTAGCTTAGCTGTGTGCCTTTTGCCGGGCTGTCATTTTATTGTGAAGGTTATTATTATGCTTTTCAAAGTGCTTCCACAATAAAGCGGAGATTAACGATCGTCCTTTCTTTCGCAGTGCATACGCAGTAAAGTCAGTTCAGATACACAAAACAAATTCTTTTCTTCAAGAGATGAAATGCATCGGAAATGTCACAAACGATAAATGTTCAAATTGCAAAAATCAGTTAGATTTTTCTTTTCATATATCTCTAACTGTAGAAAAAAATGCTATTGCACCTAGAATTATTCACGAATAAATAGGCCTTTTTTTTATTTTTACTCGTTTGAACAAAATGCATATCACTTTGAAACAGTTTGTGATAGCAAATTCAAAATACAAAATTCATGCGTCGTAGCATTAAATTGCTAGGCAAGAAGTAAAACGAAAGAAAAATACATTTACCTACTGCTGAATTCATGTCCATGAGAAACATTTTAACCGATGACAAGTATGCAGATCTCATCAGCAATAATCTTGGACCTGCCATCAAATTAAAACAACGTGGACTTCTCAGTACTGGCTTCTTGTTGCAACATGATATCGTTCCGCTCGATACTGCCCTTTCAACGGATGTAACCACAGAATACCTATATTTCGAATATATTCCAGATGCGCCGTATTCACGAGAACTTGTTCCATGTGATTACCGCGTCGTCGGAGCACTCAAATATGTGATGGGAGTAAAGACTTTCAGGTACAATGAAGAGGTGCAGTAGGTGGTACATGGATGGCTGCATACTCGACGAAATTTTTTTTTCTGCAGGAATCTATGCACTTTGTAAGCAATGGCGAATCTGTATTGCACAAACTGGAGAATACATTGAAAAACGATACAGGTGAGTATCACTGTTTTCCCATAAAATGCGAGAAAAAATTTAACTTTTTTAATTGACTTTTACTTGGATTGGACTCAAGAGGTTTACCATAACTTTTAAAAGAAATATTGGTATGATTATTTTCAAAACATTTGTTGAGGAAGTTTTATTTTTTTTATTTTGTCGCGGCTTAAAATCGGCAAAGATTACTTTAATGATTTAATAAAATTTCTGCTGCACGTATTTTGCTAAGATATACTATTTATGTAATAATCGTTTTTTTTCGTTTCTGTGAGTGAATACAACGTCGACATCTTAAATGTCATTTATGGGATTTCCTAGTGTTTCTCTAAAGAATTTGTTGCTGGAAAACAAGCTTTGCAGCTGTTGACAAGATAATTTTATTGCGTTTCCTAATGTAATTGTGAGACGTGAGAAAAATTTACTTTGCACTATTTCGTCTTTATTTTTCTTAAATTCTATTAGAGCATCTGGAGTCGTGCAGATCAGAACTGATCAAGTGATCGGTGAAGAAGGCAGTTGAGAAAAGCTGAACATTGTTCTTGCCAATCTCTTTTTTGTGATATGAGAGGAAGGACGTGATCATGATCTGCGACTCAGGTAAAAAAAAAGTACGGAATAACCTTTTTCCTTTTTGGTTTGTAGTTCAACGACCACCGTGAGCAATGGGCTATAAGCAGTCGCCCGTCATTAATTTAGGGGCACTGACTCCAGAGAAGGGAGAGAGCCAGTGCCGTAAGGCAAACACAACAACAAGGTCTCACAGGGATTCGAATCCGTACGGTTTTCGGACGAATGGTCATAATCCATCGCTTAGACCACTGGGCCACCATGGCGACTTACGGCATAAACTACTTGTGTATAATAAAAATATAAGAGCTATAATTGGATAGCTACAAGCTCGCAAGGTGCAAAGGCAAATTTTTGTTTTACGATGGAAACAACTGCCCCTGCTTCGCGATTTAAAGTGACATCATTGAAAGTCAGATAAAGTTACATCGTATACTCATAATTGAAAGGAATCTGCTACCCTTCCGAACACAGCAACTGTCCGCAGTAATAGTAATTTACTTATGCTTTGGTTTAATGCTAATGCAGAATGAAATTGTTTCGTGTCAATTGACTTTGAAGCTTAAATGATTGTCTGTATTAAATGATTTTAGGTTCGTTTACGTTCAACGCCCTATACATTATATCTGCGTTTGCCCTATTTTTAAGTTCTCTCAGCACCAGAATAGTAAGTCGACAATCCCAGTTCCATCCTTGGATGCCTTCTCGCATTTGATTCAAGACAGTAGGCCAATGTGAGAATATATAGTTAACAATATATTTCTCACTCACAGAGACCTGAATAGGACAATTTCGTTACGGAGAGCAAAAATATTGTACCATCTTACATCAGTAATTAATAGCTTTAATTAGAGGAATGGAAAGAAATATATACTTTTCGACAGCTGCTACGTTTTGGTGAATCTTATTGGGTGTTTAAAAGTATTTTTTTTTCTTATATTTCGGTCCCTGATCCTATTCCCAAATGTCTGCGTGTGACCCTCTCAACTAATTATACTTCAATAGAGGACCAGAAATTACCGTTTTCCAAGAAAATGTGACATGACCTTTCCATCTAACAGCAGTAAGTGCAGATCAGCTGCTTGGATTTGAAATACCGTAAGACTGACGGCAGCCTTGCAGATATATGCAGCTGAATCAAAACTAGTGTATTGATTCATTAAATTATCCATCAACTATGACTTGATTCGCTATAGAAATGCTTTTACACGCCTGAAAAAGACAAAAGTTCATGTGATTCCACCATGACTTCTGTTTCTATAGGTATTATGGCTCTTCTAACTCCACAGAATAAAAAGTACTTTCAACAGAATGGTAAATTTTGCAACAATTTTCTTTGACCATATGTGCCTTAATTTTTATGTTTTAACTCACTTCAGCTGTTTCATTCCAGATTGTACTGAATATCCGAGTTTCTGCTTGTGAGAAACTATTAAACCCTGTTACCGTTTCATGTGTACTGAACAAATATCTACAGTCATTTGCAAGACTCTAAGACCATCTGTCAATTTATTGAAAATTAAGATTTTCAAAGAAACAACTAATTACTTGTCAGAATAATTTGAAAAAATGGCATCACAGGTGAATACTTACATTCTTTAGAACACAAAAAAGACCGAAATCAGTATTTTGTGAGACTACCTTTGTTTTTTATAACGGACACAACTTTTAATGAGGAATTTGAAGTAGGCACTTGAAATGTTTTTGCACCAAACGTACTTTATCGCATCAATCAAAGCTTAGAAATTTGATGGTAGTTTTTCTGCTACCTTGTCATTTAAAATGGTCCACAAATTTTCGATGGGATTAAGGTCTGGACTATTCCCGGGCCAGTGAAGCACAGTTAAGATTTTCCTCTGCAGGCAGTCCTTTAATGTATTTCACCTGTGACATGGAGCACCATCATGCATGAAGATTGTGCACCTGTGCACTTGCATATGAGTTAACAGGTTCTCACGTAGCACTTCCACATTAAAAGGACTAATCTTATGGGCCTTTCGGTCAAAAAGGAAGTTGTACCTGGTGCTGACATAGCGAACCTCATATCATCTGACTAGTTGGATCTTTCACGGTGTTAACGGTGTGTTTTTCATGAAACCTTTTTCGTCTTTGTCGTCGAACATGCGCCTCACGTGATTAAAGTCGGCGCACAGTTAATTCATCGGTAAAAAGAACCTGGCTTCGATTTTCAGCAGTCCATGTTTGATAACGCTGCGCAAACTGGAGTCTCCGTTTTCATGGCAGAGGTTAGTCTTGGTTTATATGCAAGTTTATAAGACTTTAAGTCAAAATGTTCGCTAAGACGTAGGGAAACAATGATGATTCTAATATCAGCCGTTTCTGAATGTAGAAAGGCCTTGATTTTCTTGTAGGAACTCCTTGGAGAACTCATAACTCCTCGCCTTATGCTATTTTCACGACGTAGAGTTTTTTTGCTTGGGTGTTCACTTTTTTCGTTCGAAAAACATTATTCAAAACAAATTGGAGCCTAATACTGTAACACAAGTTATCTGTTCATATCTAACAAAACACATTTGACATAATAAATCATGAAATCCTTTTTCATGAATTACAGATTCTGGGAATAAGGGGAATGTCCCATAATGTGTTTAAACGTTATTTAACAAATAGACAACAATATACAGAAAATAATCAATTCCATTCTACTTTAGAGCAGCCTAACTACGGAGTCCCACAGCGATCGATTTTGTAGCGCTTGTTATTCAATTTTTATATTAATTATATGCATTTAGCATAACATCAGAAAATGATCTCATATTTTATGCTGATGACACATTACTTTTCAGTGGACAAAGTGTAACTGACATTATTACTAAAGCTAACACTTACTTACATCTTTACTCAAATTGGCTAACTACTAATGAACTGATAATTAATCCTTCTAAAACTAAGGCTATGGTCTTCTCTACACAGAAATCTGAATGGGGACATACCATAAATTTATTATTGGAAAATGAAATAATTGATATGGTACCACATGTTATTTGCCTTCGAATGAAATATACTCCTGACTTACAATGAAAAAACACATTGAATTAGTTTCGAATGTATTATAAAGAAATATTGGAGTAATAAACTGTTAACAACAAACTAAGTTAAAACACTAATTCTCTTATATTACTCATTAATTCAGATTCACATCAACAACTGATTTCTATCCTGGGGCCAAACAACTGAAATTAATGTAAACAAATTACAGGTATTACAAAATAAATACATTAGATTAATAAACCTACGTTCAAGACGAAGAGCTGCAACGACAGCACACATCCATATCTACACCCTCCAGTTCATTCTAATGATTTCCGAGTACTGACAAAACATCAACTTTGTTTATAACAGCCTAGGCAAAATCATACTTCAGAGACTCAATAATAATTTGCATGTAGAATTAAATTAAAATAATTGCAAACACACAACTACCAAACGAGAAATAGATAACCGCTTCGCCCAATACAGCGTAAAACCCAGCTATTAAAACAAAGCTTGAATCATGCTGGTCCAGATTATTGGAACTCATTAGCTCTACATTTAAAAAAATATCAATGATCAAATCTCTTTAAAAACACTTAAATACATTTACTGAGTTAGAAAACAAAAGATACTTTCTTTACTTAAATCCAAACACTAATACTAATTATTTACAAAAAACACGAAGTTATTCCTAAATTTATTATTCAGTATTAAATTCATTTACTAAGGCAATTAAATTATTTTACAATTTTGAGGGAAAGAAGGGCTGTGTCAGGTCTGCTAAGAGGCCTTTTCCCTTGTTCCCTTTGATGTTCAATCAATAGCCTTTGTATGCATAATTTATTGTAGCTTAATATTGTCACGTAACAGCGTAAACAAATAAAAAATAAAAATGAATAAATAAAATTTGTCTGTATCTCTTTATTTTGTAATCGTATAATGAACAGCAGTCTTGCCCACGTTCACCTTTATGCTTATGTCACGTTTGAGTATCCTTCATGTTACAAAGTCAATATTTGTGATCTCTGAGTAACTCAACACCGACAGGAAGTTGAATAATACTGACAGTATCTGACATAATCGGCAGAAATATCCTAATACCAACAGGTGGTCTTCAACTTTTGCACATGTCTGTAGTTTTTCCGTTTCTTCAAAATGAATATTTGTTCCAGAAATAAAAAAACAACAACTATAAAGAATCCGAGGCATTTTTTGACACGTCAATCACGAAGGAATAGTATTCGAAAGCTATGTTTTTCAGATGACAGACAATATCTCTTTCAATGTTCTGCGCACAACAAGCGACCGTGTTCGCCAAAGGTTAATAATTTTTAAAAATCCACCTTTTCTGGACACCTTTCTTCAATTGCTACAGTTGCACACATTACACTGCAAGTTCTATGCTACAAAAGTGTCCCTTCCTATGAAAATTTTAATTTGATAAATAGGAGAAAAACATATAATGCATTTGATCTCTTTTTATGAATTCATCGATTATTTTCGTCTCATATCACTCGAGATTTTAGCCACATTTTTGTTACTTTTAAAATATCGGTTACGTGGAAAGTTAAATATTCTGCAAGTTTCTCTATATGAAATATTTATAAGAAGTTAAGTCACTTACATGATTCTGCACTCGAGTATCATTAATTTGAGCACATTATTTGCTTTTTTATAAAAACCTAAGTGAGAACTCAAATATGACCGAGTTAGGCTTATTATTGAATTCAAAAACATAATTATACATATAAATATCCAACATTTTTTCAATGTATCTCTTATTTAGTTTTCGACGTGAGCCTTTTCTGACCATTTGATGCTCAATGGCAGAAAACGTTCTTTAAGTAAAAATCTTCATTTTTATGAAAATAATGTAGGTCAAAAAAATGGATGAGATGGATTGTATCAGATCGTCCGATATTCAAATATAAAATATTCACCAAAAGAAATGTGGATACTGGTTTCATTAAATCCACATGACTGTCTCTGTAGATAGTGCATGGGTATAACAAATGCGATACACGACTAGGTAATCCAAAGTTAAAGCTTACAAACATTCTATCCGATCAGGAAGCTGGTTGCTTGACATGAACCACTGGTTAATAAAGATAACTAATATTTAACGACTAATAGTGGAAATCTAAAACACTGTACTTTACTATGAACATATGTCTAACTTTGGTAGCGTACAATTGTTACCATGGTTACTGAGCTACTGGCTGCAAGAAATGCTTGTGCGACACATGGATGTCTGTAGCACAGAGATATATATTTATCTGGATCCATACCTCAACCAATACACTTTTTTCTTGTTGTAATGCCCATTGTTATAAAGTTCATGAAATGTACTTAAACATTTGGAACACCCCTGTTTCACTTTGATGAAACAGTGTTTCCTGGACTTTGGGACACTCCATAACAATGTAAGATCCTAGATGATGTACGAACGTCTAAGAAACAATCAAAAATACCCAATAAGCAAATGATTAAAAATTATTCGACATTTGTTATTACTTCCTCCATTATTGACAGGCTTTCACTTAGTATTTGCATAATTTATTACTGCTTAGAGTCATCATATGAAGATAGTAAGGAATATTCACTATTTTATTCTTAAACATCTTAGAAGTTAAACAGTTCAATTTTTTACATCCATTTTCATTTTAGTTTGATCACCCATCTCAGCATGTTCACAAGTCTTGATTATACCCCATGATTATCCTTTTGTCAAGTACCTCAAGCACAGAAATTTAAGTTTAAGAAATAAATTTCTTAGTGTTTCGAAGTTGTGATTCCGTCTTTTGGAGTAAATTACGACGAGAGTGGTAAGTCAAATAATATGAAGAAACTTGAAACTTCCACTGTCGTGGAAAGGGAATTTCATTGTCCCGCTCCAGGACGGTGAAATATTTCAGTTTTCGGAAATTATTTGATTTACCACTCTCGTCATAATTTACACAAATGGACTGAGTCACAACTTCCAATTTGTAATGCATACTGGTGTAAATATGTATTTCATAGTTTATGGTTCTTGGTGCTTGTTTACAAAGGAATTTTCGAAATGAAAGATTATATATATATTCTTTAACAATAGACATTGTTCGTTTTCATGAACTCCTCCTTCTTAAAATGTGAGAACATTTCTTAAACAACTCTGGCTAGGCCGCGCTTTCTCTGCGGAGAGTAAGAGCCCTTGCGACAAATAAAACTACGTTGGAGGCCAGAATAGGTCCCACAACTGAAATAATTTTGCAAAGGAAATCACAGGCAAAACCAATCTTAATCACATTTTAACCAGTAATTAAACTTTGGTTGAACATTTCCCTTTCTTGGTTATCACTTTTTAAAAGTATGTGGCATGTTCCATAAGTAGTACCAACTTGCAGGTGTCTCGAGCATGACTTGTTGCCTAGCAACCAATCAGAGGGCAAACGTTTCTTTGTGCCATTCGTTTAATTTTATTGCGTAATGGAACAATGCATATCTATTTGTTTAGATTTCATTTTATCTCAAATGGATGGCTCTTTTCCATCTGTGTCGAGGAGTGTCAAACAACGATATGTTATAAAAATTTCCACTCATAAAAGTGTACCTCCTAACAAAATGTACGCTAGAATAGTGGCAGTGTGTGGTTCTGAAACTTTAGACATAAACACTGTTTGTGGTGAGTAAGAAAATAATGTAAACTGGAGGAATGTTGTCTGTAAAGGATGAGCCGATGAGTGGGAGACCCGTAATAGTCTACGCTGTAGAGGAAAATTTGGACCCAAACCTGGAAAAAAAATAGCAGCATTTTGAAACTTGGAGAATAACTTCTTTATTCACATTCTAGTCATATCCTTAAAGTCCCCTCCTATCGGACGTTTGCCTCAACGAATATTATGGAAGTTATCTGTAAACCAATAACATTTTTCCTAATTTTTTTTTTTTAATTATTGTGTGTTATATGGTCAGTATTTGTTTTTGCATATTTCTGCACAGCACCACTGTGCGTAGATCTCAAGGTACTATTTGTGTGTTTACAGGTTGCTGAATACTGGCATGAATTCACATTGCAATATTTGTACGCATTAATCAATGTGTATGACTCTATTACGAAATTCTTACTATGGATTAAAGGGGCACTGAAAACTGCATACTGTGCAGTGAGCTCCTTAGAAGTGTAAGAGTTGTTAAAATACATAGAAGTTTTCAGATACTTACTGATGCAGGTGTTTAGAGAGAAGATGGCCTTGAGGACACTCTACTGCAGGTTCCGTCTGTATTTTTGCATACCGACTACTATAAAAGCACAAGTACCAGTTCGATAGCTGCTTATAAAAAAGGTGAAGTACAAACTGGAGAAAATGATAATGAGGTCAGTAAAAGAACAAGATCAAAATCAATATTTTTTAACTTTAAACTGCTCTCCTTCCTTGACTGTGAGTTAGTTGCTATTAAAGCCGCAAAGAAAAAGCACTCAAAGAACGTACCGAAACAACATTGGTGTAGTGACAGTACTGAAAGTAAAAGACGCCATATCTTGGCAAAGGAGAAATATCGGTATGGACCAGACTAGAAAGTGCTATCGACTTAATTTCAGCAAAAGCTAGATACCGCCGCTAGTATTTCCAGCAGTTTAGTAAGTTTAATTCTTTCCCACCTCTGCAGAACATGCAGGAACCATTCCCTAATTATGGTAGATTTGTGGATGATTATAAGATTATTTTATTTGAAGTGCTGTGTGCATTTCTTGATGAAAATGTCGAATGTCAGTATGGTGCAGAAAATCTGATTCGAAATATGAAGGAGTTATGTGAACATAATGATGTGTACTCAGGAAATCAGCTGAAGATGAAAATTATAGCATATTGTGACAACATCATCCTCAGTACAAACATTCCTGAAAGAAAAATACAGTTACTCTAAAAGAGAAAGCTTTCGAAATTTTTAATTCACAGTGATACAATGAGCGTAACCCTTTTACTGCAAAAGAAACGTAGTGAACAGTGGAAACTTCAAACATTGTTAACGACGATATTAAGCAACGTTTGCCGGACATATGGGTATTCCGTTATTACGCCATGTTTGTTAGCAGTATCCTAGTTTTGTAAGGACTGCGGCTTACAATTGAAGTTATAATCATGAAAAGAAAAAAGTTAAAATCTGCGTTAGAAGAAAGTATGTTTTTCGAACGAAAACTCTATCATGAACGCCACAAAATCTCATTCATTCATTTTGCCTATTCGCCTTGCAGATGGATTCCTCTTAAACAGACGATCTGGTCCAGAAAATGTGTTGTTTTCATTTACAGCTTTGAATTTGAAGAAGACTACAAAAAGATGCAGCACTACTAGCCATCCGTCTTCTCTATTTCCAAGGGTTCAGAATTAACTTGCGGTGCTGTTGTTCAGCTTTGTTTCGACAATGCCGATAACAATGTTCGGACTTGTGATTGGTGCATTGCAGTGTATGGCACCTGATAAATTTCACAAATACAGGCGATAAGGCAGTGTCCCTCTGTACACGAACTGTACAAGATGACGAGTTTAACGGCGATTCTACTAATGAGTGTGGGCTGCAAGTCATGTCTGCAGTGGTGGGCAAGAACATTTTCACTGTCCCACACAAACGAAATCCCAAAGAGAAACCCCTATCACTTGGGAATCGAGCCAGCACATTGGGAGGCAGAAACGTTCGAGTAAATTCCACGCATCTCTTCAACATATTGTTGTGCGTTATACTTTCTGGAAAAGAAGTCGCCAACTGCCTTGACTGTAAGCTAGCTCATAATTGTTTGAAAATGGTTCATTGAGGAAATCTAAAAAGTCTAGTATCCTGTGATGGTTATATTCAAATTGATCGGAAACTTGAAACTTGGTCGTTCTGGGTGGTGTAGTGGTTAGCGTACCTAGACGTTTTCTGGGAGACGCGGGTTCGAGTCCCGCTCCAGGACGAAGAAAATGTTCAAGTTTTCGGATATTATCTGACTTGCCATCCTTGTCACATTTACGCCAAAAATCGGATTGTCATCTTCAATAATTTGTAAGTCTAGTTTCGTCCCAACGTCGGAAAAACTCCTCTTTACAACTCAGCAAAAAATTCCCTTTGACGTTAGTGTAATTTATGAATGGTACTTTCTACACAAGGTTCTTTGGCTTGAAATGTGACATATGTGATCTGTATTTTGAGTGCTTGTCATAAATACAAAACCATTATGGATAAAGGGGGATATTAGTGTTTTATAGATGTTAAACCTCATTCCTGAATACAAATGCTGAAGAACACGGAAGAAGAATTATGTGCATATCACCGACTGATATTTCCTTTGACGAAATGATGACCGTCACTGCCCATGAGGAACCCATCAAATAAGTCTTGCGTCTGTCAAGCATTAAATCAATACGTAATTTCTTCTGGTATCGAAGTAGTCCTTCTGACTTTAATGCTGATCTTACGATTGTCACAAAAACGGTCCAAACCTCTACTTCAGATTATCACGTTGCGGTTGCAGCTAAAGCCGCAGATATCCTTCTCATGCTGATCGCTCTTCCTGCACATCATCTCAACAAGTTCTTTCACAAAGATGAAAACTAAATCAACCGCTGAACGTATCAACATACAGCAGTTACACGACAGTATGGGAAATATGTACAATGTGATACTCTTTCTGCACGCGGTTTGAAGATGTGACACCACATCGTTTCTGTATCAAAAATTAAAGACTTTTTATAAATTATTAGGCAACGAAAGTGACTTTCGACAAGTCGTAAGTATATTCAACCGTCCTGCTTTGGATTTTACCAACTAGTTAAAGCAGGAAATCACTTTTTGTTACGCTTCCATGAGGCATATTATGCCGAAACGCTGGCTTCCTGCCGATGCTTTACATACGGAAAGCTCGGAAGACACCAGTCACAGGCTACTGAATTTAATCCTGCAGTTTCAAGACCAACAGCAGGCTGGAACCGGCCTCATATGTTATATCACCGTGTTTTTCATCATGTCCAAACATGGTTGCGGGGAGATCATCTAACAAATGAATGAGTACTACAAGAGGAAAATAAATAACTTTACCCCATTATCACTTTAGTCCGCCAGCACAAAATAATTTCTAAAACAGGTTGTGGCGTACGACAGAGATGTAATACGTGTTAAGACAACAAACGGGCAGCGATACATGCCGTCTGTTCAGCTTAGTTGGTTAGAGCAACTTATTATGGAGCAAAGAGAAGCGGCTTCGATATCTTTTACTGACAAATTCCTGCTGTCACACGGTATCCTGCTCTTGAAAAATACCACATGAGCACCAAGTCGAACTTTTCACGAGCTGCATTGTCTTGCACTCAGTCTACAAGTACTGCAGAAGATTTTTTTGTGGAAACAGGAAGGTAGAGAATGAAAGTGACAGCAACGATTATAATGAGAGTGTCATGTCGACATTACCTTAACACATTAAAACTCATTTTTCTTGCATTTTCTATAATATGTTATTTCTGGTGTGTACATAATTACATCAGTTTGATGAACCTTACCTTTAGAAATATCAAACGACAGTGAACTTATATTGAAAAATATATGGAATCTACTTGCTGGTCTCAAGTATGTGTGTTACCCGTAGCTCTGAAGCAACTTCATGTCAGATTCTTGTCAAAGGTGAATAGAGAAAAATGCTACCAATGTTATTTGAACTTAAATTTCATTATGTGTCAGATCATTCATGTACTCATGTAAGATTACATAAGAAAGAAGAAAAATGTTCAAAACAGACAGAAGAAAAACGATAGAAATGATGTGCTTACTCAAATGTACGTAACCCCACTATACAACCGTTCGGATCTATGTAACATACAGTGATGAACTGTACATCAAAATAAAGGCAACTTCATTTGAAAAATGTTGTATCTCATGAATCAAATGGAAACCTTAAAAAATTAAAAATGCCCTCTCATTGTCCTGTAACTTAATTATGATGTTACCAATGCCTAAAAGCGCTTCTTACAGGTGGCAGCACGTTGCAGACAAGCTTAGTGACGTTACAGTAGGAATGTAAAGACGGCTTCCCCACTTCAGACACACTCCGAAGAGGAGCAACTTCCTGTCATCCGTTTTTTGAGCAATGAAGGCCTTAAACCCATTGAAATCCACTGACGAATGAAGTTGCAGTATGGTAATCAATATCTGTCACTCCAGCTGGTTGTCGGATGGACAAGAAAGTTTCGAAACGGCGTGCGTTCTGTGACACATTATCCTCCACTATGTGAGGTGTACCAGGTATTGACACTATAGTCCATTACAGCAGTTTAAGGCACTGAGACTGGAAATTGCTGAAGGACAGTAAATGCAACAGCCGCACTTTTGAGCATGTTATGATTCAGCGCACCAGATGTACACCTGTTTAACAAAGTGTCTGTAAGGTGGGTGCCACGCCAGATTACTCCAGAATTGAAACAATGACGCGGTGATGCCTGTCAAGTACACTTGTGGCGCTTTGAAGCAGAAAGTGATGGTTTCCTATAAAGAATTTTGATTGGTGATAAAACCTAGGCTCACTATTATCAGCCACAAAGCAAGGAATGGCGTCATCATTACTGACCAAAACAGAAGAAGTTCCGTACGCAGCCAACTGCAGGAAAGAATATGCTGACTCTGTTTTAGGATGAACTGGTCATAATTTTGAATACTACATCACATGCCCTGGAGTTGCACTGCAATCAATGACACCTACGCAGATCTTATCAGTAATCATATTCGACCTGCCATCAGTCCAAACGACGTGGAATTCTGAGTAATGGGCGCTTGTTGCAACGTGAGCCCAGTACTAACACACGTTACAACGCTCGTCCCCATACTGTCCGTGCAACGGGTGCCACCATACAAGACTTGTACATTGAGTTTTCTTCCTCTTTCGCCGTATTCATCAGAGCTCTCCCAAAGTGATTACCACTTCTTTGAGCCATTCCAAGATGCGACGTGACGAAAGATGTTCAGGTCCGATGAAGAGGTGCAGCAGGTGCTGCACGAGATGCTACACACGCAACCGAGATAATATTTTCAACAGGAATCTGTGCACCTTGTAAGCCTCGAAGGACTTGTATTGCATAAAATGACGTTTTTATTTAAAAATGCTGCAGCTGTGTACCACTTTCGTTCAATAAACTGTAAGAATGTTTTTAAGGTATTGAGTTGACTCTCCCTTGTATTACAGGGGTAATAGATGTAGAATTTCTCTATTCTACAGATGGGAGTTGCCATATTGCATTACGCAGATGTCGGATATGCTACTTAAACATCTCATTTAAGATGTGCCTCGAGTAACATCGCCAACTCTTTTATTCTAGTTTTTACCATTACATTTGAAAGCTATCTATCCAAAATTATGCTGCAGAAATACCGTTTTAAAATTTGAATTCCTAGAAATTTCTCTAAGAAAGATGCGTTCAACCAAAGCTTTTAGTCTTCCTTCGGGAAAAAAAATTATAAAATAATTATGGTTTTTTCTTTTCCTGAAACTCGCGTTTCTTGAGACATTCAGATGCGCCTTTTAGTAGGCTCGAAATTCTAAGTACGGCCATGATCCCGAAATCTGTTTGATTCATTTTAATCAAAAGCCTACTTATGGAAACTTATAGACGTAATTATATAAAAGACTAAGAAATTTCTAGGACAGGGGTGGCGACCCAGTGCCGTCACTTCGTTTTGGTAGCCAGTGCTATCCCTTCGTTTTTTAAACTCCAGAAATATATGACAATTATCATGACTGGGATATAAAGGAGCAAATTTTTTTTATACACATAAACCAGCGAGTATCGGTTATGAAACTTCTGACTTCTTTGAACACAAGCGGTTAAAGATCATCATTACTGTGAAATAGAGCAACTAATGATTTCTATACACCGAAAGAAGTGCAAAGTGTTTCTGAGTAGATTATGTCGTCATCCTGGTACTAGAATAGCTGTTGCGACATAATGTGACGTCGGACGGCAAGTTGTGAAATTCTCCTAATAAACCCAGCTGCGCATAAGCATTTGGTCATACCAGAAGTTGGCGTTTTGTCATTGACCTTGCTTCAGTGTCCTGCCCCTATTTCTATCGTGCGAACACTGGATGTTTATCGAAGATATTTTTTTTACATTGTATTTTCCTTTTTCAGTTTGTTCAGAATGTCAGCTCAATCGACAAAGAAACAAAAGCGTTCAAAAGAAGGGAGAAGCAGCAGGAATTTTTAAAAATTGTGGGCTGAAAGATTTGTAATGGTACAACAGGGAGATAAAGCATTGTGCATCTTATGTTTACAAGCGGTTGTGTGCAGGATTTCCTCTGTAAAGCGGCATTGTTAAACTGTTCCTAAATGGCTTAGCAATAAAAGTGAGCACGAACAAAGGAAATATATTTCTCGTGAACTCAAAAACAAAACAGTGCAGTCCAATGTGTTGCAAATTTTTTTTTCAAAAAGTTTCAACTTAGTTGGAGCTAGTTTTCAGTTTTCGAAAATTATTGCTCAACCCGGAAAACCACCCAGCGATTGTAAGTATATTAAAGAATCACGGCTAGAAAGTGCTACGTACCATTTTTTATGGTTTTCCAGAAATGGATAAAATTATGAAGCCTATTAAAGATGCCCCACTGAGCAGGAACACAGTAAAAGATAGATTATTAATAATGCACACAAGCATAACCGAACAACTAACGTAAGATATTGCCTCATGCAAATTTCTTTCCATTTAAATTGTTGAGAGCACCGATGTTACATCATCCGTTAGGCTAGGTATCATTGCTCGATTTTGTATGGGTGATGAAATATGTGAAGATCTGTTGGACTTAGTAAAATTACAAGAACATACCACAGTGGCTAAAATATGTAAGGCAACAGTAAATGGCTTGTCTAATCGACATGTTGACTTTTCGAAAATATTTTATCTGACAACTTATGGTGCACCCAGCATGATTGGTAAAAAATCAGGATTTGAACATTTATTTGCAAAATACATTGGACATCCACTGGCAGACTTTCATAGTATTGTAAACGATGAGGCTTTGCGTGCAAAAACTGGTATTAAGGAAC
Source organism: Macrothele yani (assembly GCA_039090855.1). Lineage (NCBI taxonomy): Eukaryota > Metazoa > Arthropoda > Arachnida > Araneae > Macrothelidae > Macrothele > Macrothele yani. The sequence goes on along the minus strand of JAYWMT010000250.1, from coordinate 37,748 downwards.
TTGAAGGAGTGATGAAAATTGTGACCCAGATAGTTTAATTTATTTCTGGCGTGCTTTGAAAAAAAAAGTTTTACAAGTTTATTCAGCTAGGTGGATTCTATGTACACAGGCCTACTTATGCACAACAATGCTCCGTTACCTTAGTGGAGGTTCTGTTCTCAGACGAATTTAGTGTTTGGATGAAATTCGCTTGTTTTTGACAAATGAAAAATTTACTTGTCAGTAACTCTATGGCAATATGCGGATTTACAGGATGATGTTTTTTACAGATTTCTCCTCACAATTAAATGAGTTGAACACCAAATTGCAAGGAGCAAGCAAACGCTTGATACTTTGTTTGATATCAGAGAAGCCTTTGAAAGAAAATTACAAATTTTTAAACTTGATGTCGACAATGGCAGTTTTTTAAATGTTTCCTAAACCTGAAGAAGAACAAGGCATATCTTCAAATGAATAAGAACACAGACATTCACAGTCTTCAAATGCAATTTGTGAATATCATTGATTTAACAGCTCAACAATTTTCATTAAGATTTACTGAGTTCAGGTAATTTGAAGAAACTGCAAAATTCATAAAGTGCGAGGTCAATATATCATCAGAAAAACTTAATGTAGATTGAAACTGTTACAGTGAATTGACCTGGAAAATTTTGAGATCCGACTGATTGGCTTGCAAAGCAGCCTAAATTCGAAGCAAAAATTCGTCGACTTAAGATCTGAGATGTAGAAGATTGAAAAGTCGCAATTGGAGGCAAAATCATCGCAGAATAATGCACAAAATCAGGTTCTAAAACTGTGGAACTCTATACCTGAAACTTTCTGCTGTAGATGAAATCTCTCCATGGCAATATTAACTGCATTTTCTTCAACTTACTTATGCGAGTCATTGTTTTCTGTGATGAACTCCGTCAAATCAAATAACAGAAGCAGACTTACTGACGAAACCAGCGCAGCATGCGTAATTCTGAAAACAACAAAATATAAGCCTGACCTAAAACATCTCTCATGGTTGGTACAGCAGCAAAAGTCCCACTGAGAGTAGATATGCACATTATTCTTTCTATTTTTTTTTATTTTTTTTTTTTGCTTTCTACGTTTGATATTTTATAACATGGGCCACAACTTGTCGTTTAACTGCAATATTTCTTATTAATGATGTTAAGGGCAATGTTTACATAACAAACAATGAATGCACATAAATAAGCAATAGGGTTATTCTTTTTTCTTACAAATGATCTTTTATTTTCGGCAGCCCAGCTAACAATAACTTGACGGTAAAGTTTACTGTTTTTGTTTTTGGAATGTGGGTCAGCGAATCTCTTTAACAATGCTTTCAAGCACTTTATTCCCTTTCTCCATAAACGAAAATGTAAATTATAAATGTTATTAGCAATTATCCAGTGCTGCCCGTGAAATGCAAGTTCAGTTTTGATAAGATAATTGTGCAATTTTAATTACATAAATTAATAGATCTTTCCCTACTTTAACAGCTATGTTTAAACATAAGCGCATACACCAGCAATCATGTCAGGACGGTGTGTATTGTGTTGAAAAAGAAATCAAAAAATTTAATACTTTTCAAAATAAAACGTCAGACCCTTGTGGGTGCTATTTTCAAGATAAAGTATAAATCCGCCGTTCCTGCATCGCCCTGCACTGTTTTGTAACTGTTAGGTAAAAACTTTTGTGATAGGTTCAGCTACAGGAGAAGAAGAAAAATGAGAAGAAGATGAAGACAGAAGCAGATGGTAATTAACATATTTCGCTACCTGAAATTTCCACTGGCAGCCGAGAAAATATTCCGCGATTATCGACAATTTCGACACGCGGTCTCAAAAAGGTTTGCCATCCATGATGTAGGGTAATATAATGTAAAGCTATATTTGTGTATCGGTATATTTAACTCCCTCACATAACCGTTGTGTACGTAGTTTTCCACCGTGTGCAAAATAGCAATTCAATTATTCTTTTTCACGTGAAAAGCCTTTTGCACCGTACCAAGAATGCATCCGCTTCTTTAAGTTAAAAACCGAAATATCCGTACGTAGAAGAATCTAGAATGCTGGTTTAAAGAGCCACAAGCGCATAGCGCAGCACAAGAGACACACAATTTTTGACACGGACATTTAACAAATTCCAGTATGTACAAACATATCGATACGTACTTAATACTGTGCATGCAGAATAGCCGTCAAGTATCGCTGTATGAATAATCGGAATCATAATGTATTTCTACATACATGCTAGAGAAATGCTTGTTGTAATGAGTGGTGAGAAGTGACATTATCGATAGTGATACCAATATCCTACAATGGGAAATGTAGCAGGTAACACATAGTTTTAGAAAGCTCCTGAAAATATATATTAGTCACACCCTGTTTATAAAGTTCGTTTGTACTTTTCGCTGTGCGAAGTTTATCTGACAAATAAGGAGACTATCGCAGATCATGTTGACAAAAAATCTTCATACAACATTTCACTTTCCTGAGGCACAGTCTAAAGTTGTTTTTATATTTCGGAGTGCTCAACTGTCCCGTGACGTATTGTGCAACGGCAACGTATTTGTTTAGTATTAAAAAGGAACTTGTTTTTCTAAATATTTTGTACTTAAAAATTTAAATTTTACTATCCTAAAGATATATAAATTATAATGATCAAGGACTCAGTCAAAACAATATGAGCACTAACCTTTGAGCAGTAAAAAAATTAATATATCTAAGTTTGGTATTAGGCAAGGGAAACCTAGTCTTCTCAGATGAAAGTACCTTATAACATCCCCTGCAGAGTGAATTCCGGTGAGGATCTCAGAAGTACCTGTATCCTTCAATCCCGAAAGCAAGGAGGACACTGGGATTAATTCTTCGAACATATGTAAAAGTCTCTCAGCCATTCAACAGAAGGAACCGCCTCGGGAGTCAACTCTGAAGTAATACACATTACTTTGCCCACAACCTTTCACACTGCAGGTAAACCACTTTCTCACCACATACGATCTTTCTCATACTTTCGTACAAATCTGCGGATTCTTTGGCTCACACCGTGATGTAGATCGCCAAGCACAAACACCATGGGACCGCGGAACCTGCGAATATACAAAACGAAACACTGCTCCAAATTGCGACAAAAAACCAACATTAGGAAGAAAGTGGGGAAACAGCCTCTTACCTATGCAACTGTAAAGATCCGCCTCTCCCATAAGAAAAGAAAACTGCAAAATTTACTGCTGTAGCAATCAATCTGTTCGATACTATTAGGGTACAATATTTTACCAAATCATATTTGTTTATATTTTACACAGGTTTTAAACTTGATTTAAAACAACTCTAGCTTTTGCTATAAACATACTAAAGTAAAACAGTTATAACAATAATTACATTTATCATCATTTTAGTCATCAGTATTCGATCTACATTATATCTACTGTTTTTTGAAACCTAACTAAATTTACCACCAAACGTTTAAACTGTAAAACAAAAAAACACATTATTCTTGAGTCAAAAAATTTCTTAAAACTCTGAGATCATTTTATGCCACACGCAAGGCACTCTAGGTCCCGCAAGCCACGTTAGTTATTACATTATTACACAATTTAGGAACTAACTGTCTAAACTCGATATTTTCAGGTGTTAGAATTCTAAAGAAAATAATCTCTAGATTTCTTATCTCCAATAGAAGAGAGGTGCATCTCTTGTACCAAAAACAATATTTTCTCAGACTAACCATCTGCGTTGAGATTGAGTCTTTTATTTCTTTATTTATTTATTAGAGGTTTAATGACCACCGTAAGCAACTCAAATGGCTATAAGCAGTTGCCCATCCTTAATTTAAGGCAGCTGAGTATAAGGAAGAGGGAAAACAACCAGTGCAGAAAGTCAAACACAACATCCATGCCTAACCGGGATTCAAACCCAGACCATTCTCGGACGAATGGTCGTACGCCAGAACTTAAAACAGTGCGCCACAGGGTAGGCACCGAGTCTCCGAGAGGATTCTGGAATCTTTCAACAGTCGTTTTTGTATCCATTCTTTTTACTTTCCGTATACATCTTGACAATTTCTTCTGCTTTTTTTTCTATCATGGATTACGTTATTTCTTTCCAGCTAAACCTGATAACTTGTTCCTGCAATTAAAATTACATATAAAACATTTTTTTCCAGAAGTAACAAGGAACATTCTTACAGTCAGAAATGTGCCTTGGGAAGCTAAGTCGTCACCTCACACATTACTCTCATCCATATGTTTCTGGCAAATTTTTACTGCTGGCCACCCAAAATGCAACACCAAAAAGGAAGCATCCGATTGGCCTGAAATTCGCAGCATGCGTCGCCCGCGAGAGGACATGCAAACGATTAGCATTGCAGGGCATATGCAAATCATGTGCGTTCGCCACGCCACCGTGAAGCACTATAAGAAGGGTGCACAGAAGGCGGGGTGTAAGTAGTGAAAGCGTGTTGTGCTGCCGGACCTGTGCGTGGGAAGCTTCCTGATGCCTCGTCGTAGAATACGGCAGTCATTCCAGCACGTTTCGGAGTTCAACAGAGAACGAATAGTGGCTTATCGCGAAAGCGGTTTATCGTACCCGGACATCGGCGTCCGTGTGGGACGACATCCAGACACAGTGAGGCAAATATGGATTCGTTGGGTGCAGGACGGATGAACGGATCGATGTGAGCGATTGCCGCAGCTGCGGCTTACCACCGAACGAGAGGACAGGTATGTTGTGCGGCGGGCATTTACTGCTTGCACCGCCACATCAAGTAGGTTAGCGCAGGCATTAGGGTGTGTTGCGCAGCAACCTATGTCAGCACGTACCGTTCGATGTCGTCTGCAGAAGCAGGGACTTGTCGCACGGCGCCCACTGCTCCGGTTGCCATTGACGTTGTACCACCGGCGAGCGTGGCGGCAGTGGGCTGTTGAACACCGCACTTGGACTACGGAATGGCACAACATTGATTTCTCCGACGAATCCCGCTTCTGACTGCAACACCACGATGGTCGGATCCGCGTGTGGCGGCACCGCGGAGAGAGACTCTCTGACGCCTGCATTATGCAACGCTATACCGGTTCGTCACCTAGCGTTATGGTTTGGGGCTCAATTGGATATGCTACCCGTACCCGTCTGGTACGCATCGCCGGTATACTCAACAGCCACCGCTACATCTCCGACGTTTTGGACCCTGTAGTCCTTCCTTACCTGCTGGACCTGCCATCGGTCACCTTTCAGCAGGACAATGCGCGCCGGCACGTGGCACGCATCGTGCAACAATTCTTCACGGTCCACCAAGTGTCACTGCTGCTGCGGCCCGCCTGTCCTCCCGATATGTAGCCCATCGAAGACGTCTGGTCGCTGATGGGCAACCGAGTGGCCCGGCAAGCACCACCCGTGGCTACGCCTGATGAACTGTGGCTACGTGTGGAAGCATCCTGGAGCCACATACCACAAGCCTACATCCAAAGCCTATTTCGTTTGATGATGCGGCGTGTAGCGACAGATATTGCCAGCCATGTTAGCTGCACGAACCTTTGGTGTCTGCGTGTTCCGCAAGTCAAACGGGCCTGTAAACTCAATCGTTTCATCTTTGTATCTGTTGTTATGTGTCCAGTAAATCTGGCTTTCCTATCTCGTGTCCTTCCTGGTGTTGCATTTTGGGTGGCCAGCAGTGTACAATGCACAATTATGTTGTGCCTGTCATCAACGGGACCGCAACTCTAACAGTGGTAATTCCTCCAGCCTGCCAAAGGACTGATTCTCTGTCTGGTAGGAAGCACGTCATGCACCAGCTTATACAAATTCCCTTCGTGTAGAATGAAAGAAGCGACCTGCAACGTTTTCCTAGGTACAATCGTTAAAATATTTTTTGGGTACAAAAAATTCCAGAACTTCAGCTCGTCTTTTTGGTAAATTGACAAAATACAGGTCATTTGCACTAACGTTTTGTTTCAAATGAAATTTTGAGATCTGATCTAAATCTTCATTATAAAAAACAGGCATTTTTTCCTTAAGAAGAACCTTAATTTTAACTTTTGGCTTATATCTCATATCATAATATTTAACCTAAGCATATCTCGTAAAAAATTATAATCTGGATATATTCGAGTGGAAAACCAATTATTTATGTACATAAATCTAATTCTTTTGAACCGAAGAGGAAGGTTCTTAACTTTTAGTACACCAGTATTGTATCTTTGGTATAATACATTGCGATTCATATCCTCTTTATTCTTTCCATTCCAAGGCAAGAGGAAACATAATCTATTAATTTTCCTAACAACTGTCCTTGGTGGTTAAAAGAAAGAACTCCAACAAAAGTGCACTTAGGCACCAACAAATAATTTACAAGTTTTGATGTATTTGCCAAAGAAATTCTATTGTCTATAAATTGTTTGAAAATGTTTTCCACTTCCTTTAGGGTTTTACGCACAATCGAAAGACATGGTCCAAAATGCGAAAAATCAACTCATAGAATTTTTATTTCTGTGCCACCAATAATCCCAAATGCGTGTAATTGACTTTTTAACCTAATGAAAGGTGATTTTTGTAAAGTTACTTCTAGGATTGACTGCTGTAGACCATTTTCCAAATATATATAATTATATATCATTTTGTACATTATAAACTGTATACTTTAACAATATATTTTTACTGAATTCGTATCATGGTATCCTAACATTTGTTTATGTAGAACATATATAAGAATTTAATTTTTCATCAAAATATCACACATAGCAAAAAAAGAAAGAAACAGGGATACGACAGTTTCGCATGTACATTTGTATAAACTATTCTAAGCCATTATATTCCTTTTGCAATCTCAAATGCAAGATTTTGTTTCACGTTTCGGTAACCGTATTCTAACACAATAAAGATGCTGCAAATGATGATTGTAATACGCTACTACTTGGTTTGAGATTGATTAAAATTTTCATTCCACTTAAAATATATCTATTTTTTTTATTTTTATTCTCCAGAAATAAAATCATTGAATTCAATTTGAAATTTCGGATAACAGATTTACATATTTCATACTAATTTTTGATTTGAAAATAAAATATGAAACGCATATAATATATAATGTACATTGATTTAGGTTTCGCAGTCTATAATAACATTGGCTATTCGCATGCATATTTTAGAACTGAAATGAAGTAGTTGATTTTTTTTTCTCTGCTTCTCATCTAAAGTTTCCGTTTATTTTCTATTTCTTAAGATCATTTTTTTATCCTTTATTGCGGATTTCTGTGTTTTCTTTAATTTCAATATTTTGCTAGATTTTTCTTAAATAACTACTATTTTAAGTTCAAATGACTACAGTGTTAATCTTATTCCATTTTCTGCAGCAAGGAATAAGAGTTTTACTAAAATCTTACCTCCCATTGGGATCTTCTTGGATGCATAATACAATGTGTCAATAAGAACAAGATATGTATACCTCGCCAGGGTAAGCAAATCTCCATGATACAAGTTCGTTTACAGAAGTAAGCTAACCGAGGAAGTGCAGCTAAACATTGCAAACAAATGATTCTCTGTGATATTTAGTAATACTCTTATTAAAAATCCCAGACGATCATTTGCTTGATACCCAGAAATTCGAGAGTAATTTATGTTTTTGCACCTGGTAATTGGGACATTTTTCCCTACTTAGAATTTCAATTTCAATATTTTGAACAGGAGATTTCACCTTTATGCTTTTTTCCAAAACTACTAACACGAACCCTGACAAGTGTTATTTGGTTACACTTTCCGCAAGAGAAAAAGTATTGAAACTAAAACTTTCTGCTATACATATTAACTAGTTATGCCAATTTTGATTGGGGGTTTTGGAAACTGGTTAGTGTCTTTCCTTTCTGTCTCCAAATCTCTTTGTCTGATATATCGGGCAACAACACTGAATTTTTCTGCACTTTAAAATTTGTTTACCTCTCAGTTAATATTATATTGTAGTGAACAGATAAAGTTCACAAATGCTAATCCAATGAATTCAGAAAACTGTAAAGTCAAATTGCTGAAAAAAATATACATAAACTAAATTGTAAAGCACCCCTACACCAGATATGAGACTATGATTTTAAAGTAATCATTAATACGCAGTTAGAAAAAATGGTATTGGGAACTGTTTGATATATGTAAATGTTTGTATTAAACTTTTCACTCATGGAAATATACATGAGAGGTCATCTTTGGATTTGAAGCATTTCCCCATGAGATTAACATGAAAAATCCTTGGCCGCGGTGGCGCAGTGGTCTAAGCGATGGCCTCTGATCATTCGTCCGAAAGGGGTCCGGGTTCGAATCCCGGTGAGGCATGGATGTTGTGTTTGTCTTACGGCACTGGATCTCTCCCTTCCCTGGAAAGAGTGACCCTAAATTAGGGACGGGCGACTGCTTATAGCTCATTGAGTTGCTCACGGTGGTCGTTAAAAATCTAATAAACAAAAAATCCTTACTTGTATTGGAAGAATTTACAGGAACAAAGTCCTTTCTGTAATACGAATTGGATATTATTTCCAGCAATTCTGTGATAAAAAGCTGCTGATAAGCAGAATTATTTATTCATATGTGTATTTTGCAACTACTCAATGAAAAAAAAAGAGAGTGGGCATGTGCATTTGTGCTTGCGTTACAGCATTTGCTCAAAATTGTAAAATCTTTACAGTTCTTCTTCAAAAAAGTCATCTTCTCGTCTCCACCATGCCAGACCGTTCCGGCGCTCTTCCGTCTATGGATTCAATAACTAGGCTCATATTATTCAGCTATCAAAAATGTGTTTTTCATTAGAACTATTGAGCAGGAAGAACGATTATCCTTTTCGTTCCGTCTCTTTACGCCGCAATTTTTTTTACAAGGGAGTGTAAAATGTGATTTCTTTCAAATAGAACATTTGTTTTATTCCATATAATTTCTTAAAATCTTACTAATTTTTCTTTATGTACCACCTACCACGAAGGCAATATGACACGCAAAGTTCTAAAATTTTATGTGAAAATCTAGTCATAGGTGGTAATCACATGAAGTGTATTTTCTCCAATGTCAATGCTGTTTAAAATATACAGCGTGAGATAACATTTATAGTAGATAATGTATTGCACATAATCCATAAACTTTCATGTCACGTGGATATCTCAATTAAATAGCAATTATATACTTCCCTTGCTAGTGTATTCCTAGCAATATTTACGTAGATATAGGAAAAGGTGAAGAAAACAATTATTTTAATTAGATTACTGTACTAAGCAAAAACCATTTACGCCAAGTCCGATTTAAAAAATGTATATCGTTTTCTCTCTGGGATTTTGAACAACCTATAATAGTTTTCCAGAAATCACTGAAATCCGTAATTTCTGTTGAACACAGGTACGATATCTCTATCTTCCAGTTCTGATAAACAATAGAAAAGCAACTGAAACAGATACTTCCAAATTACGTTATTCCTTCTAAAGAACCCTAAGAAATCGTTTGTATAATCCCAGAGATCACACTGGAATATGACATAGAATACGGATACACTGGAATAATGATACACCCGAGTCTCTCACTTGGAAGAAACTAACATAATTTAGGACACAATGAAGGTCAGTAGTTAAGGAGAAGAAATTGTTTCTTTTGTTTCTTAATGGGTAAATTAAGGCGATGGTTTTTGTTAGTTACTCAGTTTTCCCATGCAGACGAACTGACTGAATGAAGTTTTTGTACATTTAGAAATACAACTTTGCACTTAGTTCTTGTACACAAGTAGCAAGCAGTCGTTTATTTCAGTCCAAAGTGTAAACAACGCAAAATGTCATTTTCTTATCTTGAATCAAAATCGTGAAGTGTTCCACACAAATGTGGAACACACTAGGTTGCGACGATTAATCTAGACCCCTTTAAAAATCCGAAACGTGTTCGGTTTAACTTTTATGAAATACTTAAAAGATAAAATCTTCTTTGATTATTAACTAATGCAGGTGTTACAAAATCAGGTAATCCCATGTACGTAGGATTTAGAGTATATAACGTAAAGCGGTAATGAAATGTTCCAGAAAAATTGTGTACGATATGCTCAAATTAAATATTGTTGCCTTAACGAATCGTGCTGAAGAATCTTTAATAGTAAATAGCGGAATAGCATCTCAAATTACGCTTCAAAATAGACCTTGTAGTTATGGAGCTTATAACGGCTTTCAAGGGTTAACGGTATTTTCATTATACAAGATTCCCATTTTTTAAAGTCCGTGCAGAAAATTACAGGACAAACTAACAAATATCTGAAATAAAAGAGTCTAGTTTCATCAAGTACGTTATATAGTTAGTGCGAAACCATGCCTCATCAATGGACTGATCGCCATATTCACATTGTTGAAGCAGACATGAGTCTCCAAAGCATTGGATCCCAAGATGACATTGGTTGTGGGAAGCGAGTCGCAAATTATCAAGTACAGTAAACCTTATGAAAAAAAGAAAATAAAAGAACATTTCTCCAGCAAATTAAGAGTCCTGAGATAACTTCATGCAGTATAAAAGCTATGTTATTTAAGGAAGGAATCTTCCCCATACTTCCTTATGTGTTCGAAATTTATTTTCATGTGTTTTTTCTACCCCCACTTTGGAGCTTTTCTCGTTGCAGGTTCCCAAGCTGGAGTTCTTGCTGATTTCGGAGCTGCCTGGAGGACGAATTTATATGTTGGTTTGGATGTGAGAAAAAATGAAAGAATTATTACGAATGCTTGTGTGTAGCATAAAAGACAAAAAATGTTGCGTGAAAGTATACATATGAATGAATGGGTTTTTCAGAGTAGATCTTCAAAATCGTTCCATGTGTTCAATGTAGGAGAGGGTTGAAATATGTTTTATGTGTAATAATTTCTGTGACCTCCTCGCCTTCGGGGGAGAGGGATACAGGAATTTCTATAGTGCCTTCCATGGGGTGCTTTGATCTTTGAAGACAAGGCAACTTCTGCATGTTCAAAGTTTATGCGGCTGATGTTTCATATCTCAGAGGCATACTTATCGTCAGTAACGATGACATAAAATGATTCGTGGATTTGTCAATTTTTCTCTGGCGATCTCCGTTTTCTTAAGTCAGCGGCTTTAGACGAAAGATCACCAAATCCATGTTATAGTGAATACCAAAACGAATTATTTCCCTCCCCACAGAAGAAGAAATTCGATATAAACGAAAGAAAACCCGACAGACTACAACAATTTGACATATCCTTTTTTGGACATGTGTAATTAATTCGGACTGTGACTTATTTGAACTGAAGAACAATATGTGTCCAAAATTGAGTGTGCACGCCTACGCAGGAGCAATGCTGTGCTCCCTTAAAGACACGTGGTCAATATGGCATAAAAATGACAACTGTGAACATTCGGATCAATCGCTGACAAAATGACTATCAGGAGAGTTTTCTCTGAGTTCGAAAAGGTCGTTATATCATGATGCTGAGTTGGAGGTATGAGTAAAAGAAGCATTGCTGATCTCAGACAGGCTGCTAAATAAACTGTGTCCTTATTTGTCATTAAATGGAAGAAAACGAAATATTGCAGTAATTAACTTGCCAGGGAGACCCATGAAATTGCAACCTAGGACGCTGAGGGTGTTTCCGATAGAGATTCGCAAAACCAGGACGTGACAAATAAACGCCAAAGCGCATGTATTCCAGATGGCCCCAAATGTCATGGCCTCCACTAAGACACTTCGAAATAGGTCCCATGCATTCGAGTATCATGGCCGAGCAGGCGTCACAAACTCCTCATCAGAAACATCCATATTTCCAAGTGACTGCGTTGGGCTCAACACCGTACAATTTAGATTTTTGAGCAATGGGGGCAGGTGTTATGGAGCATTATATCCCGCTTCACATTATCTCATTTGAATGGAGGTCTCTGGGGTATGACAGTTACTCGGAGAACTTCTACTTCTGGAGTCTATAGTGACGACTGGGAAGCACGGAGACGGGGGATTTGTGAAATGGGGTTATTTCAGCTGGTACGGTTGGGGTATCCTGCATGGTATTCATGGCAACATGAACTCTGCGCCTGTAAAAAGATATCCTGGATAACTCAATGGGCTGAACTTTGTGGCAGTTCTACGAACATGACGATTGTTTCTTCATGTGCGAATACCACTTGTCATATTTCTAGGGCTACAGTGAAGTAACATGAAGAAAATCATGTCTCGCTGATGGATTGGCCAGCTCAAAGCTGGTATCTTATCTGAATCCTACGGAACACCTATGGGATGAATGTGAACGATGGGTGAGGTCTAGTCCAATACAACCTTCTAAACTGACAGCGTGGTCGATGTACTAAAGGCGAATGGAGGAAAATCTAGATCTCATGCTCTATGGAAACGTTAACAATTTACTTCGACGGATAGTTCCTAAAATCTCTGCAAATGTAATACTATTTTTTCTATTTATCTACAGTGTTCAATCAATCTTATCCACATGGTGTATGTCCGAAAGTGAACATACCAGTATTGCACACTGTATGTCACTAATGAAATAAAGGAGAGTTCGCACTGAGTTTCACAGCTCTGGCCTTCTTAAAGGCGTTTTGTAACAACAAGTTAGAATTTTGACTATCTCAGCTGAAGGAAACTAAATTTTCATAAAGACTTTTACGAATATTAAACTGCAAGATGCAATATCCCATTGCAAATATTTGGAAATTTTAAAATTCTATAAATTAATTCGGAAATATATCGTGAAATATGAAGTCTCACAGGAACGACATATTCATGGTGGAAATTCATTATGTTTGATATTCTATTGCGTATTCTGATTTGTATAATATCATTACCTGTTTCTTATTTCAATAAGTACGAGTTTGGTAGATATAATTTTTTGTGCATATTATTGGCTCCAGATGATGGAATGTTTATTTACGTGGTCGAAAAAGTCATCCATAGGGAATCAGTGCTGTGCCTTTTAAGTCTGTGTAAGCAGAAACACTTGTCAAACATGTCTTCCTAGCTGGGAATTTAAGAAATAAGATTTCTCCGCTTCTAAATAATTAAACGTGTTACTGAAACTGCATGCGAAAGCTAAGTCATAAATCTTTATATACACTGCCGGACAATTGCTAAGGACGGATGACAATAGCAACGATAGCAACCATAAAATGGAAGGAAGGAAAATGTGGAAATTAGCATAAGTGCGGGATACAGTAAGACGTGTTGTGCGTATGCAAATTTTGGATTGCCGAACTTGTTCGTGACGTCATAGCGCTGATAAGAGATATAAAGGATTTGACGCGTATTGACCGTTGTTGTTCAAACGCAAAGTTGAAAGGGAAAGAATCAATTGACGAACTTGCAATTTTCAGTATGTCTTCCCGACATCACCTAGATGATTTTACGCGTGGCCGTATTATTGGCAAGATTGAAGAAGGGCGACAAATAGCAGATGTTGCCAGGGAGTTCGACGTCAGCCACAGTGTTGTTTCAAGGCTTTGGAAATCATTTCAAACAAATGGAGAGTGTAGCAAACGTTACGGGGGAAGTCGTGTTCGCAGTACGACACCTGCAGAAGATTGGTACATAGTGCTATCAACAAAAAGACACTGGCGCAGCACAGCTAGTGAGGTAGCAAATCAGTTTATGGCTGCTACTGGCAAGCGGATCTCCCGAAAAACTGTCGCCAGACGTTTGCATGAAGGAGGACTATACGCCCGCCGTCCTGTTGTGTGCATCCCATTGTCCAGACGTCACCGTACCGCCCGTTTGCAATGGTGCCATCAACATCGCAATTCGACTGATAACGACTGGTCTGCTGTCCTCTTCTGAGATGAGAGTAGATACAGTCTATCGTCTGATTGTCGACGACAACTGATCTGGCGTGATAGTGGTACTGCATATTGTCCAGCAAACATACAGGAAAGGGGCCGATATCCGATATGTAGTGTCATGGTATGGGCTGGCATCATGATCAATGGCCGTACGTCCCTCTATGTGCTTCGAACTGGGACTATGACTGGCCAACGATACATTAATGATGTTCTGCTACCTCATGTTTGCATGTTCCGTGGTGCTGTTGGTGATAGATTCATTTTCATGGACGACAACGCAACATGTCATCGAACAGTCGCTGTCCAGGAGTGTCTTGAGAGCGAGGATATTCAACGCCTCGTATGGCCAGCACGTTCTCCAGATCTGAATCCCATTGAAAATATGTAGGATGCCTTTGGGAGGAGTCTTGCTGGTCGCCAATGCCCTCCAATAAACAAGGACACCCTCATCCGTGCACTGACAGAGGAATGGGATAAATTACCCCAACAGCTGCTTGATAATGTTGTGTAAAGCATGACACGACGTGTGGAATCTTGCATCGCCCTCCATGGTGGCCATATCCCGTATTGACATCTTACGTCGGAACGCCTGCGGACGGTAATTGCATTTTTTTCACGTTTGCGTATTCTGCACAAAATGGCCTGTTTGTCCCTTGAACATATTCCAAAGCCTTCTGGATTTCAGAGCACAATAAATTGTCTTTCTTGTAACGTCCTGGCATTCAGACATTATTTTATTTCACTTGGCATCCAACCACACTTACTTTTTATGCGCTATATAGCCGTTTATGATCCGTCCTTAGCAATTGTCCAGCAGTGTAACTGCATAAGGGTTATAGGCAGTGTGGTTAATCCAAGTTGTGCTCAAAACACGCTATTCGGAACGGAATTGGATCATTACATGTGAGGTTAAACCGAAAAGACCGTGTCGGATTTTCAGTGGCTCGAATTGTTGGCTCGCAATAATTTGTTCGAAATCGTTCTGCTTGAGACGTGGATATTTGTGATATCTTTCGGAATAGTTCCCTCTCTTTTTTAGAACCAGTGACCACAAATCCAGGACGGGCAACAACTTATAATTCACTGAGATGTTTATTATGTGCATTAAATACTTAAACAAAGAGAGGAAACAAATAGGCAAGAAATTGTTCTTCTACGCTTAGGACTCATGTTTCTGAGATGGCGATCTTTTCTTCAGCCGGAAGTTTGATCTCTTGCTCATTATGTTCTATTTGAGGGATATTCAAATTAATTTGGTGATATCGAATTGTTTCTTTGGTTAAGAGAATGCTGCTGCTAACACAAATAGCAGCAATATTCTCTTTGCCAAACAAACAATTCGGTATCACCAAATTAATTTGAAGATCCCTCCTCCACACACACGCTCACATAAAGTATCATAATTAAGTCATGGTGATTCAATTAAATTTTAAATGTATTTAAAATAGGACAACCAAAACCTAATACATACTTGATAATCAGAAAGTGTGAATACACGAAAGGGACATTAAAACCCTGCAAATGACTTCGCTCTAGTGGATAAATAATATATTAATGTTAAATAAGGCTGAGTAAAAAATCGTTTTTTATTGAATAAGAAACATACGAGTGCGCAATGAATAAGTACTTGCCAAATTTGAAATTTTGATATCTATTTTCTAGTAGAGCTAGGAGTCACATGGTACGAAAGTTTTCACAAAAATAATTTTCATCTCATTTTTTTTTTAAATATGAACAATCATACACTTGATATAAATCAAACATTAAATGAAAAAAATTGTAACCCCCTTGTACGTGATTCAGTTACAAAAGCATAGTGGCATGGCTCCTGATTGATTTTTTTATTATCATGCCTTGGAAGTAATCTATTTTCATCAACACATTGAACAAAATTATAGTTATTTTTATTAATTGTAACATGGAATTCATAATATAATATAATATAATATAATATAATATAATATAATATAATATAATATAATATAATATAATATAATATAATATAATATAATATATTATATTATATTATATTATATTATATTATATTATATTATATTATATTATATTATATTATAACTGGATCTCTTATTATTTAAGGCCGTTTGTGGTGTTTGCATGTTACCCGTGTAAATGAGGTGAATACTGGGAACGACCATTTCCTTTACAGATACATCATGTGGGTCAAAATGAGATCAAGGAAGGGGAGAAGGTAAGAGGAAAATACTTGGAGATGTCAAAAGCCGGACACGAAAATACTGGGTTATGGTAAATTTTTCAACATATACGTTGATTTTCTTGTAGCTGATACTCAACTCAAGTGCAACACGAACATTTCAAAGTGCTTAATACAATCCGGCACAGGTAAGCTATTACCGAAATATTTTTCATATGTAAACAATGTTTTTACTTACCCACAATAATCAAATTGAAATATTGTTATTCAAGGCGAGCTCGATCACGTTCTGAGCACGCCGTTTTGAAAATATTGGAAACGTGTACACATTGCACTCCTTAATTTTACACTGCATTACTTAGGAAACCTCGGAGCAAACAGAGAAAGTTCTGAACAGCGTTGTCACAAATGTGGGTACAAAGCGAAAGTTTGAAGTAATATACGAAAAGAAATTATTAGTCATTGGAAGGCCGTTTCTTCGATGAGAAAGAAAGAAGTAAATTTGTGGAGTTCCATACAACGTTACTTTTTGTTTAAAACCTTTCTATGTTATTGCATTTAATTTGGTATTATTATCTTCTGCTTGCAATCTCTTTTAAGATTTAGTATTGTAAAAATCACATGGATGTTTTGGCCATATTTGAACTTGTAAAATTGTGTTCAAAAGTATTTTATGCCCTGTTTAATTCTTGCCACTGTATTGTTGACGTAAGAAACGTAGTCATCAAGTATCAATCTCATACTAAGGCAAGACTGAATTCACTCAAAATAGTAGGTATACATTTAACTTTACACTCCTGGAGTGGAAAAAATTAATTTTTTTGATTAATTGTAACATTCATATGCCTTCGAACTTTCTTTATTAGTTCTGATGCTTAATGTCTTTGTTATATCAGTTTCCATATTCTATCACTGTACCACCACTTTTACTGCCAGCATAATCAATATTTTTGATTTGGCATCATCATCATCATCATTGTCAACCATTATCAATCCACTGCTGGACGAAGGTCTCCCCAAGTTTCCTCCACAACGGTCTGTCTTGTGCCAGTCTCCTCCATGTCACTAACGCATATTTATGAATTTCATCCACCCATCTACCATGTGGTCTTTTTCTGGGTCTTTTCCTGTCCCTTGGATTCCAATCTAAAATTTCGGCTGTCCATCTATGGTCTGTCCTTCTGGCAGTATGTCCAGCCCATTGCCATTTCAGGGATTTAACTCTGATCATGATGTCTTCCACTCTCGTCATTTTTCGGATCCACGAGTTCCTCTTCTTATCTCTCCTGGTTATACCAAGCATGCACCTCTCCATGCTACTTTGAGTTGTCTGCAGCCTTTGTATGTCTCTTTTAGTTAAGGTCCATGTCTCTGCACCATACGTAAGCACTGGAAGGATGCATTGATCCAACACTTTTCTTTTAAGACATAATGGCATATTGCTCTTGAAAATTATGCTGTTTCTTCCAAAAGCTCTCCAGGCAAGTTTTGTACGCCGATTAATTTCTTCATCAATGTGACCCTCACTTGATATCTGCTGTCCAAGATAAAGATACGTATCTGTTATCTCCAGTTTTTCTCCATCAATCGATAAATCTTCATTTCTTGTAAAAGCATTGAACATCACTTTTGTCTTCCGAGAGTTCATTTTTAATCCCACTTCTTTACTCTTGTCAGCAAGTTCCTGGATCATACTCTGCAGCTCTGATGGGGTAGTTGCAAAAATGACTACGTCATCAGCAAAACGAAGGTGGGTTAGATAATCTCCATTAATCTTTATCCCTTTGTTTTCCCAGTTCAGTGATTGAAAGACATTTTTCAATATGGCATTAAAGAGCTTCGGAGATATGGTGTCACCTTGTCTCACTCCCTTTCCAATTTTTATGTGTGTTGTATTTTCAAACAGCCGAATCTTTGCACTTGCATTTTCATAGATGTTATTAATAATATTAATGTATGCATCTTCAATACCGCAGGATTTCAGAGCCGTGGTAACTGCTGATGGTTTCACCGATTTGGCATATGCAGCTTAATTTATGCAGTAGTTTGATTTGAAAAGAAATAATCAGATGCCTGTGCATTAAAGCCTACGTTCATCAGGATCTTGCAAGTTGATTGGCAATCGACTGACCTCTGCACATATTAATTCTAATTAGAATTATAAAAGAACCCCGCGTCTTATTTTTATAGTCTGTTGAATTTCCAGTTAGCGAAAGGAAGCAGTTATTTTCATTTATACTTATCGGAAAACTGTTTTCACTCCATAGCTCCTGTAAATATTAAAGGCGCCAAAAGATTTGATTCTTTGTACCAGATTTGTTTTAAATACTGATCTTTCTGTTTAACTTACACATTTCATTTAATAAATTTTAGTTTTAAATTAGCGGGAGCTCCTCAACAGATGATCTACATCGTTACATCCAGATCAGCTTATCAATAAGTGCAAAAACATTTTCTAAGGTGGTAAAATATGCTTAATACCGTAATGTATTTAATTTCACTGAATGCAACTGAAACGCCAGATCTCATGCAGCAATCATCTTAAATTCCACAAAATTATATTGGTAACTCCATATATTTGTTCAAAATAAAAAATGTACGTTTTCGAGCTTTCGCATATACACCAATGACGCTTTCCAAGAAACTAAGCAGAAAACAGGAATCTGAATAATATAGGCTCCAACATTTTTAATTCAATGACTTGATAAGACAGTATTCCATTACCATGTGGTATCTTGCGAGGAAACAGGCGTTATTTGAAGAACTGCTTCTGAATTCTTGACAACTCTAGAGAAGCTATTATCACTTTTGGTAATGATTTCGAGCTGGATGTTTAGGTCTGCAGTAGGAATCTAATTCCCGGTTATCAACTCATATACCAGCAGCGGACTCCAGCCTAATTATTTCGGATAGAAGCGTGATTTATGAATTATCCTTCGTGTATTGTTTATGCACGATGACTTGGATTCTAAATGAATCCTCGATCATTCTGATATAGTCGGATGACACAAAGAAATTAAATTCATATTCAGTTACTAAATATACAGCCGTTCGGAGAATTTCCGAAATCATTAATTACAACACTAATTTCCACCGGCCACTGCATCGGCGGATCATTCTTTTAATACAGCAGGTGTACCGATATACATGTTGTTTACATTCTAGTCCCAGGAGATGTCACATTAAGGTACATAGTCATCGTGCATAAACTGTTAAATTCTCTGTTCTTTTGTTGAAATAAACTGGGAGAAGAATACATTAACCTTGTTGAAATGCAAATTCCATATTTGAAAATCAGGTGGAATTTTTCTTTCCAAAACTATTTAAAAAAGCATTACGACCAGTTTTGTGACTGTAACACAAATCCTACCTCACAACGGCCCATTAATTTAATCTATTTAATTTATAACTACAAACTTGTGGTGTTGAGATAAAATAAAAGTATCAACGTTTACAACAATCAAAGGAATATTATACATCGACTATAGTTTCGCTGTGCTTCTGGCTCTGCTTCATCAGGACGTTCATTCGTCCTGACGAAGCCGAGCCAGTAGCTGTGCCAAACAATAGTCGATGTATAATAAACCTTTGATTCTGGTAAACGTTGGTATTTTTTTATTTACATTAATTTCATCATCCAAAGGTGGAGGAATTATATGATTTTGAAGTTTTCTGTGCCCAATAAAGCACTAATGTTAGGACCTACACACTGGATGTCCAGAAAAGGAAGTAACAGCTGATATCTTCCAAAACCAAAATAAGGCTCACAACAGAATATTGTTATTAAGTCGAATAAGATAAGATATCGCGCTGAGTTTTAGAAGATCCGTTTTGCATTTTCTGGGATCGCTTAGAGCTCAATCTCCTAAAAATTGCCTGTGTAAGTCCATAAGGACAATGGAAAAGTTTTGATTACAGCAGGCGAGAAGGAAGAATGTGTGCGACAGGTCGTCCACAAGTTACAACCTGAAATGTTGACCGTTATTTGTCATTAACAATCCTTCGGAACAGGGGTACAATGCCTCCCAGCTGCAAAGACAACTTTTAATGGCAACAGGAAAAAGCGTATCGACACAAACAATCCATAGAAGCCTTCTCGCCCGTGGATTGTATGCACGTTGTTTGTGTCCCACTGACCTCCCGACATCGTATGGCTCGAAGAAACTGGGCTGAAGATCACTGCGATTGGCGACCTGCCGAGTACAGCCACGTTCTCTTCTCCGACGAGTCCAGATTCAGCCTAGAGCCTGAACATCGACGACTTCTGATATGGAGAGAACATGGCACACGATACAATTCATAGCTTTCCAATAAAGATTGCGTTTTGGTGGAGGCGGTGTGCTTGTTTCGGCAAGGATAAGCTTAGGTGGGCCTAATGACTTGTACGTCATTCGGAATGGGCCCCTGACTGCTCAAAGGTACAGGGACAAAATTCTTAAGGCGAAATTCTTAGACCCTTGGTCGTGCCTTATATTGCTGCCATCGGCGATTCAGCGCTTTTTATGGATGAAAAGGCCAGACCTCATCGAACGTTCCTTGTGCATCAGATGCTTGAAGAAGAAACAGTAAAACGTATGGAGTGACCGCGCATCCTCCCCGGATTTGAATCCGATCGAACATGCTTGGAACACATTAGGCATACGCATTGCTGCTAGACCACACAACCTCCGTTGACTCGCCATCAGTTGACAAATGCCCCTCTGGAAGAGTTGGAAAAAATCACCCAAAACCTCGTCGACCACCTGAACAATTCAATGCCCTCCAGGTGTGAAGCCGTCTTTCACATTTGAGGTGACCACATACCTTATTAGACAAATGACAAAGTTCGTTAATGCTAATTTTTTCTTCTCCAAAAAATAGGGATAATAATGTTGTTGTTTTTTATGGCACCTGTATGGCATTGTTTTTATGACAGTGTGTTTCCTGTAAAAATGATCTTTGTCACAGTAAAACCTGCTTTTCCACCTGTTCAATTTTTTATTTTCTTGTCCCGTTCATAAATATATTTTATAGTGTGCTGCATATTTACCTGCAGTTGTCTGTTCTCATGAAATCATCTGCTCCCTAATTTTGTTGAGCAGTGTATTTAATAGTCTGAGATTTCCAGCAAAGGGACTTTGCTCCTGGATTTATTTCTCTATCATATCACATGCATTTTTAAACAATTTGCTTGGAGGACACTAGCACTGTTATCCATGAAATTTCAGTAGTTTGGCCGACCACTGGTGATGAATGACCGTTACCAGCGGTGTCTGACAAGCATTGCCTGTGCACGAAACCTCAACATTCAATGCAGAAGATACCAAGATCCCGGAGACATAATGATCAGGTCAGTGGAGTGTAATTTAGCGTTTATTTGGTCTAAACCCATTAATCAGAGTAGGAGCAGTACACTCACTAGAGTGCCTTTGTTAACAACACGACTACGACAGAGCGCCTCAGCTGGTCACGTGAACACAGTAATTGAAAACTTGAAGATTGGCAACATGTCGGGTGTTCCTATGAGTCACGCTAACAATTGTTACGAGCTCAGGGTAGGATTCGGGTGTGTCTTGGACCAAAGCTGTCAACAAGGCACCTCCCTAGCGGATGGTGTTGCCATACGGGATTAGGGTGTCTTTACGTGGCATGGTTTTAAACGTCTGGTCTACGTTAACACGTCATTAACCAGTAATCAATTTCTTGCTCTTCTGGGTGACCATTTGCAGCCCTTTATGCAATTTATGTACACCAACAGCTATGGGATTTTTCAGTAGGACAATGCGCAATGGCATGGGGCCCAAGATCTAAAAATTGGTTCGGGAATATTCTTGAGAGTTCCGATGGATGGTGTGGCCACTAAATTCGCAGGACATAAATCCAACAATCTATGTGATCCTTCTCAGATCGTTTAAGTGCATGAAAGCTATATGTGTGCGTATGGGACGTGGTCGAAAGGTCTGTTTGCATCCAAGAACTTAATACTACAAATACCAGAAACTTCGGGCGGCCTTTCAGCTGTCATGGCTCAACATCTCTCCAGAAGTCTTCGGGCCAAATGTAGAATCAATGCCACGTCAATTTGCTGTACTTCGCCTGACTACTAATAGTCCTACACGATACTAGGTACGAATCCCAAGACTTTTAGCACGCGAGTGTATTTATACGTATGTGGTAAGAATTGCTCATTGATCAGAGTAAGCAGTATTTTGTCGTTAATTTTCTTGTATATACAAATTATCAAAGAAGCATTTGCCTAGCAGACAAGTACAACAGAATTGAGAAAGGCCGTTGTTTAAGGCTCATTTATTAAAATTATTTTGAACGTCTCTGCATCATTACAGTGTTGTATAAGAGCTTCTGCTGTCGTTATTGTTCTACTTGTCATGTTTTTTTTTAGCGGAGGAAAGCTGACATTCCGTATGAAGCATTTTGTGACTTTTATTAGGGCACTGGAAAAAAACGCTGCCGCCCTGGTGGCGCAGTGGTCTGAGGGATGGCTTCTGATCATTTGTCTGAGATGGGTCGGGATTCGAACTCCGGTGAGGCATTGATATTGTGCTTGTCTTACGGCGCTGGCTCTCTCCCTTCAATGGAAACAGTGGTTCTCAATTAGGGACGTACGAATGCTTCTAGCCCATTGAGTTTCTCACGGTGGTCGTTAAACCTCCAATAAAAAAGAATGCTTACAGCCCACAAAGTTGCTCACGGTGATTGTTAAACCTTCAATAAAAAATAAATAATAATAAAGCTTCTATTCACTTAAACGATCTACCCTGCATGAGAAATTTAAAATGTGAGGACACTCCCATAATTCTACTTAGGAAAGAACTACAGAAAATAGGTTCAGTTGTGACAAATAGACATGGGGCGGCGGCAAAAGCTCTTGTACGGTAATGTAATAATAAAAAGATATGGACTGCAAGTCTTACATTCATAAGTATCTTGAACTTTGGATTCAGATCAATGTTCTCATTGTGTAACCTTAATTAGCTATAAATTGCCGCTCTGCTGCTATACAACAGCAAAATCCTATAGAAATCATTTCTTATTTAAGAAACGAGAGCTAGAGTACTTTTTAAGTCAACTGGTTCCTTATCAACCTTTTGTGTTTGAAAATTCGAAGTGTATCGAAACAACAATAAAAATATAAAACACTCTGAAAATTCTAGCTCTTCATTTAGCATTATTTTCAGATAAAAATGAATCTCGATGCGAGAAAGCTCTGGTATGATTATAAAGAAAGGTACAAAATGAGCTGATTTTGTTACACATACGATAGATCGAAAGAACTCATTTTTACTCTCTGAAGAACAACATACACTGACGGAAAAAAATCCCAACACCACGAAAAAATAGTTGAAGAGGAATGAAATGACGGCAATACATTTGTATAGGTAACATATTTAATCGATTTAGGTTTCAAGATCACAGCTTATTGCAAGCGCAAGAAGAGCCATTTTAAATGTGAAATTCTGGTACATTAATAACCGGTGTAACCGCCAGAATGTTGAATGCAAGCACGCAAACGTTCATGCATTGTGTCGTACAGGTGCTGTATGTCAGTTTGTGGGATGGAGTTCCATGCCTGTTGCACTTTGTCGGTCAATACAGGGACGGTTAATGCTGGTTGGTGGAAACGCTGGAGTTGTCGTCCAATGATTTCCCATACGTGCTCGATTGGTGAAAGATCTGGTGATCTAGCAGGCCACGGCAACATGTCGACACTCTGTAGAGCAAGTTGGGTTACAACAGCGGTATGCGGGCGAGCGTTATCCTTTTGGAAAACACAACCTGGAATGCTGTTCATGAATGGCAGCACAACAGGTTGAATCACCAGACCGACGTACAACTGTGCCGTCAGGGTGCGTGGGATAACCAGCAGAGTGCTCCCTCTGTCACAAGAAATTGCTACCCAGACCATAACTCCAGGTGTAGGTCCCGTGTGTCTCGGCAGCAGACAGGATGGTTGCAGGCGCTCACCTAACCTACTTCTAACCAACACACGCCCATCACTGGCACCCAGGAAGAACTGGCTTTCATCAGAAAACAAAACAGATCTCCACTCCGTCCTCCAATGAGCTCTTGCTTGATACCACTGACGTCGCAAACGGCAGTGGTTTGGAGTAAGTGGAATGCACGCTACGGGGCGTCTGGCTCGGAGCTGTCCTTCAAGTAACCGATTTGTAACAGATTGTTCTGTCACTGTGGTGGCAACTGCAGCTCGAGTTGCTGCCGCAGACGCGGTACTATGCGCCACGGCCATACGCCGTACACGGCGGTCTTCCCTTTCAGTAGTGCCACGTGGCCGGCCGGAACCTGGTCTTCTTGAGACATTACCTTCCTTGACCACCGCTGCCAACAGTCATGAACAGTGGCTACATTCCTGCCAAGTCGTTCTGCAATATTGCGGAAAGAAAGTCCACCTTCTCGTAGCCCTATTACACGACCTCGTTCAAACTCCGTGAGCTGTTGATAATGGCTTCTTCGTCTTCTTGAAGGCATTCTTGACTAACATCAACACCCTACGTCGAATCTCAACGATAACTAACGCTCATGAACGTTACAGCGCGTATTTACAGCAAACCTGTTTTGCATGTTCCGCGGGGCGCTTTTAGCACCACACGTATGCGCCGAGCGCGAAATTTGCATAGACGTCATCTAACAGATGTACTCTCACCGCCTACCAACTGTCGTTTATCTAACACAACTTCTTCTTGGTGGTGGGATTTTTTTCGTCAGTGTAGATTGCATTGACACATTGAGTGGATTAGGTTTTCCAAGCGTTTTGATTTTATCAAATGAATGCGTCTGAGGGTTTTATAATAAAACACTGAAGTGGCAGCCTGTTTAAACTTTATTCCCTCTCACGAGATCGGAAACAAATTCCGAATAATAATAGTTATCTTTAACATTAATAAGAGTATACATTTTCGTGAGCGTGAAAATATAAGTTAGCCCAGAAATATGCTGAATCTTAAGAAAGAGGGAAAGAAATGTGAATGTCAGTCAATTAAATTTTGTGAGCGATTGTTTTATACAAATGTCGACTTATTCGTGAAAAAAACGCTGTATATGTTAATGGTGAAGAAATGGGCACCTATTTTTGGCTGTTTGCAGATTTCCATTTGGACTCGTACTTGTAGGCTCTTCAAAACAAAGCATAGTTTGTTCAGTGAATGCAGTGCCACAACCGGCAGTTAGTGGATCCAAAGTAAATGGCCAAATTTTCCACTGAGCATGCGTAAACGACCGTTTTGCTTAAACATTGCATAAACTTCCAAGAATAAGTTACTTTTTTGTTCGATATGTTTTTATGATTCATTTTCTAGCAGCTGTCGCCTCGGTGGCGCAGTGGTCTAAGCAATGGCATTCGTCCGAGAGGGGTCCGGGTTCGGATCACAGTGTGTCATGGATGTTGTGATTTTCTTACGGCAGTGGCTGTCTCCCTTTCCTGGACAAGTGACTCTAAATTAGAGACGGAGACTGCTTATAGCCCGTAGAGTTGCTCATGGTGGTCGTTAAACTTCAATAAAAAAAATTCTAGCAACTTTCAGCAGAAACCTGCGGTTTTTTTGTGACATTCTTCAAAACCGATGTGCATGGAGTTTTGCCATTCGGAATCTTTTACCTTAAGAAATTTCCATAGGTCTGGAAACTATGTCAAGAATCCACGGGACATTTTATAGACGATAGTTCTTATCAGCCCTTGCAAATTTTTCAAAAGCAACGCCTTCATGATAGAAATGACGCTACGCTCTCCAGCAATGCATCGGGGTTGGAATATTTTTTTACATTCAATCTTACGTTTACTCTCAAAGCTCTCACAATGGGCCTTTTATTGAATTAAATCTACATACATGCTTTTCTTTCCTTTGCAATTTACTATTTTCCAACGTATTCATACTGAATACGTTGGAAGCATTTCTTTAGTAACGCTTCAAAAAAAAAAAAAGAATAATTTCTCTTTTCAAAGCAGTTACAGTACTTAAAAAATCCCCAACATTTTCATAATGCAGCGTTTGATCTCCAGAAAATAAATGCAGCTGGACAGAGATTTTGGTTTCGCGTGAAGAAATCAATCTTTCTGCTTAAAAAGCTGAACTTTCGAAAGTGAAGAATTTTCACTTGGATAGAAGATTATTTACGCAATTTTGAAGAGAATGCAAAATAAATGAACAAGCATTTTTGAGATATATCACAGTTATACTTTATTCCACCTATTGCCATAACACTGTTGTTACAGCATTTTATATTCCAAGATGAAACATGAAAATTCCTAATTGAGTCACGCAGCGTTTTGGTTACATAAAAGGTATATTTATTGGTTGAAACTAGTTAAGAAATTTGCAAAGTCTGTAACTACATGGGAAGAGCCGAAAATCAGAAGCTGGTAATTTTTGTCGTCAGAAGGGTAAACCTGCATTCCAACCGTTCCGGAATTCGGGATCAAAGTGCTTTCGGTGTCAACCCTGTTAAATATATGGCGTGAAAAAGGCATTTTGTAATTTGTATGTGAAAACACACAATGTAGGTATGCAGATTCAAATGTCCTTGGTTTCTTTCCCCCAAAAAAGAGGCTTCGGGCAATAGTCCAAGTGAACGGTTTTTTAAACAGGAAATGCAACATTACTACAAATTTCATGCGTTCCTCTTTATTTGAAAACGCATGGGTTATTTTACAGAGAGCAATAGTTCACATGTTATCCCGTCAACCGAGAGGTGCGACTGAAATGAGTGTGTAGAAAATGATTTAAAACTGTTGTAATTAATGTATTTACAGTGCAAGAAGCGAGAAGTTATACTGAAAGGAATGAACCTAGGGAACGGAAGCATTGCTTTCGCCATAGCTTTGTTATTCAAAGAAATCATTTAAGAAAGACTATTTACCCTGATATTTTCGGAATAATTATCTATTAAATGTATTAGGACGAACGTAAGAAAGGTGAGACAGCATACAATAGTTTAGTCATTTTCTTGTGTCGAACGGCATGTTACCCGTGTCGGGGAATCTTTTCCTTTCCCAGAAAGTGGTGAGTCCGGGATCGGGGAATGAAGGACTAGAGAGGAGCACTTATTACACCAGTAAAATTTTTATAATGGGTTTTTCTTTGAGAGGAGTAAAAGAAATGATTTGCATTAGCTGTCGTAAAACCTTTTCATAGCATTTCTTATGATTTCCAACATAAGTGAAATTTGATCCGTGCAGCCTCGTTCTTATTACGTTATCTTCCTTTCACAATTACATATTTCCGATATTTGGATATCCTACAGTTGCAGTTTTCTCACTGAATATTATGTTAGTTTTCTTTTATATTCCTGACATTTGGAAGCCCGAAAATTCTAAGGATTTTCTTACTGACAGAGCGAAAAATATATAAATTTCAGAATATCCGTCGTTCTTGTTCACTCACGGGGAAAATGTTTTCGGAAAAAAGAAAATATCCATTAATTGAAGCAGAAAAATGACATATTATCAGGGACGTTTGGTGTGAAATTCAAAAGCGCACGTCTCGAGCATTCGTCCTCTTTAGGTTATGAGTTAAGTGCATGTGGGATAATCTTTTCAAAATGCAAAAAATCAATGCTGTGCCACATGGAAATTGTAAAAACAAAAATCACACATAAGCAAAGGTTCTAGTTCGCATGCAGAAAATTGAAAGTTTGGGCTCTTGCAAGCTTTCCGTGGAGTGAATAACAAGCTGCGTAGAACAAACGATTCTGTACCACAGAAATGTAATATTCTAAACGGGTTTTGGGGGAAAATAGTACTTGCCCGAGAAAGTATCGAAATCATTCGTTCTTTAGAAATCAATCATAAATGTGGCTTTGAACGGATGATGACATACATATATGTTGATATTGGCAAGTGGCAGAATTTAAAATGTTGAAAATCATATCCGATTGAAAAACGTCAAAGTGGCTGCACAGGAAGATATCAAATGGAGTACAACTTCATCAAGTACGTGTATCGCTGACCTTCAAGGTACAGCGCACAACGCAAATTTGCAATAATATTTCCACTTAATACTACTCTTTCGCTCATTATATACTTTGTTCTTTTCTTGGCAAAACGTGCACACATCACTCAGACCTCAAGGCTGTTACAAAATGACCTCACTGAGTGAGAAAAAATAACGTTAATAACGGCTGAAAAGATTAATGAGAACACATTAAAAACAGCAATACACAAAAATAATCTTAATATTCAATAATTAATCGTTGTCTAGTTAATTTCCAGCCTTTGACTGCTCTATATTTGCATTTGGTCATTTTCTTTTAATTTCAGTTCAATGTTTTATTAAAATTATTTTTTAAATATAATGCTGAAAACTTCCTTAATAATTCACAGTATGTTAAAAACATGACATAAAATTTGAAGAAATTCCTGATAAGAAACAAATTATGCTTTTATCAGGAACGTATTGCCAAGGAGCATGAAATGCAGTGTACTACACATATGTTAAATGTACATTATTTACATATAAATTCACAGAAATAAAACGAGAGAAATCATGGCAAACATTTCAAGTAAAACTCTCAGTTAAGTTATCAAAAAAACTTAAAGAGTTGACGAAAAAATTTGAAGCTCACCCTGCAGATTTGCCAGAACTTTAAAAATACCGAATTTCTGTAACAGACTTCCGTTATGCATATCAAGCATACCATAACATTTTAAAAAGAATATCAGAGCCTCGTCTTTTACAACTATTAAATTCCTAATAATTTACATTTGAAGACGTGTTTCCCACGTAGGTATTTTCGTGTAATTTATCGTAGAGGGATTTTGTTGATTTAGCGTTAACAATTATATAATGCTCTTTGCTGAAAATGCAACACGAAGAAAAGCATAAGCGAACGGCTTAAAACTGGAGGAAAGGTTAGGACACGTGAGTATGCGCAAATGCTTACAAACGCAGCCAACATGCACATTTATTTGTGATTTTGACGTCCTCGTAGATGGCCCGCAAGAGCTATAAAGGAGGGACACGAAGGACAAGCTTCAAACTCGCTTTGTTGTAATTGTGGCTGTAATCTTGTAATAATAATTCTGACCCACCGTAGGAGACTAGAAATGTGATTACAGTGGAATAACTTTGAGCTAATCAGATGTGTTGGACTGCGATTAAGAGCATGTTGCTTCCGCAACATCACCTTTCATGTTTGCTTGATGCGAGCACAGGTATTCATATATAGCCTCAATGCGAAGAAGAAGGTCTGACGCATAGGCTTGAGGGGACTGTAGTGCAGTGACAAACGAACGTATAGGAAAGAAGTGACCTCAACCGTATATGGTTAACGGACCGAGCAGTCAGGTCTCGAGGGATTATGAACATTAGAAGAGAGTATTTTGTTAAGCGACAAAGAAAGGCTATATTTAATTTTAAAATGCTTTTAAATATGCGAGTTAGTGTTATTAATGCTAGAATGAATCCAAACACAATAAAACTCATTATTTTTCTTGTTTTGTAAGTCATGCAGCTTGAACGAACATTAAGCAAAAACGACGACACGTAATTATTGCTTTTAATGGGCACGACTTCTGAATCATTTCCCATAAGAGTAAAATCAAGAAAATATCAAAGTTATTCATAGTCAATGGCACAGGTAAAAAAGAAATCCGGCATAACTGTATTTTTGCAGTCGATAAGACATCCGCAAATAGAAAGAACCATTTACTTCCACGAGCGGTTAACAGATATGTTACGGAAATTAACAAATTCTGCACAACATGTTTCTCATAGTCTAAGGAAATTTCCACAGAAAAATTGACTTATAAATCGATCAGTTAAAAGGAGAAATATTTCAAATCGATCAGAAGAAAATAAGAAGTATTTAAAGGAAGGAAACGTGATAAGACACTACGTCTCCTTGCGAGGTTATAATGGAAAAGTTGAAAATATGATAAAAGTGCACATTCCATTAAGCATACTTTTATGGTGGCAAAGGGAATATTTCAACGTTCTCCTCCCTGCAGGAAACGTTGAAAGAGCAGTTTTTTCTTTTACTTCCCTAGTTGGAAATGTATTCATTATGTATAGAGAATAACGTTTCTTATTCTGTATTGTATCAAATGGTTTACATAAGAAGAAAGGAATTTTTCAGTGCCCTTTAAAGAATCGGAGATACAGGTGCAAACAGAAGTGCACAAACACTTTGATTTCCATTCTACCCAAGAATAATAACTACAGAAATCTGAACTGTAACACTCTACTCAAAAATAATCCCAAAGTCTTTCACAAGGTAAATGTTATCCGGAGTTAAAATTTGCGGTTATTTTAAATTGGACATTTAGAAACAGAATTATCAAGAATAACAAATCAAAATATGATCTCCTAGCGGAGAAATCGTGCATCATTATTGGAATGTTATACAAGCTATTATAGTATAACTATACTAATGATCCAAATTTCTTAGGGTAGAATGGAAATCAAAGTTTCCAGGTTTTTGTACATCAATCAGATGGCTTTTAAAGGAAGGTAGACAGC
Source organism: Macrothele yani (assembly GCA_039090855.1). Classification (NCBI taxonomy): domain Eukaryota; kingdom Metazoa; phylum Arthropoda; class Arachnida; order Araneae; family Macrothelidae; genus Macrothele; species Macrothele yani. Next base: position 7,335 of record JAYWMT010000250.1, on the reverse strand, counting down.
AAACTTTTTTTTTTTTTTTTGATTGGAGGTTTAAGACCACCGTGAGCAACTCAATGGGCTATAAGCAGTCGCCCGTCCCTAATTTAGAGTCACTGGCTCCAGGGAAGGGAGAGAGCCAGTGCCGGAAGACAAACACAACATCCATGCCTAACCGGGATTCGAACCCGGACCCCTTACGGACGAATGATCAGAGGCCAGCGCCTTAGACCACTGCGCCACCGGGGCGGCACACACAGCAAACTTCAAACTTAATAATAAGACACTTCAACAATTTGAACGCGGTGACTTGACTAAACATTAAGTGAATAGGTGCAAGTGGGATTTTTCATTCGAAGAAAGAAGGAGTCATGTTGGTTGGGCACGCGGTATCACTTTAACTGGTGCCAATTGTATGTGATAACTGCTATTCAAATTTTATGTATTAGTGATAAATGTTATGAAATAATAAATATTATACAACATACTTAAACATTTATTCATGAATGCATTCTGGTATCAGATTATCTCGATTCTATAATATCTTACTGATTTAGTGACCCGTACGTCGTATGAGATATAGCTGGCGATGATAGACAGCTTCCGTTTTGTGTCAAATATCCTTTTGAAGTTCACCACCTAACCTAGCAACGGTGGTCATGAGGTTCTTTTCCTTTAAAGTTCACCACCTAAAATATCCTTTGAAGTTCACCACTTAACCTAGCAACGGTGATCAACTGTTCTAAAAAACCTCGGCTTACTTTCTTCTTGCGCTCAAGTAAATCGCTAAAATATTTAATCGGAGCTTTTGTCATGTTCATTTTGGGTACGTCTTTTATACGGCGCTACTAACGTAACCAACATATTATCATCTATTTTTTTAAAAAGCTGACTCCTCGTAATTTGTTCGCAAAAGCTATTCAGCTACTATTATCAGAATAGAAAAGTTGTTTCTTTGTAGAATGATTAAGAGCTACATCGTATAATGAGCAGGTTTTTGCATTTAGTTGTGTTATTCAATATGAACCCAACGTATTTCCAATCATTAATATTTGTTGCTTGGCTCATTAATCCATGCGCGATCTTCTAAAATAATCTGCGTAACTTATAGGACACATTTTTTATGTCTTCTACGTAATTCTTCATGAGAACAAGGTGGTAGTGCAATGTGGTTCTTTCGTTATTCCCGCCTGAACGGGTGCTGTTTTCCTGTGGCGTTAAATAGTAAATATTCTGTGGTACTTTTTATTATTTTCAATTATTTAACGTGTAACATTGTTGTAGGCTGTGAAATAGATTGTAATCGGATTGCGCAATGTCAGGGGAATATGCTGGATGGGAAGTTTCCTGCCATCCGAATTCCAGCAACTTTTCACTAGTCATTTTGTACGTGTGTAGTTTTGATTTGTATTGCTGGATAATCGTTACGCCTTTACGATTACGGAGTTATGGATATTTTTCCTGCCAGGCACTGCATTGACGCTGTACCTGCCTTTATGACCTCACTGTAATGTTTTTTCGGTAGAAGAAGCTCGTTATGGATTATGCCTTGCATATCTCACGAAACAGACACCAAAACTTGTGTTTGAAATATCCTGGTTTAGCCACAACTGCAGGCACATTTCCTTTAAAATGTCACTGAAATGTTGTGATAAAGAATCCCTGTTTAATCATCTGTAACCACTTTGTGGAAAAATGGCTCCTTCTGTTCACGGAAGAGCAAGGATGTACAAATGTGCACACGCCGTTGCATATTTTATTAGTGACATCACGGGCTACCTACTTACTCGATTTTGACACATAACCAAAGTCCTCTAGATGCCTGCGAACAATTGAATGGATTGAATGGAATCAGTTGAATGGAATCAGTTGAATGGACGGCTGTGGCTAATTTCTCGAGTGTTTCACATTTATTCTCCTCAACAGCAGCTCCCATCACCTCATTATCCAGTACAACAGACCTTCCTGGCGTTGCATATTTCTGAGGGTGATGTTCCCCATTCGGAATATCTGAAAATATCATTGACACATTCTGACATCCGTGTATCCTGCCCGCATATGGTATTGATGTTTCGTGTCGATGAAGTCACTGTATGTCTTCAGATAAATTCATAAAGCACTGTATATACTTGGTTAAAGTCATGCAGCATAATGAGACATAGGTGTACTTCAGACACCACCATTTCCTACGCAGTTTAACGGCTCAATTGATGCAGGTAGAACTCTTGTTGTCTGTACCAATTTACTCGAATGGCTTGCCGCTCGATACGTTTTATCATTACTGTGGTCTACGTCATAATCTGGTTACCAAAAGGAACAGTTCTGTTGGGCATGCGGAAAACGTCATAACTTATGGGATGGCCTGATATTTGTTCTGTATTTCCGTATTGTCGAACCTCTGCATTTGTATTTACATGGGTTTTGTTGATTTTCATAATGTATGCATCTTCAATACCTAAATATTTCAGACAGTGTGAATGATGAAGGTTTCACGCAATTAAATGTCTTTTCTTAATTAATAAACGCCATACATAGTGCAAGTGTATTCCCTTCGTTTCTTGAATTAGTTTTCGCAGTGCATGGGTAGATCAATAGTGCTGTAGCCACTCATGAATCCAGCATATATTCTTGGATGACCCATTTGTCCAGTGTTCACTCAAGTTTCGGGTACAAGCAAAAAATTATAAAACCCTGATAGGAGGCTACTAGACCTGCTGTTCCTGAGATCTTTGATGTCGCTTTTATTCAGTAGCCGGCTCACTGAGCTGAATTCTAGGCATAAGTTCTCGTCTTCTAAATTCTTGTTCTCTATCTCAAGTGATACGAAGAACCAGAACCATTGACTTCAATGTCAGCGAATACAATGATCATTTCCACAAGCATTTACTTCAAGACAATGGACTAGGACCATTGACTTTTCCTTTTCTCTTAATATTTATTTAGCCTATTTAAGTCGATATTTCGCCCTGAGGAGGGGTACCATGTTTCTCTGACCTAACCTGATAGTTGAATACAGCCATCCTACCCAGAAGCAGAGCAATCTGAGTGGTAAATATCGTTTGATCCCTTAGATTACGAGGATTGGTGAAACGCCTTATACCATTGGACGCCTTAATCCCTTAGGTATTCTTCTGTATATAGGCATATTTGTTTTCCTCGTGAAATTAATTTCTGACTGCGATCCTCTTTCACTGCACACCCTTAAGGGATTATATTTCCTACTCAAAGATTTTTTACCATATTTTTCTGTTTTCAAAGTGAAGTTCTCGAATGAAATGCAGCGAGGTGGCTCTTTGCTTGATATTTTCAATCATTTGTTAAAGTGGTTCTATTCTTTTAAGAACATGCGGTCGTCTGCCCCTGGTAAGGAATCTGTTTCATTTGATATCATAAAATTTAGTATTTATTTTTTCAGGAAAATATTACGTGTAAATATACTTAAATTCCTATTTCGTACTTTTCAATGGTTCTTCCAATGGATATTTGATCTGACTTGCTCACCGATTCTAAAAGGCAAGAAGAAAATGGGTTTCAGATTTTCAAGAACGTTTCACGCAATTTAAAACATCAGGGCACCGCTTTCCCCCACGTTAAACAATACCCTCAGAAATAAAAATTTTCGCTTTATAAGAGGTGGAGTTTTGGCTGATGCATTTTAGGGGATATTGAAATTACAGCTGAAATTCTTATTTCGTACTTTTCAATGGATCTTATAATGAATATTTGATCTAACTGGCACTCATATTCAAACGCATCGTAGAAAGGACTTTGCGATTTCGAAGAAAGTTTCACGTGATTTAGTATGTCATGACATCATTTTCTCTACTCAAATCAATACCCTTCAGATACCAGATTTTACGATTTATAAAAAATGGAAGTTTAGCGGATGTATTTTCAAGAAGTATTGGAATCACAGCTTAATGCTTCTCGAACAATATCATATGGTGTGTCTCTGCTGTTACATAGTACATTTGGGCAAGTCAATATATTGTGTGCCTAATGATTTATTGTTGGGAAAATTTCAATTTTGGAGATTCCAAAATTTTCTATCAACCACCGCCATGATTTGTTTTGCGTTTGTATGAAATGAGGACACTTTTTCCATATGTTTCCACCCAGAGTTATCGAACCCAAGTTATTTTTCAAATGGGCGAGATGTATTTTATTTTTAAAATAATTTACATTAAATATGCCTATATTAATTTCTTTTGGTAGGTTACGTTTGAGTTATTTCAATTTGTTCCTAAGCCTTTAGTGGACCTAATTGTGTAAAACATCATTCGTAATACAAAACATTTATGTAAATTTCTTTCCGAAACGGTGGAATGTTACATGCGTCATTGTAAAGACAGTTGTGAATGTGTGTTATTATCTTTTGGAAAGATGTTTTCTTCATCACTGACGATCGTGAGGTTTTTTTTCTTTTTCAGAAAAGATGCATTTCCAGTCGACTAATGAGTAGACTATCGTGCTGTACATTTTGTAAGTTTTAGACCAAATGCAAAAACTGAAAATATAACACTGCATGATTTACCCCATAGAGCAGCAATTGAGGAAAGGGACATTCGTGTACGATTTTTATCATACAGTCAAACCTGTTTTTTTATCATACAGTCAAACCTGTTTTCCGCAATTTCGTTTTTTAACTTTTAAAGGAATTTCTGCGCAAGTGCTGATATTTCAGTGTAGTCTCTATTTCTTTTTTCAATTCTGTTATAGGTAATTCAGATAATACTAATGTTGCAATTATGACTTCAAATTGCATTTCAGATTAACAGAAATACGGTTTTTAATTTTTTTAAATTAAAGCTTAAAAACTTCTACCATACGTTACAATCTTTGGGAGAATTGAGAATATAAAGCTTTCTTTTTGCAGCAATGAAAGTATAAAACTAAAAAAATAGTAAATATTGCATACACAGTTCTATCTTCTTTTCTGAATTTAAGAAATTTGAAAAAGTTAAATTTTACTGGATAATGATACCTCATACAAACAAAACCTCCACTGGCACAAAATTTACCAAGTAAAACTAACAAATTTCCTTGTGTTGATGCTAAACCTATTAGTGCATAAACTGTTTTGAAAAACGTGGCTCATTTTAGATAAAGAATATGTAATAGATTTATTGAAAAAAAAGAAAATCTAAGTAACTTTCGGAATTACTACTAATGCTTTAAAGTTTAGTGACTTTTTCTTCTATAAAACTACGAAATCGTATTTTATAATGAAATAAAGCTTGTACATAGGCTAAAGTTGGTAAGCAATGTAATAATGTATGCCATGTCTTAAATTATAAAATTTGAGTAATCAAAAGTCAAATGTTTCTTTTTTCCTTCTTTTTGAAAGTATTCAAAGTGTTTCAACGCCCATGATTTTATATTATGAAATTTCTTTTAGATATTTTTACAAAGGCAGTCCCGTAGAAAGAAGTATAACAAACATGCCCCTGTGCACACGTTTCTATATTTTTGCCATTTCATATGCAATGCCCAAAACATTCCTACTGTGTGTGCATTGCAAACGGCACCAGTATTAATCTCACTGTTCCCTGAAAACAGATAGTAAGACGTGTTGGCAAGAATGTTCAAGGTTATGCTGTATCTAAAAACGTTGACTGTTATTTAAAATAATTTTAAGTTCCACGTGAAGCAGTAAAGCAATCTGATTTGCCATATATATGTTTCTATATTATATTTATTGTGATGTAGTTGGTACTACAACAGCAGTGTTTTACTTCAGTAAGATATGCGTATATATTATATTGTATATCATGGAATGTAAACGTGTTAATTGAGTGTGAAGTGTTCTTCATTAGGAGTTCACATTGTTTTGAGACGTAATATATCAATAAGGTGTCAACAAAATTGATTTAGTTTCTACTAAAGCAGTTTTATTGGGTTTTTATGTGACGATGATAACGATACGTTTTGGTTGAATCCGGAATGTAACCTTCAAAGTTAACTTCTATGGTTTGATATATTGTTCTCATTACAGTTTTAGTAATATGGCAAAAAACACATGTTAAAAATGTGCGTGCTACTAAGAGCTTTGTTAAATAGGCATATTCCTTTTCTCCCTTCCCAAATTTCTAACATTCACTTAAAAAGTTATTATCATCGAACACCCATGAATTTCTGTGCTGCAATTAACATGAGCGAAAATTTCGCGAAAGGTGAAAGTTCTAGGAAAATAGCTTTGAAATTTCTAAAGGAAAGCGCAGAAATTCTGTCAACCAGAAGTCAAAACATGTGATTGAAAATAGTTTCAAATCCTACTTTTGCACCGAAGAGCATTGAAGATATGAATTTTATGGGAAATTCAAGCCACTGCATGCTAAACGATGGTGCCTGGGAAGGTCGTGCCAAACTGAATAAATAGCACCTGATCCTGAGATCTTTTAATTATGGTTATTCCCTATCTTTGTATGGAAAAGACAGTGGATTTTAGTGAGTTCGCCAAAGACCACTTTGCAACTGCCAGACGACTGAGTCAAAGGACTTCCGAGCTGGAAATGCATGTGAGATATTTACAGTCGGTCCTAATTTGTTCCCTTCAAAACGTGGTCCCAGGAAGATAAAACGTCGAACCTCAGACAAGTTGTGGTTCGACGAATACCCTATCGATACTAGAGAGGTGAGTAAAGGAAATCACCAATGTGCAGTACGTGCCGATGCTATTGATGAAAACAATGTGTCAAAATAGTCCATATATGGTACCGAACTCTAATATGAATGTGGTTGTGTAGCAGCAGGCCGCTCGGGCTGTCTACGCAAACTTTTGTTACCCGTTGAAAGGCCCTCAAAGAGCAACGACAGCATCAAATCTGAACTTTGAAAGGTTGAAAGAAAGTCGTCTGGTCCGCTGGATTTTGTTTCTTGTTGCACTTTGTGGACAGCCGGGTACATGTGCGCCTTAACGCCGCTTACTCGGGAGCTGTTGACACCAGAATTCAACGTGGAATTAAATAAAAATGGATGAAAAGAGTTTAATGCTTTAGGCAGTATTTTGCTATAAAATCCTGGGTGCGGTGAGCATTCATGTGCAGGAAACTGTGACGTCTATCACATATCTAAACGTAATTGCACACCGGGTGCATCACTTTCATGTCAACGGTATTCCGGTCTTGCAGTGCCTTCTTTCAACAAGACAATGTGCCTTGCGAACAGTGTCTTGATTTTCAGAAGAACTGACCGTGGAAGACTAGAGAGACATCCAGGTATCACCCTGGACCTCAACCATTCCAGATATCAATCCAATCAAACATCTGGGGCGGCTCAGCAACGTAACTTCTAAGAGTAAACATTCTTCAAGTAATATGTTTGTACGAGATATCAAAAGAGACCTTTAGAAATATGTAG
>JAYWMT010000249.1:0-208135 GCA_039090855.1 Macrothele yani | reverse complement strand
CTTTTTAAGTACTAACCGCCGCCCCGGTGGCGCTGTGGTCTAAGCGATGGTATTCTGATCATTCGTCCGAACGCGTTCCGGGTTCGAATCCCGGTGAGGCATGGATGTTGTGTTTATCTTTACGGCACTGGCTCTCTCCCTTCCCTGGAACCAGTGACCCCACTAGGGATCGGCGACTGCTTCTAGCCCATTGAGTTGTTCACGGTGGTCGTTAAACCTCCAATCAAAAAAAAAAAAGTACTAACCAAATACAGTGTAGAGGGATCGAATCACAGCTACGTGCTATTATCTTTGATATAGGCATGCAATTAATATTTACAGTTTTTTTAAGTACTAACTAAATACAGCGTAAAGGGATCGAATCACAGCTACGTGCTATTGTCTTTCCCATAGGCCGAAAGATGACAGCACCTCAGCAGTCACTTTTATACCGTGCGGATTTCACTAGGGATGGAACTAAGACAACTTATAGAAATAGAGGTGTTAGCAGATGCAAAAGTTAATTTCTTAAGGAGAGTTCGCGAAAGCGCTTTCGACATGTTAGCAGTTTCCATTCAAGTTACATTGAACATCGGTTATACGTTTCTCACATCTATACATAATTCCGCAAAACACCCGATTTTTGCCTGTAATTTTCATTCCAAATTAGATGAAGTTGTTTGGGCTCTTTGGCTATTTCCATCCGACATTTACACTTGTAGGAGAAATTAAAACTTATATGTTCGCCTTGAGGTTCAAATTCGAAAAATATTCGTATTTTATGTTTAAAAACAGATGTTTTACACATTTTGGTAAGCATATGCGATCTGTATTTTCTTTCCTGCTTCTACTTACAATCATTGTTTTGCTCTGGACATTTGTTATTCAGTCATTCTTCTTGTTTTGAAATAAATCGATTGAGTTCATTTTTCGGAAATCAGTTCTAAATACGTGGAGACAATGTATATAGACAAAATCATCGCTCTTTCCACGTTCTTCTTTAATTAACATAGAACAAACAAACATTTGTTTTAGGACAACGCTGGGACCGGTATTCCTAGATATCTCTGATAACTAACCGGGTGGTTTTGCGTTACGCTACGGTGGCTAATTATCCACAGCGCTATGCATGTGTTTATCTGTAAGCATCTGACTTCACAAATCCTGTAGAGACGGGCCCCCAAGGAGACGTCTCCATCTGGTGGGGCTTAACGGCACAAGCTACTAATAACTCACTCGGCTGGTTATCGAGATATCTGAGATACGATTCCAGCGGTGTCCGGATAACAATTTTTCGGTTGCTGTGTGTTAATTAAAAGAAACGTGGAAAGAGCGATGACTTTGTGTGTTCAAATTGTCTCCACATAAATGGAAGGTTGTAACTATCACTCTGGCGCTTTTGAGTTATTGGATATTGATAGCTTGTGGGAAAGCCCCACCAGATGGAGGCTTGTCAGTTACTGAGCCCATCCTTACGGATTTGGTAAGTCAGTTGCCGAAGGACAAACACACATAGCGACGTGGATTGTTGGCCATCGTAGTATAAGATGAACACATTCGGCTAGTTATCGAGAGATCTGGGATACGATCCCAGCATTATACGGATAGCAATATTTGCGTTCATTTTTCTGAAAAGACTAAGTTCCTGTAAGAATAAATATGTATTCTTTTTGATCAAGTAACAACTAAGAAAATACACTGAAATTTTAAAATGGGAATGAAATGTTAGCAATTCATTTGAACAATATGTTAGCCAATGGAACGGATATTTATGTAGAGGGACAACTGAGATTATGTAGAGGGACAACCGAAAGTAATGGGAATTAAAATGACCATTGATATGAATGCTGCCCGAAATGATATACTTGCGTGAAAGATTGAAGATGAATGAACTCGCAGAAAGAGAATACTTTTTTATAATCCCTAAACAATTGCTTTGAATCTCTACGATGTACATATTTTTTGTGAAAAAACAGTTTTGTAAAAGTGTCTCGGTCGTTATAGCCCTGTGTATTATCTTCAGTAAGCATATTCTAACCGTATATCAGTAAACATTTTTGCAATTACAGTCTTGATATTGTCCTTTATCGTTCATATTAGATATTCTAAAATTTCAAAACATGATACATTGTTCCCCGTAGACATATGAATTTACATAACTTCATTAATTAATCAATTTATGGGAACGTTTTTCATTATCCATTCGGTGCTCTACGTCCGAAATAATTGCTACAACGTTTGCATTGCTTCCAACGTACAAGGTGTTTAAAAAAAACTGCGTTGTTCGCAGTTGATAGTGATGCTAAAATGTAAAATAGCAAATAAATACCAATCCGTAACTTTCGATACGGTTTTAACAATTACCTTCAATTTTGAAGCTGTGAATTTTATAATTATTTTACTAGTAACAATGCAATTGTTTTTCATTAAGAACAAATACAGAAATAATAACGACAACAATAGGATAACTATTGTCTAAATATCTGTAATAAATCATCTAAGCGCAATAGATGATCATTTCCAATTCCGAGATATTTGACCTTATAAATCAACCAAATTCCTGGAGTTAGTTGCGAATACGTTATATGATACGAAATGAGTAGTTCTCTTGCGGACTCTCCTTATGAATCCAGCAAACGGCGGCTTTTTTAATATTTCTTAAAGCCATAGTGAAAGGCATTTGACGTTTAAAACATACACTGAGAATTCAAGACAGCGAAACGCTGTAAAAACAATACTTTGTATAACCCATTTTTCAAAAAATTAATTACAATCTTAATAAATAAATCCATCGCACTTTCCACATTTCCAGAAAACACACAGCATCCGAAAAATTGTTTTTCAGCCGCTGCTGTGGAAATTAACCAACAGAACTCTCGATATTTAGCCGAGCGCGTTACATATACGCAACGGTGTCCAACAATCCACCGTGCTATGTGTATTTTTAAGTCAGCTTCTGATATCATAAATCCGTAAGATGGGCTCGGCTACTGAGAAGTCTCCATCTGCGGGTATGAACGGCACTAATATATATATATATTATAGCAGTTAAATCCAAAAGGCGAGATCCAAGGTGAAAATACTAAAATACGTGGCGACAGTTAATAAATAAATACATCGCTCTTTTCACATTCTGTGAAACACACAGCATCATTTTTCGGATGCTGTGTGTTTCTGGAACGTGAAAAGAGCGATGTATTTATTTATTAACTGTCGCCACGTATTTGGAGTATTTTCAACTACACTCTTGTTTTCATAATGTCTCTTGTTTAAGTAGTAAGATGGACATCTAAATTTCTCAGAATTTGCTTCTCATGTACATTGGTGGGAATTAATTCTGACAACTTAAATCATCCTAGAAAATTCTATCCCAGTCGTTTTATCTCCTAAATATAAAATCAATTATGATAAATGCTGGTATTGATCCTCAGAATAAAATTCATTTGTGCTATCAGAACATTGAAAAGCAGCATTTGTAATATTTAGCTTTTCTTAGGAAATTTTTGGAAAGGTTTTAGGTTAACACATATGAGCAGGAAGTACATGCATTCAAGGAACGTAAAGTTACGTGTTTAATGTTCAGACGATGAGTAGCGCTTTGCTTCAAATATTCCTTGAATAAATAATAACATGGAATTGTACACCAGTTACACTCAAAACAGTATAACCATGTTAGTAATCCGAATTTCTTAGCATAGATTATATATCAAAGTTTCCAAGGTTTTGAACATCAACTAGATGGCTTTTCCAAGGAAAGTAGACAGCGAATTACAACTCTGAATAGAATGCTTCATAAATTTGAACGCGGTGACTCGACTATACACGAACACATGCTAAGTAATTATTCATTCAAAGACTCGAGGTGCCGCGATCGTTTAGCACGCCGAATCATAGAAGGATAAAAAGACGTTCGCTATTAGAAGAATTGGTTCTAAGTTCTTCGGTAACTCCAGCGAGAAGCTGTCATTACATGATTCACTGTTAGTGATGATCTCTTAAGTTTCGCGAATGGCAGTAGATTTTGGGGGGACTGTAAATCTAATTTCTTTAATCCGATCCCACATAGGTGTAGTAGACTTGAGCTGGACCTCTCTGGATAGAGACGTTGTTACTTTACCGTTCTTTAGGTCTTCTTTATGCTCGTTGATTCTAGTTCCAAATAAACCTTTGGTTATTCCAATGTAGTATTGCTTGGAGTAGTCCGATATTGTGCTGTGATGACATAAACACCTGAATCACGGGAACGCGGGGCCTTGCAAGTGTTTTCCTGAACCATGGTATATAAAGATGTCGGAGACCTGATGCCAACACTCCAACCAGTTCCTCGAGCGCGTTCTTGAGCTGAGAAGAAACCCATGTACGTAGAGAATTGACTCGGTGAAGCGAAGTTGTGGCATACAAAAACTAATATGACGGGTTCTGCCTTTCTATGTATAGCTATGTACAAGGTCCGGGGCATATTCTGCCTCAGTGGCCAATTCGGTAACGTTCTTTAATTCACGTTCTGTAGAAAGAACATCGGAAAATACTGCAAAGGCTCTTCTGATTCGAGAACGGAAGAAAGCTGTCTGGTAACTAGCAGGGCAGAATGGGGTGTGGAGCATCAAGTCGGGGACGTATGTGGGTTCATAATAGACTTGAGTACGAAGGCGAGTTTCAAACAACTTGCTCAGTAAAACATCCAGATAAGGCAAGGCACTATTGTGTTCGAGCTGTGCATAGTGAAATTGATCGTAGAGTGAATATCATTACTTTCTTCTCAGAAAAAGCGGCACTGTTTCCTTTCCTGTGTGGCCATATGCAAGAATATATTGTCCGTATATCTCATCCAGGCTTTGGGGTGATGTTAGTGAATATGTGTATACTACTCGACTGGGCGAAGTAATGCTAGCACGAGAACGGCTGAAAGCGAGGATCCTATTTTAGCGCCATTAATCTGGTTATAGATTTTTTTTTGAAACTGAAGCAGCTGGAATTCGATACTAGCTCCATTAACTTGAAGATGTTGAGGCAAGATGTTGACTACATCATTTTGCAGAACAAGTATTCTCTGGGATACGCTCAAGGAAATACAGGCTTGCAAACAGGCCAGTCTAGGATGGGAACCACGGTTATACAATCTTCGGTATTACGTATTTCGTGATATAATACATTTAAATTAGGCAATGAGCTTCTTGGCGAGTTGACGTGTCATTTTATTTGGACTGACCCTAGCAATTCACACAGCTCAGTGGCCTTGTCGACAAGCACATGACCAGCCCATGCCCTGCCCCAAGTCTTCTCGATATAGCTTTTAGTATCCTGAAATGGTCTAGAGAGGCTTCAGACGGTAGATTGGTCCATATTTAACATCCGGCCACTGGACTTCCCTGCGTCCGATATTTTTGAGTAGCTTTTCTTTGCAAATGTTTCATCTCATCCAACTCTCTGAGATTCCTTACTATAGCCCCTTACATTGCAAATTTCCACAAGACCAACCTATTTGTCTCTTAATCTCTTACATACGGAATCATTCCACTGTGGTCAAGTTTTGGGGCTGTTCCACCAAACGCGGGTGATTCCCTTGTAAATTGTCTATCATATCTATCTCGGAATGAATTTTCCCCTACTGTTTTTATATAATTTCAAAAAATGTGACCACCAGTCTGTTATCTGTACAAGAAGGAAAAAGAGTACAGGGTGGTCGAATGTGTCTAATGAATCAAAATGTAGCATGAGTTGCTTTATAAATTATTGCACATAACAATAGTTTTTTGGAAGACACAGTACTTCTTTCCTGTCATACTTATAATGAAATTCGACAAGGGTAATAAATTTACATAAAGTGATTCATTGTATTAATAGGTAGGAAAGGGAAAGATTATTTTTTGTCTTCTCTCGTCAACTGTTTCCGGATAATTCAACAAGCAGCGGATGCTAAATTAAGTGTTCATTTCGTTGAGTCCCATGATATTTTTTATCTCTCTCTCTCTCTGTCTTTCTTGCTGAGAGAGAGAGTTCGACTTATTATAATGTTTATTATACATGTTATAAGTTTGTCATAATGTAGAATTGCATAATACGTTGCCTTTTAGTTGGATTTTCTATGCATATGTACTGTCATCATGTTAGATATTTTCACCTAATGTTTTTGCTGCAGATGCATGCACGGTGCTGCATTCAGTTTTAGTCTCTTCCGCATATTTTATGAAAGGCCCAGGAAATCTAAATTTCTCTAAATCACGTTCACAGCCACTTCCATTATTTTTTTTTTGAAACTGATTCTCGCAAATGTCACTCTACATAAAAAACCTTATTTCGTTTGCATTTTTATTAAAACATTTTTTTTGTAACTTTAAGTACTTTCAGAGTACATGATAAACAACTCCAGTTCCGTCCGTTTCTTTATCCTTCGAGAGATCAGTACAGACCACAATTAGCGCAACGTTTCTAACGAAACATTTACACCATCTAAGCGTATGAAACGTACACAGCAATAATAAAATGCCCGTTGAAAATGTCCAAACTTTGACCGTTTTAACAACTGTAAATATTTCTTCAGCACAATAAAAATATCAAGGAAAATTTATGTTGTTAATCCACGTTGGAGAAGTGTGTTGAACGCTGAAAGTGAATGTTCTTTTACTACACAGAACTGCTGAGATAACCCCAAATGAACGCAAGAGCAATAGCAAACGATCGTAAACAAACCAAAAAAAAATTAGTTTTTCCTCCAGAAGTACGTCATGCGAGAGTGCTAAGAACTCTTGCATAACTTTTCTTTCTTCTTTTAATTTTTTTTATATTTTTGGCTTTCTTTATGTCAGTTTCCATTCTAAATGAAATTATCAATGCAATATTAATTGAAAGCAATCGCAATCTAAAAATTTTCATTATAAAATTCTCCTTCATCATTGATTCCCAATGTTTCCTCACCATTACAGCTCCAAAGTGATTTTTTACTTCTTGCAGAAGCTGTATTGCAACGCATGATTTCTGACAATAACTGAGTCGCTTTTCGTGGAAATCTGTCGAAATAGTCCTGTTTCATTTACGTGTTTGCAAGTCCTTTCTACGTGTGTTTCATTTACATGTTTGCAAAGTGCTTCTACGTTACGTGTGACGTACGGACGCGGGCCACGCAGAAGCAGCTCGACGATGTGAATGAGTTTCTGGCAGGCATTCTCAGCTTTGCTACTCCTCTATGTGAAGCTAAACCGAACAAAAAGGTCAACATGGTTTTTCTCTTTAGATTTTTTCTGGCTATACTTTTTTACACTGGGAAAGCACATGGATTCTGCATGTCTCTTAATGAGAGCGATGGTAAGGGACGAACAATTTCTGTAAATTATATGTTAAAATAATGAGAGTTACCACTCGAACACGTTCGTGTTTTCGTTTTCTGCATTATTTCTTTATTTATATGTGCAGTTAATTATTTCATTTATGAAATGTCAAGCAATTGATACAGGTAGTTCATCGGATTGAAGAGCATCGTCTTTTTGTAGCTTCAAATGCTTTGATACTCGATTGCAACATTGTAGAGGCGGTGGCGCAGGGTCGAAATAATGGCCTCTTGATTCATCTTCCGAGATAGGTCCAGATTCGAACCCTATACGGCATGGATGATGTGTTTGTGTTACGTCAATGGCTTTCTTACCTTCCCTGGATCCAGTTGCCTTAAACTTGGAGGACGTTTGAATGCCTTCTCTGCCCATCAATCTGACCACGGTGGTCGTTAAACTTTGAATCGAAAATTAAAACCACTGCAAAATTCTGTTTTAAAAATGTTCTTATATTATGAGAGAGATTGAACTGAAAATCGCAGCAAATAAATTTTTGCTCATTTGAACATTTATGACTATATGTGCTTACATAATTGCTGAAAGAAATCGTTTCACAATGAAGAACTTTCCTGTATCTTCTAATTATGACATAATCACGCCTGTTGAAGAAAAAGAAAGGAAAATGTCCCACAAACGTTGCGAAAAAATTAACTTTTGATAATATTTTTATTCTGACATCCTTTTCTGATTGTTTAAATTTTAAATTTGAAAGTAACACTTTTCAGATTTTTAATGTTCATAAATTTAGAAACACGAAGTTCTATTAAAACTACTGTAGAGCTGTGACGTTTGTAAACGAATAATTTTAGAGCCAAGGAACTTTAGTAAGTATTTTACGTTTCGTGCAGCAATATTTTGTATGGTAATTTTGAAGAACATGTAATATTTTAGTGATGGTCTTTCTGTTCACATAATTAGAATAAAAGTTTACATTATTTTACCCCTTTAAGTTCTTTTTGTCGCTTCGTACAGTCAGCTTCTCTCTATTGTGTTTCTTGCATTACTTTCCAAGATAGGAAGGCCCATGTGCACTAACTACCTGCTTTGGTTTCCTACAGTTAGAGGCCACAACAGCCACTTTTCGCGAGAGTCGGAGCACATGGCTTCTACCCTTAAATTTCCACAACTAGATGTGATTAGCGCATACGCACAAACTACATCACTTTTGCCCCCTACTGTTGGAGGACACATTGGAAAAAATACGCAAGAACCTTTCCTATAGCTAGGAGGTGATTGTAGCAATTCTGTGTACAAGCCAACGTACATATGACAAGCACATCAGCTCCATAAAGTGCTTCTTTCGTTGTTGTTCCCAGAAAGATATTTATTTTTCTTTTATAATTTCCAGAGTGGGAAATGTGTGTGGACTTTGTGAATTATTTTTGCATCTGTAATTGTTTTTAGGAATATTATTTATTCCATGTTAGTGAAAAAAGTACTTTTAGAGTACGCTTGAAAATTTTCACTTTGCGCTAAGCGTGAGTATGTTTCGATTAATTGTGCTCTTACTTCTATTTCGTGTTACATTTTTTAGCTGCAGCAAAACCAAAACAGGCCGCCCCGGTGGCGCAGTGTCTAAGCGATGGCCTCTGATCATTCGTCCGTAAGGGGTCCGGGTTCGAATCCCTGTGAGGCATGGATGTTGTCTTTGTCTTACGGCACTGGCTCTCTCCCTTCCCTGGAACCAGTGCCCCTAAATTAGGGACGGGCGACTGCTTATAGCCCATTGAGTTGCTCACGGTGGTCGTTAAACCTCCAATCAAAAAAAAAAAAAAAAAAAAAAAAAACAGCCCATTTCTGTCCTTATGCTTTCGTAACTAATATAATATTTGTGACTTTTGACACATGCAATTCGAACATGTTTCAGATCGTGATGTTTCTGTCTGAATTTTCAAGTATTCATTAACTTATTTTCGTTCTTATTACGAAATAATAAGGTGTTCACGTTCTGTGACAAAACAGCTTTTCCAGACAATATTTTGGCTGAAGAGTTACCATGAACCAATAGCATTAAAACACCGTTTAGGCACAAGCTTTAGTGTGAATGAAGAGTCATATATATTTAAAATGGACTTTTACATTGCAACCAAGGACAAATTTACCTTATTATGTTGATATCAATTCTAGCGTATTTTGATATATACTGATTAAAGATGTTTGACAATTTCGGACTTAGTAGCTTTGAAGACTTTCATTATGAGAATTGGTGCTTTCTTCCAGGTCAGTGCAGGAAGTACATCTTTCCCCCCCCCGAAATCAGGTTCGTCTTAAACTTCTAAGTGTAATTCTCTACCAACAGGGATCTGATTTTCCTTCCATCCGTCTGTCCATGTCTCAGCAACGATTTCTTTCGTATTTAGGTCATCTTTTAATATCGACAGAATGCTTTTCTAACGCAGACTGTTTTTTTGACAGAACAAGAGCGGTGGAAGGAGTATTTGGTTAATCACTTGTAGCCCTCTTTCAGTATTTTCATCCCATTCCGCGTGCATTACCGTCTAGATATGTTTCGTCGATACGGAAGTTTGGCCTCACTCCAATACCAAATTCAACCGAACGACTATGCTTATGACGAAACATCCATATTTCGAAAATCCGTTTAAACATGACATGCGTTAGTGAAATTGTTTAACAAACATAACTGTAAACATGGTGCAAACTGTTTTCTTAACAGAATAACTCATGAGGAAAATCATGCTTCTTGCTTTACAGGTCTTTACTGAAAAAACTATGGGAATCTACTGATATGTCTAAAGTTCCTTACAATTCGTTAACGATCACATGAAATTTCTTCAAGGGGAAGGTAACACTGGATAACAACATAAGTTCGGGATGACAGATTTGAATATTGACACTAAGCTATGGAAAAAGTATTATTTAAATACTTCGAACTGATAAACAACATTGTTTCAATGTTTTGGTGCCACGGGCTACATGAAACTCAGCAATGAAAATTAATCCAAAGACTATGATTCTAACGGAAGAGCTTGTATTCAAAGTACTACCATTTAGACACAATTGCAGCTGCAATTTTCGTTCTCAATATTGAAGTTAGGGTTAAGAGCTTATGTTATAAATGCAAACGTATAACACCCGTCTGGTTACGACGTTATCAAAGAAAAGAAGAGTTATTTTTATTTGCTTCCGTAACCCAAGGAAATTATTTGCTTCCCTTATCCAAGAAGATCTTTCAAATAGGACTGATAGGTGCCATTATAATATTGTTTCTTCGAAGCAGAGATAGCGTGAAAATGGTTTTGTCCATTACTCCCCTATCGCGAAAGCTGTGCGTTTTTTAAACAGAATAATGTTCCACATCTTTACTGCACTGTAAATATGTGGAACATGAATGGCATATAGTGAAAAATAAATGCTGTAGTAGCGTCTTCTGGAAACGGAGATATGGCTGCAAACAGAAATAGGAAAACACCCTCTGCACCAGAACATTCAAGTACAAAATTACTCAAATAGGAACGTAAAATGTTCCACAACCAAAATGGTATGAGGCGCATTTTAAATCGCGTATTTAGAAGTACAGATATTGAGAAAAACAGATCAAACCATTGCGGTCCCTAGCAGGGAAATCGTGTAATGTTTAGGGAAGAAATGCATACCTGATGTTTTCGTGGAAATGTGTGAAAAATTAAAAATTCGGTCCTGTTTCTGGTCTCCCAGATATTGCTGAAAATGGAAAAGTGAACTGACGTCCTCCAGTGGCACATTTGTTTGTTGAGGAAAATTTTAAATTACATGACATTTCTCACTGCAAACACTCTTCAACAAAGTAACCATTTTTCAAATCGTACTCTTAATAGCAGAGATATTGACAAAATTAGGCATATAACTACGCCCCATGACGGAACAACTCTGCACTATTTTAAGCAGGAGGTATTATCAAAGGTTTTCCTAGGAGATCGAGAACCGCCCAAGAAATATGTTTTTCAATAGAATTTTCTTAAGCCTAGATTTTGCTGCAATTTCATCCGAAGAGCAAATAAAGACTTACGACCTCTTTCTGTCAAACCATTGTTTACCAAAAATTAGAAATGTTTGCAAAACATTCCCCATCAGGAGCTGTATCCGATGCATGAAACATTTTCAAATAGAACTTTCAGAATCACAGATATTCGAGGAAACTAATTTTACCGATACGCACGCTAGCAAAAATGCCATGTATTACACGAAAAAGAGAGTGTACCTAAAATTGTGTTCTTTATAAGTGGCATAGAAAGGATGAAATGTTTTTCAATCAGTCTTTTAGAATTTATTTTATTACATATATTTGCTTTCAGAACAAATATATGAAATAAAATGTATTTTGAATCTGATATCATCTGCCTTTACGCCACTTAACAGTGAAGTTCTGAATGAAAAAAAATGAGCGCAAGGATTCTGAAATTTCAAGCTTCCCAATACAATTTTTTTTTCTGAAATCGGTGTCATTGTTGCAGAGATCTGGTGTCCACACAAACATTTACGGCCGGCCAAAATGATTACAGAAGCACGATCATTTTTAACAAAAGACGAGCTGTTTGAGTATATTTCCCCACCCTTTCCTCTTTTAGTAATAATTAGAAATACCAGTAATTGTACTTAGAAATGTCTTTCTTCAATTTAAAATGCAAGCGATAATATTTTTTCTCTGTATATTTTGAGCATACTTTGACATAACTGATGTATAGTTGCTGTTACTCCTAATATGTCAGCAATCTTTTTCCAGATTGTTTACCCAGGGGCTTCTTAGAAACAAAAGATAACAAGATTCCTCAGCTGGTCATTTGTGTAATTCTAATTTTACGGTTCCTGTCGTGGATTCTGCGCCAGTTACTGAAGCATAAATGTTGCCGAAAAGAAAAATACGTTCTAGAGAATGCCGCCGTTCAGCTGGATGGCGTCCGCTATTTTATGTTTCTGATCCCTTTCTTTTTTAGCACGCCTTTTGTAAAAAAAGTTCGTGCTCATGTTATCAGTTTGTCTGTCCGCCTGTACTCACGGTATCTCTAAAACTATTAGTCCAATTTGAAACATTCTTTTTGCATTCGAAAGCTTGAAATATGCGAATGATGATCTTTCATTTCGTTTTTTTTTACGATGTACAATTTCGCCGCTAGATGGCGTAAACGCAGATGATGTCGAATTCAAAAATACTTTTTATTCCACATATTTTCTTCTAAACATCCGATTGAAAAAATTATTTATCTTTCGATTTCATTTATATCGAAGAGTATTTTGGATATAGTTTCTTTTTCAAATTACGCATAGATTTTCCGCTAGTGGGCGTACAAGTAAATTGCATTTTTTCCGATAACTCTTCTTCTAAAACACCGATTTGAAATTTTTTTCAGCGGATACATCTCCGGAAGCGCAATCTTTTGCATATAATTTCGAATTTTCGTAATGAATATTTTGGCCACCAGGGGGCGTTAGAGTTAAATTTCGCTTCTGATGTATTTGCCATAAAATCTGAGCTTCTAAAATATCGATTAAAATATTTCTTTCGTGGACAGATGCCACTCACATCGATGAACCTTTTCGGAATATTTTCTTCCTAAAACATTCCATAGTTTCTCCGCCAGGGGCATAGACGTATATCTTATTTTTGTCAATATATCGACTTCTAGGAGACCAATTTGAAAAATTCCTTCTTTGTTAGATAGTGTTTTCCGTGTGACATGTTTTTGATATAATTTCAAAATTTTCAAGTAATTCAAAGACTTTCCGCTAGGGGGCGTAAAGGTAAATTGCGTTTTCTCCTATATCTCTGCTTCTAAATCTCCGATCTGAAAAATTCTTTCTGCACCGGATACAGATCCTGATGGGAAATCGTTTGCACATAATTTCTAATTTTTGTAAAAACAGATTTGGCCACCAGTGGGCGTAAACCTTTATTTCCGCTTCTGATGTATTTGCAGCAATATATGAGCTTCCATTGTGCATGGCTTTTATCGATTATGAAAAAGCCTTTGATTAGGTGAAACCATCAGCAGTTACAACGGCTCTGAAATCCTGCGGTATTGAAGATGCATACATTAATATTATTAATAACATCTGTGAAAATGCAAGTGCAAAGATTCGGCTGTTTGAAAATACAACACACATAAAAATTAGAAAGGGAGTGAGAACAAGGTGACACCATATCTCCGAAGCTCTTTAATGAGACATTGGAAAATGTCTTTCAATCACTGAACTGGGAAAACAAAGGGATAAAGATTAATGGAGATTATATCTAACCCACCTTCGTTTTGCTGATACGTAGTCATTTTTGCAACTACCCCATCAGAGCTGCAGAGTATGATCCAGGAACTTGCTGACGAGAGTAAAGAAGTGGGATTAAAATGAACTTTCAGAAGACAAAAGTGATGTTCAATGCTTTTACAAGAAATGAAGATTTATCGATTGATGGAGAAAAGCTGGAGATAACAGATACGTATGTTTATCTTGGACAGCAGATATCAAGTAAGGGTCACATTGGTGAAGAAATTAATCGGCGTACAAAACTTGCCTGGAGAGCCTTTGGAAGAAACAGCATAATTTTCAAGAGCAATATGCCATTATGTCTTAAAAGAAAAGTGTTTGATCAATGCATCCTTCCAGTGCTTACGTATGGTGCAGGGACGTGGACCTTAGCTAAAAGAGACATACAAAGGCTGCAGACAACTCAAAGAATTATGGAGAGGTGCATACTTGGTGTAACCAGGAGAGATAAGAAGAGGAACACGTGGATCCGAAAAATGACAAGCGTGGAAGACATCATGATCAGAGTTAAATCCTGAAATGGCAATGGGCTGGACATACTGCCAGAAGAACAGACCATCGATGGACAGCCGAAATTTTAGATTGGATTCCAAGGGACAGGAAAAGACCCAGAAGAAGACCACATGGAAGATGGGTGGATGAAATTCGAAAGTATGCGGGAGTGACATGGAGGAAACTGGCACAAGACAGACCGTTGTGGAGGAAACTTGGGGAGACCTTCGTCCAGCAGTGGATTGATAATGGTTGACAATGATGATGATGATGATATGTATTACTGGGCAACTCTTTCGACAGCTTATGTGACTAAATTTATATATAAGGTTACAGAGCAACTCTTTCGACAGCTTATGTGACTAAATTTATATATAAAGTTACAGAGCAACTCTTTCGACAGCTTATGTGACTAAATTTGAAAACGCTTAAACTTTCATATAATCTTTAATAAAAGCTAAAGGGATGTTACATATAATACAGTCACCGAATATAACAAAACCTTTAGGCTCACCGGTCCAAATCACGTTGAAAAGCAACCAGGTAACAAATACACTAGCATAGACTGCAAAAAGACAAAACCAAATAGCTCAGGCACGAGTAATACAGCAACAATACAAAAAACCTTCTGTGAGGTAAAAAAATATCATTAACCAAGAAAATTGATTGTGAGACAAAACAACCAACGCATAACGGCTACGAGCCGGTACAACACAACAAAATAGCACACATTATAAATCAGGCAGCACTGCAGGAACGCAATAGAACGCCAACACGTTTAGAAAAAACAAGTCAGCCAGGCGCCAACAACGGGCGAAATTTAAGTTGTTGAGAAAATGATGCATAGTAAGGTACAGACATGAGATATCACTATTTCAATAGGAAACCCAAAAACACTGCCTTACAACTGAGGCATAACTAGTAATAAATCAAACACCCACACTGTGAGGTAAAAAGAAGATCGTTGACTAACGGCTGTAAGCGAGTTTCGGCAAAACAACAAAAAATAAGGTAAGATTATGCACAAATGCAATGCAGTCAACAATAACAACACAACGCGAGGTCAACTCTAAAACGCACACTCGATACAAAAAATTAAAAGGTCAAGGTAGCAAAATAGAAAAAAAAACCTCCAAAGAAAAAGAAGAAACACGGCACAGGCACAGTACAACTAATAGCGTAGAAAGTACACAAGAATACACCAAGATAATTACGCACAGTACAAGACCTATGAAAATACCGTAAAAAAGAAACAAAGACAAGGGAAAAAACAGGGGGGGGGGGAAATTAGCACAAAACAGCACAACACAAACTTGGAAAAAAAGGCTGCCCACTGCAAAGCCAGAATGCCACGAAAAAAAAGCGAAAGCACACAACATAATGCAACATACGGTAATAAAGCCTTCCGCCCACTGCCACAACTTTACAGAGGGGGAAAAAAGCGTAACGGCTACTATCCAGTACAACACAACAAAATAGCACGAAATTTCAATCAATCAACACTGCGGGAACGCAAAATAAAACCGAAACATTTGGACGGAAGATACACCCAACAACCCACCCATTACACATAGGAATCATAAACAGTACTACCAAAAAAAAAAAGAGACATAAGTAGTATTAAATCAATTACCCACACTGTGAGATAAAAGGAAGGTCGTTGACCAACGACTGTAACCTGATTTTAGGCAAAACAACAAAAGAATCCCATAAGATTATACACAAATGCAATGCAAGAAAACAATAACATAACACAACGCAAGGTGAACTCTAAAAAGCACGCTCAATACAAATAATAAAAGGTCAAGATAGCAAATAAGAAAAAAAACCCAAAAAAAACCCGGTGCAGGCATAATACAACTAAAGCGTGGAAAGTACACAAAAATACACAAAGATAATTACGCACAATAGAAAAACTATGTGAAACTTTTGAAAAAAAAGGCTGTTAACCGCAAGGCCAGAAGGCCAGGAAGAAAGACGAAAGCACACAACAAAATGCAACACACGGTAATATGGCCATCCGCCCACTGACAAAAGCTGGCTGAGAAAAAAACCGTAACGGCAACGTGCTGGTACAACACATCAATATAGCACAAATTATCAATCAATCAACACTGTGGTGGAGCAAAAGAAACGCCGACCCATATGGACGAAAAGGTCAGCAAAGTGCCAACGGACAAAAAATTAAATTGATCAGAAAATTATGCAAAGTAAAGAACACTCAGAGATAACACAGTTTTAAAACAGAAAGAAAAAAGTACACCCAACTACCCACCCAGTACACATAGGAATCCCAAAAAACAAAAAACCTTAACATTAAGGCAAAAGTAGTAGTGGAATCGAACACCCTCATTCTGGGGTAAACAGAAGGACATTGACAAACGGCTAAAACCGATTTAAGGCAAAACAAACAACAAATTAAGGTTATACACAAAGCAATACAATAAACAAAAAAACAAAAAAACACTAAACAACGCAAAGGTCAACGATAAAAAAGCGCACACACGATGCGAAAGAATTAGGGAAAAAAGGTCGACGTAGTAAAAACAAATAAGAAACCCCCCAAAAAAACACAGCACAGGCACGGTACAACTCAAGCGTGAAAAATACATGAATATAAACTGGAAACACACACCCAATGCAAGGACGATGAAATTACCAAAAAAACACTACAAAATCACAAAATATAGCAAAGCCACCACTTGAGTACAGCAGGAGAAACACTGAATAAAAGTAAAGGATTAACAGTTTCAACTGCCACGTAGTGCTCCCCCCCCACCCCTGGTTCCGCAGAGGACAAAAAACTTCACGGAAAGAGCCCCTCCACCCCTAAGTAAAACGAGAAATTAAAGAAAGAAACACAAAACGAAACCGCAAAGAAAAAAAGAACAAGAAGAGTACAAGCCACAACCAAAAACCAAGCCCGGAAGAAAGCGAGCAAAAAATCCGGAAACACAACATGACAAAACGTAAGGACACAAGGAAAAAAGACGCAAAACACACAAAAACAAAGAAACCAGAAGCAAAACAGGGAGAAAAAAACGCAATAGACAACAGAAAAACCAAATAATTGCCAAACACAGACAAAAGAGAGAAAAAGAGACAAAAAGATACACGCAAAACCATCAAAAACCGAAAAAACAAAGCAGCACTAAAACGAGTACCCAAAGAGAAGGCACTCACAGAATCAACAAAGGAGCAAACAAACAACCGAAGAGAAGTGCACCGCCAGACCCCGGGCACCAAACGAAGAATCCAGGGCACACCAAACTCCAGCAACAAGAGAGGAAGAGGGAGAAAAACCCTAGGGCTGCAAAACAACAGCCCCATTCACAATGAAAAACCAAGGCAAATGAGGGGACCAGATCGAGAAAAAGGGAACATCCCGCCGGGACTGTACAATGTCATACTTAAGTTGGATGACCGAATGGATAGAGGAGCGGTATCGACGGCGCAGGAAAATCCTAGCCGAATGATACCGCCTAAGGGAAGGACGATCCACGCGAGAATGATAAAAATAATAAATAGTCAATTTAGCATGTAAAACCAAATATGCGCAGACGGGATTATGAGATGAATCAGAAGGGTGATGACGACGTTAAAAGTAATAGTGAAACATGGAATGGGAAAGAGGACAAACCTTGGAAAGAAACGAGAACATAAGAGAGAACAAGGGTTGGAGAACCAAACAACAATCAAAAGCATGAGCAACATCCCCAAGAGTGAAACAAAAAACAGAGAGGGGGAGGACAAATGGCGAAAACGATGCAGTGTACGGGGAGTAAGAAGCCGGCGATGAAGATAAAGCCAATGAATATCTTTAGCCTTTGGGGACGCCAAATGAGAAAATGGATCACCAGGTACGGCTAAGCTCAGCAGAGGGAATGGATGGAATGGCACGCGGAACATGAAAAACAGTCAGAAAGTGAGTATAGAGAAGTTTAGCAGAAACCTGATGAACGAAGAAAGGGGAAATCATTGAGAAAGACAAAAAAACGGAAGACAGAGGGACGGCGACGAAGACGAAATAAGACCAGAAGATGTAACAAGAGAAGGGTAAAGACGTTGAAAACTAGAATGAATTAGACGGAGTTGAGCGCGATGGCAAGGGGTATCTGCAAGAGGAGGCGAGATCTGAGAAAAGGATTTCCAACGGAGAGTAGAATCCACCAGCTGAGAAACCTGCACCACGCCACTGGCGAACCAGGTGGAGAAGTGCAAGTACTCAGAGGTGGGATAACGGAGGACTGAGGAAAAGAAAAAGAGGTTCCGCAAGCAGATCGTTAGTCGAGGAAGGTGCTGAAGACGAAACGCATCGAACTTACGAGAAAGGTCAGGAAGAGATAGGCCGCCAAAAGAAACAGAAAGGGACGAGTGTGGAGCAGTGCACCCAATGAATCACGTCCCAAACGAAATCGGTGAACGTGCGTTGAACATGACGGAGAAAAATAGCAGGGGGAATGTGAGCGACCCAAGAATGCAGAAGAACAGGTAAAAGGGAAGTGGAAACAAGATGAGGACGACTAAAGAAAAAAGAAAAGGTTTAAGATGACGAAACGGAGCCAGACGATGATTCAAAGCCTGAACCAAGGGAGACCAGGTGGCAGCCGCAACAGCAACAGGACTGCCAAAGTGGACCCCAAGGAGCTTGATGAGCGTGTTCGACCAGCGGGTCCCCCAAGGGTGGTCCCCGCAGAGCCGACCATGATCCGGCCCATAACCCAACACATTTCGAGAGATTTAGTTCAGATCCAACGAAAACAGCATCTTCACGGTAAAGGGAGAGCACCACACCGAACGCCCTCTCAGTGAGCAGAAAAAGTGTGAGGTCATCCGCATAAGCGGACAACACCACACAATGATGACAAGAAGAGGCAACACCTCTAGGAATCGACGGAAGCCGCCGGGAGCGAATCGAAATCAAAAGCGGCTCAAATGCAATAGCGAACAGCTGACCCGACAGGGGGTAACCTTGCCGGATCCCGTTCGCAAATGGGATAGCGGCAGTCATGAAGGAAAAGAATTGGAATAAAGATGAAAAAGTGATGGACGGAAAATGGGTGGGAAACCAAAACGGCGAAGAACAGTGAAGAGATAAGGGTGGTTAGTTGAATCAAAGGCTTGTTTTTGGTCAATGTTAAATATAGCAAGAGGTTTCGAAAGACGAGTGGCAAGAGCGTATAAATCACGCATAGTAGTAATGTTAGTAGCAATGGAACGGGAGGGAACAGTGTAAGTCTGGTCAGAATGAATTATGTACTGTAAGACGGGATTAAGACGTAGAGCAAAATGTTTAGAAAAGATCTTGTAGTAGTGTTAAGAATGGAGATGGGGCGCCAGTTGGAAAAGAGACCAAGATTGCCGGATTTCGGGATGAGACGGAGAAAGGCGAACGAAAAGTCAGAAGGGATAGAACCAGAAGAGGAAGGAACGGAGCTAAAACAGGAAACGAGAAGGGGGAGAAGGGCAGAAAGAAAGGTCTTATAAAATGAAAGGGAGAGACCATCAGCATCAGGGGCAGAACGATCATTAAGGAGAGAAAATTGCAGTACGCACTTCAGAAGGGGAGATCGGGGAATCCAAGAAATAAAAAAACACAAGGCGGAACTAGAGGAAGAGCGTGTAGAAGATCGGAATCAGCTGCAGGCGGCAAAACCTGAGCGCGGAAACGTTCAGTGTAGTGTTTCGAAGGTCAGGTCACAAATACGAAAGAGGTCCGTAACGACAGAATCATCCTGCAAAGAAAGAAAAGCAAGAGTGCTTCCCTTAACACGGGAAGTCTCAAGGGAACGAAGGTGTTGAAAAAGATTATCATGAAACTGGAGCTGAGAGAATTTTAAACGGATCAAGGCGGAAGAGGCAAAAGAAGTGAGAATGCTTCGGAGTTGAAGATCGAGAACGGCATAAGGGTCAGAAGGAGAGAGAAATTGCAATTTGCTACGGAGAGATGCAAGATCAGAAAGACGTTGTGGTACGGAAAGAAAAAGAATACTGACGAGCAAAAGGGAGAATCGAAAGCTTGTTGGACAACCACAGAGCTACTGGAGTCAACCGAAGTGGAAAGCTGGCTAACTTAGGAAGAGAGAATCAAATGAATTTCAGCAATGAAAACCGGATCAGATAGAAAAAAATCATCTAAGGTCGAAACTGGGGAGGAGGGAACACCAGAAGTAGGCAAGAAGAAACGTAACAAAACAGGACGATGATCAGATGAAACAGAAGGGTGATGGGTGACTTCAACAAGGGAGGGGCCTAGGAAACCCGAAACATAAAAACGATAAAGTCTAGCCACCACACAGGGGTAAGCGGCAGGAGGAAACCAAGAAAATTCACGGAACTGGGGATGAAGAGAACGGAAAGCATCAACAAAATCAAAATTGTAAACCAGTTGTGAAAGCTGGAGAGGAAAGGGCAAGGCGACTCTCCGCGGAACCATCACGGTCAAAGCCCGGCTGAGAGTGCAGTTGAAGTCACCCCCAACAAGGATAATAGCAGAAGACGGAGCCAAAAGGAGAAGAGAAATTAGATGCTGGAGAAAGGGCGTCAGCATCATGAGAGGATTGGGGAATGTGAAGATTGAAAAGGTGAAGTCTATGGGATAAATAAGTAAAAGAAATACCTTGAAACGAACCCTGTAAGCTCTGTGACTTGACAACATTAGAAATTTGGGAGTAAAACTGGTTATGAAACGCAAAGGCACTGTTGGACCCAAAACTGGACCGGTAGTTATGAAAAAATGTAAAGGGCCAGCGTCTCCAGCGAGAAAACCCAGTCCCCGAGGAACAGTTCGTGTTCTGGAGGAGGAGGATGTTACGGCAATGAAGGAGACTGACACAGGTCTTCAGGCGCCTGAACGAAAGGAGTCGGAGCCGAAGTCAGATGGACGACCACTGGCTGATCAGCCCAGACAGGTGGAGTGGAAGCAGAAGCTGGGGCTACAGGCTCGATGACCGCCTGGGCGCCAGCCACAGCGTCGGAAGAAGCAGCAGGTGTAGAGGCCGGCCCAGCACTCTGTGAAGCATGGGGGAAGACAGACGCCAGGTGCCCCTCACCCACACAGCGAAAACAGTGCTCACCAACAAACAAGTTGAAAATATAAGTCCGAGTTTCAGTAATGAGTTCCAGGGTGGATGGCCGGTTTACTATTACTTCTGAAGTCGGAAAAATAACTCTATATTGGCGACGTGCGCCCTGAACATGTTTAACGGGGGAGTCGCGAGCGGCAGCTGGAAGATATTTGGTGGCGCCAACCACACGCCCCAAGGCGTTAAGGGCGTCTACCAACACTGAATCAGGAACTGCGGCAGGAACTGGAGATAGAGTGACAGTAACAGGACGTTCGAGCAGCTGCTACCGGATGGACAGATCCAATATCCAGGCCATAAGCCAGGATTTTATCCACAGCCAGCTGGTGGGTGAAGTGCACGACAACACCCCCTCCCAGGAGTA
The DNA here is from genome assembly GCA_039090855.1 of Macrothele yani. NCBI lineage: Eukaryota > Metazoa > Arthropoda > Arachnida > Araneae > Macrothelidae > Macrothele > Macrothele yani. Next base: position 186,635 of record JAYWMT010000249.1, on the reverse strand, counting down.
TAATCGACACAATGCTTTCACTCGGGACAACATCCGAAACAGCACTTAAATACTGGGGGAGAGGGGTGTCGCGCAACGCAGGAAGAAAAACACTTAATAGTAAACCAGAGGAAAGCTCCTTACCTTGAGGTGAGTCAGACGGCAACGTAATGCGCAAAGCGGAAGCAACACGAGTAAACACAGGTCTAGCAGACACAGAAGCACTTGGTAAAGAATGCGTAGTACCCACGGCCGCTGCAAACGACCGAGACACAGGAACTGAAGAACTAGGTGCCCTGACCCAGCCTTCTTCGACACATTGGTAGCCAGTGGCACCATTGCATACGAAAACAACACCAGTCGGCGAAACACTACTCATGGTTGACACTGAAGACACAGTGAACGATGAATAAGCAGCTGAAGAGGCCAAGAAGGTTATAATGCACTCATGCTAACGGAGGTATTACCCAGCTCGGCTACTAAACCTGACGGCTTGAGCGTTGCGACTTGCAAAACTAAAAAAAAAACGAAAAAGATATGCGTGTACGGCTGGTACACAGCCTCACTCCTTGTAAGGAAGGAACTCAGGTAAGAACAGAACTCAAATTTTCAAATAAAGGTGCAACAAAACACGTACTTCACAAAAAACTCTGACCCAGTCAGGAGCTCCAAAACATGCGACCGATCACTTCAAACGTCAACGGCCATATTAAGCTGGAAACACCGGTTCTCGTTCGATAAGCTAAGCAGTTTCGGGCGCTGTTAGTACCTGGTAGGGTGACCACCTGGGCACAACGATTGCTGTTGGCCGCTTTTTTCCCCCTCTGTGATGGAAAATATTTAAATTCAATAAAGCGCTTTTGAAAACCCTTATATTCTTATAAGATGTTTAAATGTAATATCAATGCATGTTTTTTTGTCACTTGGCAAGCTTTCAAATGTATGTATATGTTTCCATTCCCGTTACAGGTTTCAACATCACTTTATTAAGAAACTGGAACAGTAGACTGAAAGTTGATCAGGAGAACCTATGAAGAAATTCAATTGTCGATGCTATTTACAATGACAGAAGGAGAGTCCAACTCGCAATTAGCAGAGTGGACACCAGAGGGCAAGGAAGAGCATCTGGAGGGAGTACACTTGAGACCTCGGAAGGCCATCTCCTAAGAAGAAAAGTCCATTCGAGACATAGGAGGCACTTGGAAGATCAACAGTCCAAGAAATTCCCATTACTGGAGTGTCAGTGATATGTTGTGTAAGCATTTGTGATTAGTTGTGTGTATTACATACCTACCAAAGTAACTCATTTATTCTGTTCCTGAGCTGCTTCATAAACAGAAATGTCAATTGTTAAAAAACCCACCTGTACATCAAGTCAGCCTTGCTGAGCTGTGTCACAAAGGCCACGGAAATATGTAAATACTGATCCAAAATCTTATATGTGATTTTAAATGCTTACTATGAATGCAAAATAAAGAAGTTAATACCTCTGTTCCTACAGTTAAGAAGAGTCTTTATTCAAGGCAAGAACATATACACATGACATCACAAAAATGCCAACAAAAACATCGAATAATGAAAATGTATAGCAACTAGCTATTCCACTGCAACAGAACGAATATTAATAAAACCACCTTCGTAGGCGGGGAGCAGGGTGCAACAAAATAGGAACAACATTTTACGACAGATTCGAGGCAGTTATAACTATAGTATACTGGCACACTGAAAATCGACAGTGCGAAACAATATTGTGTTAGGCTATACGAAGAAAAGGAAAACAAATGCGCTTAATAAGATAGAGAATAAAGAGCGTGCCATGCGGCATATGAGGATACAAATATATACAGGGTGCAAACAAGACAATGCAGTCACTAATAAGAACATAAACAGAATACAAAGTGATGGACAAAGGCACCGAAAAATAGATACAGGAGAAAATAACAAAACAAGGCACGTGATGAAGCATATAACTTACATAATATTAAAATTACACACTGAACAAGAAGTTTGTATATTTGTGTAAAACTCTTCACACGTTGTTCTTGCGTAGCCAAGGATAATTATGTACGTTGAAGCATACCACATCCAATGTATGAGAGCAATAATATCTGCGACCATTTGCAATAGGCTGACATAGTATGTAGTATCTGCGATCATCTGCTACAGGCAGACTTTTTCCGTTTTTTTTTTCTTTTCCTTACCCTATATATATGTAATGTAATCCCTACGTAAGTTCTAGCATATTAAATACTTATTTTCCATATCTTTTATAGCAATGCTATTCTCTGACGTATATTTAACCAAACATAACGAATCACTTGGGGATAATGCCATCAAAAGTCCAGTGCACTCAAATATGTTCAGTCCATATATATTGTAACGTATACTCTAGATTCACTTTCCTTTTGATTTTACTATCTCTGGTTATTTTATTTTCCTATGTAAATTATCTTTTTACTGAACGAGATGTTATTTCCCCCGCTGAATGAGATCAGGCAATGAGTGTAAGTCATGACGTGGTGGTATGCAGTATAAATAGGCGCGTTCAACGATACCTAAGAGAGCTTTTGTTTATGTGCGTAGGGAGAGCTTTGTTTTATGTGTAAGGAGATCTTCGTTTGATGTAAAGAGAGCTTCGTTTATGTGAGTAGAGCTTCGTTCATGTGCAAGGAGCTACGTTTTATTGAGTAGTTGTGTGACCTGTGAAGTGTATGTTGGATTATACCAGGAGTTTTCCCTAAATAAAGATTTTCTTTAGTAAGTACGTTTTTCTCAGTTCATAGTTTTGTCAGACCTCTGTCTGGCTGTTAGGTTTATCTCATTAAGTGTTATTATTAACAACCAGCATAAGACTTTATTCATCTTAATTACTACTACAACATTACTACCAGTTATAAGCTTGTTCATTATTATTACTACACTACTAGCAGGAAAGTTTATTCATGATATAATTAACAACACAACCACAACCATTAGAAGAAAGCATATTCATTATAATATGATATTAAAAGTCAGATGAAATTTAAATAGGCTAAATCACAAATGCGAAACAATCCACTTTGCCGTCACAGATGACCAAGCTGTATGCATGCCACAACTCCAGGCAATTCATATTCTCTAGGACTCAACCATATTGTTCCACGTAATGAAAATGTCCTCTAATGAAAACTTTAAAACTTTTATAAAAACATACCTTATGACGACGTTACACATCAAAAAATAACTAAGGAAAGAAACTGAAAGGCTTAAACTTCGTCATAGTCCATAGTGTCCTCAAGTAATAGTTAACGATCTTCACAGATTGCTATGCATTTCGGAGTATAAACACCATCTTCAGGAAAAATTTGTCATCACTTAAAGGACACAAGATGATCATATGCAGAGGATTTTAGGAAGGAGTGTTTGACACCAGGTCTTGAACAACCCTTAGAAATAGGAAGCTAGGAGATTTGGGCTAGAGTGCTCGATAGGAAAGTGACACGGAAGCGAAGTAGAAAGGGGGAGGAAGACGGCCTTATTTATTACCGGGGGCCAGTACCCGGAGTCCGACAGCTTAACGTGCCCATGCGACGCACGGCGGATATTTAGTAGATCGAGCGTTCGTACCTGCTGGGATCGAACCTGAGGTCCTTTCCGCGGCAGTCTCGAACGTTTCCCACTAGGCCACCCGCGGCCCTAAAGGACAGAAGAGCCTTGTGAGAGGACGCTATATACCTATATGACAACTATAATGCTCGCCGCCTACGTTGATGAAACTGAATTATTCGATGTTAATCGATATGTTCCTGTAGCTTACTAAATGCACTTTTTTAATTAAATATAAAACACATTACTTACTACAACAATTCGATATCATTCCCTGAATTACATTTTTTATATACTTTAAAGTAATTTCAGCACTGTCTCTTCCTCGACTAATATTCTCCATGGTAAAGGTAATTCTATTGGGTCATTTTTGTAACAGTTGTTCTCTTTAGTTTGTTCAGTAACGATCGTCTCATTATAACGTATGGCACGTTCAGTTTTATGTCTACATACAATTGCTATATTCTCAAAATCCGGTACTGCTTCTGTTTTACAGCAATATTCCATTAAAGACGTGCACACTTTTTTGTTTTTCTACTTATTTACATGTTGTCCTAATCGTTTACTTAATCGGTTTTTAGTACTTTCTATATAAAACTTATTTTCAGTTCCCACGTTACATTTCAACATTTGGACACTGGATTTTTTGAACAGTACAAAAAGTGATTATGATGAAGACTTTGAAGCAATTTTTTAAACAGTGGTTAAAAAAACAGAAGTGTTTACACATAAGTTCAAAAAAGAAGTTGGACTGGATTATATATGATAATAATCATAACAACCCCAATATTGGGCAAAGTACAATTTCTAATTATGTCAATAAATCGTCAATACCACTTTCGCAAGTGCAAACAACCATTATAGATCGTGGAGTTAATTTCGCTCCACCGAGTCATCTGGGAAAAGCCAGTGATTACATACCACTACTTGAAAATATATTAGGTAACTTTAATCCTTTACGTCGAGACGCTGTTAGATTTAAACTTTATCGTACCATTAAACAGGTTATTAATGATAATAGTAAAAATACGATAAATAAGACGTATAAATATGAAAGACAGCAACTTTTGGATTTAAAAAATAATCCTATGATTAACTTAATTGAAGCAGGCAAATCTAAAGAACTAGTGATATTAGATCATGCAACTTATGTTCAAAAAATGACATCCGCTATGGAAGAAATTGCAGTTGAAGTAATCCATATTGATCCAACAGATAAATTAATCCGTTTTCTAGCAGATATTCGTAATCATAGCACATTACCATCAGATGTATGCAAAGTCCACCCACCATTAGGTGCGAGTATCCCTAAAGCATTTGGCAAAATCAAATTACATAAAGATAACGAACCAATACGTTTGATCGTATCTAAAGCAAATTCCCCACTAAAGCAATTGGAACGGAAACTTTTTCGTTTTTGGGCTTCGTATTTTCTGATTAATGAATACAATGTGATGAATTATCTTGAATTTCTAGATCAAATCAAGAATCTACAAATATCAGAACAATATACACTAGCTAGTAAGGACGTTACTGCACTATTTCCAAATACTCCCGTCATGGAATCAATTAACATCATACAACAGAAATTGTTTGAGAAAAACATACTGAAACCATGTCAGGTATAAGAGATAATAAAAATATTAAAATATATACATAGCAATAATTACTTCAAGTTCGAAAATAACACCTACCGACAAACCAGCGGTGCGCCAACTGGAGTCAGCACTGTCTTCACTTTTCTCTGAGGTGATAATGCAAGATTTAGAAAAAGAAGTAATACCACAGTTCTCAAGTATCATTGCGTACTACTGTCGGTGTGTTGATGACACATTTTTTCTGCTTAGAACAAGTAAATTTCAGGATATTACAAGAATTCAAGACGCTTTATCTGCAGTATATCCAACAATTAAATTAACACTCCAGCTTGAAAATAATTGTCAATTACCTTTTTTGGACGTATTGATTTCTAAAAAAAGAAGGACCTGGCATTTTGTGTGTACCGTAAACCATCATACATTCCTGTATTAATCCCATCGAACTCGCATCATCCATGGGTACAAAAAATCGCAGTTCTTTATTCACAAATTAGCGGAGCTTTTTCACATTCCAGTACAAACTCGTATCGAAATAAGGAGTTGAAATGGATATTTCAAGTGGCACAAAACCATGGATATCAATCATCTATAATAAGGAAACTTATTTATCGATATAAGCATCCCAAAATATAATCCTAAGGTTGACATTCAGTACTGTAGAAAGTTTCCCGTATTTAAAAAATCTTCTAATCAAAGCTAAATATTTTAAATGCAGCTTTTAAATATTCTGATAGCACACACGAATTTAAGTCTGAAAGCCTGGTTTTCCATTTGTGTTTCAATTTTGTTTATATTTTACCTACATTTTTTATATAAAGCAATATATTATAATTTTTTTAACATTATTCAAGGTCTCAGAAATAATGCTTGCTCCGGTACATGAAAAGCAAATTCTTGAAAGAATTTCTATGTTCGTCTGAGTACTGTTCAAACGATGGTTTAGTAAAGTATATTTGCAGTAAATTTTTTGAAAAAAATATTTATATTAAATGTTTTTCAATGACTTTCCAGTAATGTTTTGGTGCAATTTCTTTTACATGACACCTTTTACTAGGCCTTGAAGTATAATATTTGAATTCCTCCTTTTTACGACTTTCATACGTAAGGTCAGCAGAAAGACCAGTCCTTCAGGGGAAAAACATTGTATACATCATTATTGCGCCAAAAACGAGTTACCAGATTTCGTTTTAAAGAAATCGAGTCATCCATAGCGAAGAGGCAAAAGGTAATTATAAACAATTTATATGGTGTTTTAAAGGAATGATTAGAAACAGAACGATGGCAGACCATGCAAAACTGACGGAATCGCAGCCCACTCTCAGGTGGATGCCTTCGAGAAAAAGTGTCAGCTGTTCTTCACAATCTCCAGACATTATACGGAGTTAAAAAAACAGTAAAAAATGAAAGTTGAGGCTTTTCCAAAATGTAAAGGTAATTGTAAGACCTTCGTAGAATCAGTTTAAATGCAAAGGTTAGTTTGTTCTAAGCTTATATTAGAAGTTATTGTAAATATTGCATAAATTTAGAATTAAGACTTAAAGTGTTCATTCCTAGGGGATAAGTAACTTAGTAACATTTTTCGGGAAAATGTTAAATTAATACAGAAAATTGTTCGAATTAATATTGTGTAGAGTATTTTATCTATAGTTGTAAAGTTATTGCATTTTTTGGAGTACTAAATAGTATTGATTTTCATAGTATGATGGTAAATGCTTAAGTAGTTCAGGATTATTATTAAGTTAACCAAAAAAATAGTTCTTACAGTATTAATTGCTCAATTGCAAAAGTACCTGAAAAGTTCAAACAACAATTATTTTTTAGTGAATAATAGTGTAACGATGGAAGAGATAGTTTGAAGATTTAAGAGTTTTATACCAAACGGTCTTTGACCATTTGGTTTCCAGGGATGGAGCCTGCTTCATCCTCAAGTGTGTTTCTTTTTTTGTTTTGTTTTTCAATCTGCTTCTTGACCCACTTTGGAGCTAGTTTCATTGCAAGTGTTCAGCTGGGGGTGCCTGCCTGCTTTTGAACTGCTATGTTGGTAGGTGAAATTTGAATAAATGATGTGTTCTAGAAGTTGCCCATTTAAATAAATTCGTGCAGCTTTATTATAAAAAAATTATTCAAGAATATATATTTTGCAAAACAAAAAATAATTTTAACATCAAAAAGTAAACCTACTGTATTAGAAAATGCAAATTAATGGTGAAATGACTTGGAAATAGGTAGAAATATTTCTGAAACCGATGCTAAAACGATTTATAATGTTAAAAAATAAATATATCAAAATAATTACAGTGATATTAATACTTACGAATCAAAGTAAATCACTAATTTAAGGGTGTTTCTAGGCCTATTTAGCATAACAAAGTACTTCAATAATAAGTTAGACAGTACACCGATATAAATACACTCAGTTCTGTTTCTGTATCATGTTTCTTTTCGAGAATTTGACTACAGCGAGGAGTAGACAAAGAAAGCTCTCTCGCACAGGTAAGCAGTTGAAAATGTCAAAGTACTTTAACTGATTTGTCATTAGGCGAAAACACTCTATTTTTTACGCAAGCCCAAAATGTTAAACGCTTTTGATCTTGAATTATGTTTTAAGTACAAAAACCAGTCGAAATGCAAATAAGTTTTTCTTTTTTTTTTCACTGATAGGTCAGTCGCAAACGACATGAAAGGCTTGTCAAATGAATTACGAATCCAATTCAATATCTTGGAAAATGGTGGAAAGTATTCCTTAAAAGTCACCGTTAGGGACTTCAAGCGACATTTGATATTATTAATAATACTATGATTTATATTTAAGGTCATTTTCTGTCAGAAAGTTGTGTTGGACGCGAGAACACTTGGCACTGTTCCCAATAACTTCTTCGCAGAAATTCAACTTTTTAGCATATTTTCCACTCGATCTAGAAAAATGAAAATGGTCATATTTTGAACCTCTTTATAACTAACTATGTTCATTTATTTTAGAAGAAATACCTGTCAAATATATTTGAAGACATGTGTAACATGTTGTACACCCACTAATATAAAAAGCGTGAGCTTCAAAGGAAATAGTTTTTCCTTGTCTTAACTCAAGCAAACGCATAAGCACTTTGCCATGCAGGCTTCATCTAATATCTGTGTGAATCAAAACAGTAGAATGTTCGGTGACCATATTCTTCCATAAAGATATATAATCTTAAAATAATTGTTCTCGGATTTATAAAGTTGACTGTATTGATAGCTTCGTCGAACATACATTTGAATTGTTTCGGCATTCTTCTCAATGACAAGGCATGTCTATAATTAGCGTAATCCGTACAAGAAATATTTGCACATATATTTTTGATCCGAGTAACTCATCCCATATATTTTCCTGTCATCAATTTTGCACCACCATTACGCATTCCACCACAAAAAGACCATTCAATTTGTTTTCCTTCGGAATACGAATTAAATATATATTTAAAATGTCCTTTCTACGCTCTTTTATTGAGCAGCAAACGGTAACGGTTCTTTCCATTTTACCATCATCCATGTATCGTACAAATACAATTAACATTGCTGCATCATAATCGTCTGTGCTCTCAATCTAACTGCAGAACCAACACAGTTCTTTTCCCACCCGTTCTATGACAGATTCAAAAATATCTGACATATTGTGGCATCGGCGAGTCACTGTGCTTTTAGAAAGAAGTATCGTGTCCAATTTCTTTGCCGAGTCGTCACTAAACATGTACTTGATAATTGCTTCCTCGCGTCATAAAATAAAATTTTCGTCAATATTATTTACTTCCTGTGCTTTTCCTATTTGGTAGCTTAAGAGGTATGATGTTTTAATCGCTTTTTAAATATCTTGATTGCGAAGTGAAATATAAGACTTTAAATTAGATAACAGAAATTAAATATTCCACCTGCAAGACTATGGTTCTTAGTTTCTGAACAAGGAGACAAATGTGATGGTTTCATGCTGCCCTTCGAGAGGGCTTCGCAAACGACATATTGTGGGCTGGAATGGTCCTCATCTCCTCTATATCAAAAGCCAAGTTTAATATAATATTCACTGTATTTCCATTTTTAGTACTAAGTGTAATGCCAATGTCTTGAACATTCTTAAGCACTGTTTCGGAATTTTTTCAGTTGAATGCGTTTTACCGGATTTCAGATTATCATCATAGACGGTAATTTTATTTATTTATTTTTTTTGCTCCTCGTTACCACATTTCACCATGGTTTCTGTCTTCAAGCAGTGATCCATGATTTCATAATTAAAAATACTAATGACAGGTATTTCCGCTTTGAAATTAAAAGTTTTCACATGCTCCTACAACCCCAGTGTTACCTTAACGATGAACGAACCTTCCATGCTCTGAGGGTTCCGGTGAACAAAAACAGCACGTAAGTACTCTGTAAGACACTTATTCCGTAGATTTTACAAACACCTACAACCACAATGCTACCTTAACGATGCACGGACATTCAATGCCCTCAGAGTTCCGTTGAACTGCAGCAGCATATAGCACTCTGCAAAGTTTCCATAGTTTTCGCAAGCTCCTACAACCGCAATGCTACCTTAGCGATACCACGGATTTTCGATGCTCTCATAGTTCCGGTGAACACCAGTAGCAAGTGCGCACTCTGCAAGGCTTCCATAGTCTCCACGAGTTCCAACACCCGGAGTGCCACAAGAAATTGCAGGTTAATATTTTCGTTTACAGTACGTTTGCAGCGATATTTAAAGTACTAAAAAGCCGATTGAAATAAGTACTTCTCATTGTCTCTCTTTTCCCAATGGCTGACTTAAAAAAAATTTTAACAGCAGACACAATTCGCCTTGAGATGCAATTAAGGTTTGTACATGCGGAGATTTTTGCAGTTCAGAGTTATGTCGCTATATGTTGTTTGTGTACATCTCGTTATTCTAAATTGAATTCATAATTAAACGAAATCTAAAGTAATACATAGGGCCAGGAGTTATCTACCAGGGTACCGGGTACCCGGGCAATTGTCCTAGATAGCGAGGATTAACCGATGCTTGACTGTTTATTATAGTACTCCTCTGCTTCTTATTCTGATTTTTCTTGGGGTGATAACAGGACTCTCGCACACTTCACCTTTATTTTTAGACAGTGAGTATGCTGAATCTGTCAATTAAAGTGGTGCACCTCACTTACTCAAATATGCGATAAACACACACGTTCTCATAAATGAAAGTCAAGCAGATGGTGCATGTCAAATGAATCTCGTTTTCTGTCATCTGTAAAAACAAAACTAAATTACATTTATTTAATAAATTTTTCAAATTTTAAACACAAAACTGTTTTAAATATGATCAATTAGGGCTTGTGCATATATTGTAAACATAACGTACCCCGGAAGAAAAATTTAGTCCTTTGTTTCATTCTAGCCATATCTCTTAGAAAACCGATGGTTTGAGCTAGCATAAAAGTAAAACAAAAACGTATTCAAACAGTCTTTCCTTTACATTTCCATTTTAATCTGAAGGATTGCAGCTATATCGCATGCATTTGCATTAAATTAGATAAACTGAGAACCATTTGGTTTTCAAAAGAACACTAGAAAGTTGGCTGTTTTAATAAAATAGTATTTAGGTCTTTCAGGTATGGAGATTATAATTGGAAATTTAGAATATGTATTAGTATGGCTCAACTTCTTCAAGACAATAATACCATAAACATGATTCAACGGTTTTAAGCGCAGATGTTACTCAAGTGTAACACTAAAAATTCTAAGGAACGTTTTAACAAGTATTTATTACCTTCATGATGACTTCAAATTCAGTAACAGCATGCGTGTTTGTTGAAAATGTAGGAATTCTTTTTCGTTGAAGGTATTTCATTTTAAATTATAGACACATCTATCAGTAGTTCTCTAACAAAAATGTCGTATTTTGCACAAGTAGTGAATACATTTTACATCGGGAAGAATAAAAATTTAGAAAAGAACTCGTGTTTGTGCTTGCAGATATTTTGTGATCTTGCTCACTTTTTAAAAGGTGACCGTGGACGTACTGCTTAGTACAGATGCATTATTTCACTTACCGTTAAATATGGATAAGAATAAATTAGAGAATTCGCCCGCCTGTTGAAATACGCAGTGAATAAAAATTCCCTTTTACCAGTCCTTTATGTTGTACCTGAGGTAAAGCCGAAGCAATATTGTGAATTTAAATCAACTTGTGACAAACCTAGAAGACGAATCATTTTTATCTGATGCATATAACTTTTATATAAGCATTAATTATTTTAATATTACTAGGATTATGTTCTCATTTCAGTGGTCAGATAGGATACTATTTATTTATGTTCCTCGATTTTAATATTTATGCCGTTCTTGTGTTTCTTTTGAAATATTACGACAGTGACTTTAATATTTTCAAAGCTAATTTTAAAAGTTCATATCAACCAACGAAAACACATCTTTATGTTTACCCTCGTTTAAAAGCAAAGCTTCATGTCTGTTTTCTGGAAATATTATTGAACCGACTTTAATATTATTGGAAATATTCTTACATACAGTATACGTGATGCTCTATAAGTGATGCACTATTATTTTCGATATTAATCGGCAATGATGCGGCAACCTATTAAAACTGTACGAACAATATGCGCACTGGAAAGAGTAGCATTTCGAGAGTAGATTACTTCCGCCTTTCGCTGTAATTTAGATTGCAGATCTATTAGCTTGTTATATTCCTTGTGAATAGACACTCCGCATGTTTCAAAGAAAAGAATGGTGTCCATCAGTATTTGAGCATGTTCCGGTATGAACTGAAAGTCTTTACACATGCGTTTAGTTTCCATCAGTGTGTTGCACACATTGAGTCTGGCAGTGTTCGGAATAAGTCCCATTTCGTTGAAGCAGAAATATTCACATACGTTTCAATCCGTAACATGGTACTGCATCGTTTCGATCCAGGAAATCCAGCGTTTCAACAGGAGTAATGATACTGAGAGATACGCTGTCTTAGCACGATATCTGAACTTTTAAAATGTTAAAAGTGCGATAGTTAAAGTATGAAATTTATTTACAAATAAAAACACAATATAGGTAGAAACACGATAGAAGCCAGATCTTTCGGGCTTGCAACAAGCCCATTTTCAAGCTACAGAATGCCACCGATCCGATATAAGCCGCTACTCGATTAAATACAGTTAGACGAGATATTGATGCAACAGTTCATAGTGACGTACATAGTAGGCCGGATAACCAATTGACACAAGGTCTAAAAGAAATAATGTTGTCTAAGTATGGAATAATGTTTGAAGGATCCACGTTCTCGAGACAAAATCTTCAGCGTAGAGGAACGTTGATAGGCAAATCGATATTACAGCACACATCCGCGTACAAAGTAAAAAGTAAACTCTCTGAAAATAAAGTGTCTTGTTGTTTCGTTGTAAAAGCTAGAGGTTTTAAATTGACCCATTTAGATGTATAGTGGCGTTGAGCCCCAGTTCTTGCTACTGCAGTTCAGGATGACCCAGTTCTAATATCATACTGGTGTTCTAACACTCTGACACTCAAGGTTAACAGTATCGATCCAATACATACAAGTTCCTTTTCAGAAGGCACACTAAATACAGTTGGAGTGGAATATATATACTATGTTTATTAATAGTATGAACCTGGTCTCCTTCCTTCCTTATAAGTGATAAAATGTTGGTGGTTTTAATTACAAAACCAATGTTGTGCTTCTTACATGTTTATTTCGGAAAATTAGCAATGGGTTGAATATAATATATAGAATGCACGTATTGCACATCTCCCGGGTCTCGTTATAAGTTAGTGAATGCCAGACGATGGAAACTTCGTATGAAGTTTTTCAACTTGATAAGAAGTTACAGATCAATGTCGTGATTGGTTCACACATTTGTACATGTACTACTCTGTAATCATGTTAACCCTCGAGCACACAGGCTTCGGTTCCCTACATTTTTGGAGGGCTTTCTCTATAACGGAAAGGCTATGTATCCTCTGCGTGCTGCAATTCGTTTAAGATATCAAGCTCTTTCTGCAAGGAATCCTCAGTTGAGCAGATATGTATTGCACAATATTGCACAATATATAGCAGATATTTTTTGTTTCAATGGGTTTTTGACTTTGCATAAACATATTTACGAATCCGAAGCCTGCCAAAAATTTAGGAAACCGAAGACTGTCTGCTCACCCTCACACCCATAGACATCCCAGTATGAGAGAATTGGGCTGTTGCCCATTGGATCCACGGGGTGTCTTCAGAATATCAAGAATTATCGAAAAGTTTAATATCAAAGTCATTATTTTAAAACCTGTAAACAAGGTGAATTTTTACGGATCGAAAGACTATGTCGAAGACACAAATTCCTGGGGAAATTTTCAGATCCCTGGTTAGTGTTGACTTTCATATACAGTGACAGACCGGCGGGATTTTAGTTTCCGTGTGAATTAACACAAGACTTACGTACGGAACTATGAACTGAAGAAGCCATCTGTAGCCCAGCATCGTCACAAAATAATCATACATTTTTGTTTGGAAACGATACGCTTATTAATAAATTTGATTCGATTATAAAGCTTCATATAGCAGAAGCTTTCCACATGCTCCATAAATCTTCACGGCTTGTCAGCAGCATGGCATCTACTAAATGTCTTCCAGCAGCGTGAAAACTATTCACCAAAATCCGTGACCGGCAGAACTCTGATGATATTGCAATGATTTGGATATTTACGCTCCATTTGTCCTGATGAAGCCTAGACAATCGTTCTGCAAAACTATAGTTGATGTTAACATAAACAGTATATTGTGATTAAATGTTGCATTTTTATTCAATATCAACATCATAATTTTTGTAGTTATAAATTATGAAAGGAATGGTGCTTCATTATTTTGGTGTGGGCCTAACGATCAGCGTAAGTAACCCGATTGTTACTTACGCTGATCGTGCTTAATTTATAGACACTGGTGCCAGAGGATGGATATAGCAAGTGTCGTAAGACAAACAGAACTACCATACCCCATCATGATTCGACGGCGAACCAGCCTCTATTGCATGGTCAGATGCTAGCTCTGAGATTCTGTATCACCGGAAAGGCTTCTTATTTTTCCTTTTAAGGAGAATCAATGTATCGCACAGTGCCATTCTCTGAAGGCTCAAAATAAATCTAGAGAAATGACCATATTAGTGATCAGACTTGCAATTACTGATTTTTACTGCCCACACAGCATATGGTATACATGAAAGAACGGCGCAAATCTAATGAAAGTAGAAAACATAAAGTGATTAATATTGCAGAAGGAGTATGCAAAAAAGCTTGTAAGAGAGAGAATGAATACAGATTACAAAAGCAACACGGGTTTTGATAAAACTTCTAAAGGTTTGCTAATACGTTCTCAAAAACGAACTTACCAAAGTAACTCAAAAACACCTTTTGTTTCATGGAGATTATGTAAATTTCCACCATTACTTAACAAACATTTTCACAGTTGTTCGAGCGATATTTCAATTTCATTGCGGCACCTCAATTGTCCATTTCTTCATTTTACAATTTTATGCGGTACCGTTCTTTATATTCTTCTCAACAACTGTTGGTAAACACCAGCTCGTACTGTCTCAGAGCAAATGCCAAGTTCTCCTTCTGCCAAAAATTATTTTAATTCATTGCTCTTGCGTCCTATTTGTTTTACTTGGGCGTATTGTAAGCTGATACACTGCCGGACAATTGCTAAGGACGGATGACAATAGCAACGATAGCAACCATAAAATGGAAGGCAGGAAAATGTGGAAATTAGCATAAGTGCGGGATACAGTAAGACGTGTTGTGTGTATGCAAATTTTGGATTGCCGAACTTGTTCGTGACGTCATAGCGCTGCTAAGAGATATAAAGGATTTCACGCTGATTGACCGTTGTTGTTCAAACGCAAAGTTGAAAGGGAAAGAATAAATTGACGAACTTGCAATTTTCAGTATGTCTTCCCGACATCACCTAGATTATTTTACGTGTGGCCGTATTATTGGCGAGATTGAAGAACGGCGAAAAATAACAGATGTTGCCAGGGAGCTCAACGTCAGCCACAGTGTTGTTTCAAGGCTTTGGAAATCATTTCAAACAAATGGAGAGTGTAGCAAACGTCACGGGGGAGGTCGTGTTCGCAGTACGACACCTGCAGAAGATCGGTACATAGTGCTATCAACAAAAAGACACCGGCGCAGCACAGCTAGTGAGGTAGCAAATCAGTTTATGGCTGCTACTGGCAAGCGGATCTCCCGAAAAACTGTCGGCAGACGTTTGTATGAAGGAGGACTATACGCCCGCCGTCCTGTTGTGTGCATCCCATTGTCCAGACGTCACCGTACCGCCCGTTTGCAATGGTACCATCAACATCGCAATTGGACTGATAACGACTGGTCTACTGTCCTCTTCTCAGATGAGAGTAGATACAGTCTATCGTCTGATTGTCGACGACAACTGATCTGGCGTGATAGTGGTACTGCATATTGTCCAGCAAACATACAGGAAAGGGACCTATATCCGACATGTAGTGTCATGATATGGGCTGGCATCATGATCAATGGCCGTACGTCCCTCTATGTGCTTCCAACTGGGATTATGACTGGTCAACGATACATTAATGATGTTCTGCTACCTCATGTTCGCATGTTCCGTGGTGCTGTCGTTGATAGATTCATTTTCATGGACGACAACGCAACATGTCATCGAACAGTCGATGTCCAGGAGTGTCTTGAGAGCGAGGATATTCAACGCCTCGTATGGCCAGCACGTTCTCCAGATCCGAATCCCTTTGAAAATGTGTGGGATGCTTTAGGGAGGAGTCTTGCTGGTCGCGAACGCCCTCCAATAAACAAGGACACCTCTCATCCGTGCACTGACAGAGGAATGGGATAAATTACCCCAACAGCTGCTTGATAATGTTGTGCAAAGCATGACACGACGTGTGAAATCTTGCATCGCCCTCCATGGTGGCCATATCCCGTATTGAGATCTTACGCCGGTACGCTTGCGGACTGTAATTGCATTTTTTTCACGTTTACGTATTCTGCACAAAAAGGCCTATTTGTCCCTTGAACATGTTCCAAAGTTTTCTAGATTTCAGAGCACAATAAATTGTCTTTATTGTAATGTCCTGGCATTCTGACATTATTTTACTTCACTTGGCATCCAACCACACTTACTTTTTTATGCGCTATATAGCCGTTTATGATCCGTCCTTAGCAATTGTCCAGCAGTGTATTAAGTAGGTGTGTAGAGGAGATGAACTAAGTGATTAGTGTTCTTAGAGTTTCCCAAAAAAATATGTATGTGGCGTACGTATTAGAATAAAAAGACAAGTTACTTTGAGAGCCCAAAGGAACGTGGAAGAGAAAAAGATATGTGAGAAAATGTTACTCAGAAGTTGGACGACATTTTTATTTTGAAAGGTTTTACTTTTACATAAATGAATAAAGCAAATTAATTTAGCCAAAGATGTAATAACATTAAAAGTACTTGATCTTTTAAAGCAAATACGCACTACTAAAGTATCATTTTCTTTTAATGTTAAAAACATATTTTTCAAATGAAATACTTTATTAAATTCCAGAGTGAATCGAAATCTGAGTTTCACCTTTACCATATCTCAGAAAGGTACAAGTTGTACAAAATTACACATTAATAATCTATTGTTTCCGTTGTTTCTAATATTGCTTGAGACTTTGTATCTAACATTTTATTTTTCACTTTATTATGGAAGAAATAATATTTATATATAAGAAACGTTTCATATTTGAATGTATACGTATTGTTCTATTATTGTTTTTGATTCGCCTTTAAGTAGGCTTAAAACAGGAGTTCTGGGGCCAGTGTTCATTGTGCAGTCCCCGACGCGGTGTTTTTTGTAATGGCGCAAGACGTCGGCAGGCGAGCAAGAGATCTCGAGAGCTCATGCTTTCTTGTTTGTGCTGGGTGTTGCTTGTTCAACATTGTTATTGTTATTTCTACATCGGTTTACGCAGAAAATAAGTGGGTTAAATCCGTAAGTCTAGTAGTGCGTTGCGTCGTTTTATTCAATAAATTAAAACCACAGAAACTCCGTAAATTAATGGCATGACACATCATTGGTACAGGATTGTGCTGTTGTGAGCTGCAGAACGTACAGTAGAAATCTAAATATTCTGGCATTATATTTCATAGATTTTTACAGAATTTACAAACCATTTCGGTACTAAGATGTAACAGAAAATCATTTTAATGTTTGGGATTCAACGGTGTGCTCCGAACATTTCAGTGACGAAAGCTGGGTTCGTGATCCGAAATCTAAGTTTCTTGGGCTGTCTGCTAAAAAATTATTAAAACCAGATACGCGTACTATTGACAAACTACTGACATTGAATTAGGGGAGATTAAGATTTGTTCTGAACTGCCCCTTGATAATTTTTCCTAAAAGGTCGTGAGTGCCAGCGTGCCTATTTAGAAACACAGCTTTTCTCGTTTGACATTAAACTCAAGAGAGTCTAATGCGGACAAATCACTAGCTTGGGAATTTGGAGTACATTATGAAATTCCTGAAAACAAATCTTGAGACAGCTCCGTTCGTGTTGTTAAAATATGAAGTTAAGTAAAACAAAAATTTATTACCATTTCAGAAGGGATTCATAATAATCATTCGCTCTTTACCAATGTCCTTTTAGCTGATTTACAGCCATTTGAAATCAAATACATCTTGATAGCTCGTCTTAACAAAGGCAGCTGAAAAAATATGTTTTCGCAATTATCAGAACTTGCCCATTTTTATGATTATCCATTGCCAGCAGGAGTAAAGTACGGCATACGTCTTTTGCTTCTGGCGCCAAATGCTTCCAAAATCCGAATATCTAGTGCTACCACAGTTATATTAGATGATCATGACAGTGTGTTTATTACTACTCAGTGGTTTTGCAGCATCTTACTTGATATTTCTGAACCACTGGCAACGACTGAGGGTGAAAATGAGATTCGGGACATTACATTACAATATTCAGCAGCTGTTGAAGCATATACTAGACAATGTTTTGAATCGGACTGTTCTGCTGAGGATATATGTTACCTTGCAGGATATATTGCCCTTCGTGGGAGAAAGTATTAACAGTCCATGGTACACAACTGCACAAGCATTTAACATCCTTTCAGGTATAGACTCAGCATCTGTATGATGGACCGAAGTGCTTTTTCGCGGTGGTATACTCGTACCATCAGACGATTGGATGGAGAAGGTAAGATAGTTTGAACTAATATTTGCATATTAACATTGACGTGAATCACTCTCCCATTAAAATCTAAATATGCAGAGACTGTGTGCAAAAATTACTCAAAAATTCCCCGGTACACCAGCTGAAGTAGTGAAACTGTAATTTAGGATTTGATGTTCAAACAGATGAGATACCCGGATTTTTCATCTTCGAAGAAGATGAAATCCATCAAGGATTTCATCTTTGAAGATGAAATCTCCGACCACGGTGTACGATAGTCAGGTGATACGACTCTGGAAGCAAAAATCGCCCGTTCAAGTCGCTTGTCTCTAGATTTCGTGACAACGTGTAGGCCGATGTTTTGATACAACATAATTTTTCTTATGGGAGGAAGCGCCAGAAACATTCGTATTTTACGAAAGCTATTTTGCTTGGAATTAAGAAAAAAATAACCTGGAGCGCTTCGCAAACATGCACTTTTGTTCCTGTCACATGGGATTCGTTAAATAAGCGTTATGTATATCAATTTTTTGGCAAAAGAGTGAGTTCTCTATTGTGGAGATTTCTGAGCAGACGATGCTTACCGTCCAAAAAATTGTACTTCTTGTTAAATGAGATGGTGCTGTATATTCGGTGGAGCAATGTTAGCATGGAATATAAGCTTTTGCGTAAATAATTGGAGCATCGTTAACGGAAACTTCTGATTTTGAAAAATTACCGAAATGTTCGCAAAAAATATTTTTGATTAATCTTCAGCTCAAGAAATAATTCACTATTGAAGTTTTCATTTACTAATAAACAATATAACTTACACCTTTGTTTTATTTTTGTACCTAATCATACTAATGAATCCTTCTATCTGTGCTGGAGATAACGGCAGAGAAAGTGAATCGTTGCAAAATGGCTGCTTTTTCACGGGAGAGATTTTACCGAAGTGCGTGCATATAGTACGATGAACATATTTGATATCAAGGGGTAAAATTTGAGATCCAACAATTAAATACCGGTTAATGCTCTTAACGTAAAATCTTTCCACATTGCAAGCTGTGGAAAAACGCATGACATCCTAATGCTTGCCGCCAATTTTGCAATTCTGTTGGTGATAAATATTAAGACCTAATATAAGACATGAACTTACTTTTGAGCAGTAACGAACTCCATTGGAAAACATAAACTTTTATTTCATAACAACAATCATTCGTCCGCCGCAAAACAA
This sequence comes from Macrothele yani, assembly GCA_039090855.1. Lineage (NCBI taxonomy): Eukaryota > Metazoa > Arthropoda > Arachnida > Araneae > Macrothelidae > Macrothele > Macrothele yani. Next base: position 167,042 of record JAYWMT010000249.1, on the reverse strand, counting down.
CTCCGCCATTACCATACATACCTCTTAGCCACAACCCACTACGTCCCTAGTATATCTTTATTATGTTATAGTTGGGTCCGTAAAGGTTGACAAGTTCTTTATATGCTGCATAACCTGTCCAATAACCTATAGTTCGGTTCAAAACACTTTCGCCCATACCTAAAACAGAACTGAACAGATTCTAGTTCGACATTTAACTACACTATAAATTTATCTCCCGTTAAGTAAAAACAGAGTTGACGAACTTTACCTTCTGTGTAGAAACTTCAAATAATCTGGAACTCCATAAAATGTAATTACACAAAATAATAAATAAAAACTATTCAAGATAAATTCCGATTTTGCACTGATAGATTTATAAACACCATATAAACCTATGATGGTTATTGTGAACGATCGGTCCACAACTCCTGAACACCCCTGGCGAGCTGTAACACTAACAGTCCGTTTTTCAAACTGTTGTCAGCACGGAAAGTCGTGTCACCTGATTATCATACATCGTGTCTCTGACACTAAATTTAAAACAGATATATTTCGTTTCGCAAAAAAATAAACAAAAGTAAAAGATACATAACAATTTGCAAAATAATAGGAACGTTAGTTCACTATAAATTTACAGTTCGACTCATAACCTAAGTCTCTACTGTGACCTCTTACTGACGTTTCAGCAGCCGCGAAAACTCTCCATTTGGTTACCACTGCAACATGGGCACGACAGAAAGCATTAATGCCTGGGCTGGGCATTGAATAATCTTGCAATTAAACATGGAATTACGGAAACACCGGAATGTTCCAGCAGGTTCCTCGATTTGTGAAAGAATTCCATAAGAGATGAAAGCAGACATCATATTAATAAGAGTATTTTGATTTTATCGATATATTAGTCCCAGTAACTTCTTTTTGTTTGTTATGAACATGAGATTAAGTGAACAGATAAAAATATGAGAGACAGAGAGAGAATAAAATAAGGCACCGAAGTCTAGAATTTCTATGCAAACTATTATTTGAAAAACCATTTAAATGGAAATTCACTAAAATTATACAAAAAAGTTATGCCTGTCTTATCTATTTCTACAGGTGTTACACTATTGAAAATAGGGACACTTACTGGCCAAAGCAAATGTAGTTTTCAAAAGAATTCTGCTTGAAAGAGTATTAACTGAAAATACACATGTACCACACCCCGAAACCCAATACACCCAAAAAATAAGTATTTTTGGAGAAAAAATGTAATTGACAGTATTCATAAAGCAACTGAAAGTCTGACCATTTGAAACTCGAAGTAACTGCTTGAAGGCAAAATATTCGGAGTACACAAATGAATAACAGCAATAGCTTATAAGAGTAGTGGATTAGCTTCGGTTACACAGCCATATTCTTTCGGGTTCTACGTTTGAGCCAACCGTGGGGTGCACGCTGCACTCAATGCTATTTAATTTCGATCATGTTGAAACACGAGAATATGATTTTCGTCTAGCAGCTGCGTAAAATAATTTTGAAATAATGTTTGCCCTAAACTTTTGGTAGGAACTTGACAAATTTCAGTTGCAAAGACAACGCCATTTGAAATACTTTGGCAGTCCAAAATAATTGTTCAAATGAAACGTTTTAAGAAAATAATAATTTCATGCAAAAATAAATATAATCGCGCTCCCTAAGTCAAAGATAAACTTGATTCATGTGCATACTGTTTCAGGTTTTGTGGTTGCGTATATAAACAGTTGCAAAAAATAAAACTACGTTTTTGGCGAACTTGTAAAACAACCAAAAGCAGAAATGAATGCTTAACCTCCTTTCGAATTATATGTGAGTAACTAATTTTTGGAAATTGTGCAAACTAAAATGTGCTTGGGAAAACATAATAAACCGGAAATGCTTTTTACTTCGAACAATCAGAAGACCAAAAATGACGAAAAACTTGTGTCGTCTGCTTGAGATATAATAAGTGGACAAGAATGTAACCTTCATACGCAAGGTAACGGCAAAATTATTTACCAAAGAGATTTGTATAATCCATGAAAGTGTTCCAAAAAATGAATTTTTTTTATGTCCTTGGGCAGACAAAGTTTTCTAGCTGAACATCGTTCAAAGCAGTACACTTCCTCCACCGTCATGTTTTCGTTCCACGGTGCTTCCTGGTTCAAACACTTTCGCAGGAAAACGGCGCACACGTGACCAGACGTACATATGCTGAAACAATGAATGAGATTAACCTGATCAGTCGACTTCTTCCTATAATTCAGTGTCCAATTTTAATGTTTGCATACCGTGCCCATTGTAGCCACTTTCGTCGGCTTACCGTGCTTAGCAAGGGAACTCGGAGAAATCTGTGTCAACACTGCAGCTTTTTCAGCAGTGTTTGAAGTATTGTGTGTCCTGACATAATACTCTCGTCACCAGTATTCAAATTGCAAGTCACTTGCGCCACACTATACATTCTGTTGGATCTTACAGAGGAAATATATAGTATTCAACCGCCCTTTAGCATCGATGTTCCTATTCTAGGTGGGCATCCCCTTTACGTTTCCTCTTATTTGATTACAAATGTATATTCTTGAAGATACTTCGAACCCATGACTATTAGAACACAGCAGTCATGACCATCTCGGAAATTCGGAGACCGAGCGGTCTCTGGACATCTCACTATGACCTTTGCCAGACACCTTTTTTTTTTTTTTTTTTTTTTTTTTTTTTTGGAGGTTTAACGACCACCGTGAGCAACTGAATGGGCTATTAGCAGTCGCTCGTCCCTAATTTAGGGTCACTGGTTCCAGGGAAGGGAGAGAGCCAGTGCCGTAAGACAAACACAACATCCATGCCTGACCGGGATTCGAACCCGGACCCCTTACGGACGAATGATCAGAGGCCAGCGCCTTAGACCACTGCGCCACCGGGGCGGCCCAGACACCTTTATATGTGTTGTTTTTTCCACCTAAAGAAGAAGGCAACCCCTGTTAACAGGTCTCAAAGTGTTGTTATTGATAACGTTCTATGACGTTCACTTGCGCCGCTGTTTATTTACTCTTGAGACTTGAACTAAGACGCGCTGAACATTTTTTTTGTTCGGTGGTTTAACGGACACCATGAGCAACTCAGTGGTCCATGAACAATCGCCCTTGCTTTATTTAGGGCCACAGGTTCCAGGAAAGGAGGAGAGCCAGTGTCGTAAGAAAAACACAATATCTATGACTACTTGGGACCTGAATCTAGACACATCTCGGAAGATTGGTCAGAAACCGTCGCTTAGACCTCCGTCATCAGCGTTATCGTCATAACAAAGTTGTACTAAAAACCATTTTCTAGTAAGGTCTTCACTACGATACGACTCTTAGAAATTTGTATATATTACAATTGAATAAAACAGATGAGGATAATAATTTATTCTTCTAACATATTTCCTCATAAAAGCTTAATTTGGCACTATAATTAGCAAGGAAAAATAATATTTCAAAAATCAGTCTAGTAATAAAATTGAACGAAGCTATTCCAAGTAATTCGAATTGCATTCATAAAAGCATCGCGTTTGACGAAGTATGCCAATTCGCAGTTTTGTACCAAAGATTTCAAGTTGGGATCACGTGCTATTTTAGGATTGATAACACATGTTATGTTTTCTTTGTTTATAAACAAATGCTCACTATGCTATTCTTGTCTGGATTGGAATTCGAAAGTTACCAAGAGAAAAATTGTTAGACCTGATTTACAGAGTGAAAAAATGAATCCCGGATATATACCGAGTCTGGGGAAAAAAAGGACACATTTTTGCACAAAATAAGGGACAAAATAATTATTATATTTCAACGATTGGATATTATTGAATTTTATTCCTTTCTTTGAAATGTTAACCATGTTCTTAAAATTTTAAATATTCAAGATTATTTAAAGTAGAAAAAAAAGTTATCCATTTCAAACAGAAAAAATATTTTAGTATTTTATTGGAAAATTTCTTTATATATAAGAAACATTTACACAAAATTTGAAGTGGTCATCCCTTCTACGTGGTCAAAAAAAAAATTAAGGGAACTTAAAAGTTCTTGCAAAATATTTTGGTTGGATATTGGCCTAGTTTAAGGCAAGGTCTTTAGATATATCTCATGGTATAAGGTTGGGCTCGCTACGATGTCCGCCTCTCATTGGCTGCTGAAATGACGTCAGCGTGGACGCTCGGCAGCCAACATGGCAGCTTTGAGCGCCTTGTGGCGTTGGGTTAAGGCATACGAAACGATCGTAATAATCACACTTATTATGATAATAACGAAATAAAAGGGCAAAAAACTGCTCCTACATAAATCAAAATCATGAAATCAAACCATTTACCTTCCGTGAAGCGCAACATTTCCCAATTTATTTGCATATATGTGAACTCATATTTTAATACTTACCGCCAAGCCGCTATACAAAATAAACAACTACAAGAATTAAGGTTAAACACCGATACTTAAATTATTTCTGAAATTTACTTCATCAAAAAATGCCAACAAAGGCGGCGATACGCATCGCTGCCAAATCAATCAGTTCCGTACTGTGAAGAACACGAAAAATATTCTGTCTCTCTATATATTCACTCTTGAAACATTTTTCAACATTCCTTCATGGTGTGAATGTATATAACACATAAGCAAGCTAAAAGAAACAAAACAAAATAACAAATATATGCGCAAGAAAACCAAGAGTTAAGTGTTATACGTCCCCCCTTTTTTTTTTTCAAAATTGCTTTTTCCTGTAAAGTTAAATAAGCTTATTATTTTGCTCTAAGCTTAAGAATGTGGTTTTCACTTTAAACCTTTTTTACCAGCATGTGTGCTAGCAGGTTGTTTTAGTAGTTTACAAGGTTTAGTAGAATTTAATGTTCAAAGATTTTATTAACTTACAAAATTTATATTTGGTGCACTTAAGCAGATGTAATACAGCAGAAACCCACTTTTAGGTCTTTGTAGAAATGAGAGAGGGATCATTTCTGTTTGACCCTGAAGAAGGAATAAGTGATTGTTCTCAACATGTTCTACATTACATGTCTCCTTTTATAATCTCACTTTTAGAGTTTACAGTTTTTTAGTTTTAGCCCTCATCATGGGGAGAATATAGCTCTGTGATTGGGTTTTGATATTCTTCTTGTTTTAGGTTTTTCTTTTAAAATTGTTTGTACACACCCACACACATCATTTAAGAAGGTTGACATTTTTTCTGGAAGTGAAGATATAGAAGCTATATCGAATATCTACTTAAAAAATGACATCTTGAAAAATGCACACACACACACACACACCATATATACATACATATACACACACGCCATAGATACATACATATACACTCACCATATATACATACATATACACACGCCATATATACATACATATAGACACACGCGATATGTACATACATATACACACACGCCATAGATACATACATATACACTCACCATATATACATACATATACACACGCCATATATACATACATATAGACACACGCGATATGTACATACATATACACACACGCCATATGTACATACATATACACACACACCATGAAGGAATGGTGAAAATTTTTCATCTTTAAAAACTCTGTCTCTCCTATATATGTGTGTGTGGTACATTTGTTTTATGTTAATGACTAGCAAATAAGTTGGTATACTCATTACCACTGATGCTGTGCTAATTTAATTCTACAACTTTTCCTTTACCAGATTTGATCCTTAACACAATGTGCCCATGACAGATGTATTGAAATTAAACTTTTCTTTCTCAGATGAGTATATATAATAGCTATCAGAAAAATTGCAAATACTTGCATACATGCATACAAAGAATGAAAAATTTAAATAAAAAAAAACTTAGCTTTCTGAAGGCAGAATTCCTTGCCACTTGGCATTATTCCTGCAGGTTGCTTACATTTTCTCCATGGCATGAAAAATCTGGTTTGGCCATGTGCATCCAGGAACTTTTCACTTTGATGAAGCCTGCCACTTACGTGTTTTTCTGCGTTGAGCTTCTTCTGCCTACCTAAATTTTGCTTTTGCATTTAAATGTCTTAGCCGTATAAAGGTTCGGGTTCTAACATACAACTTTATCACCTCTGTAGGAACATCTGCAAACCTCTGACCAATTTTCACACATAGTTTGTGTACAATCTTGTGTTCCTGGGATAAAGAATCATGTCCATGCACTTCTGCAAACATCAACTCAAATTGGCTAACTTTCTCCAACCATGGATCTGATGGAACAAGCAGGCCACCTCGTGAAAGGGTCTCAATCCAGCCAACAGGTACTGATTCTGTAGTTGATGGTGGATTAAATAGCTAACCAGTTGGCGTACCCAGCGAACGGTCATATTTTCTTCCTCGGTAAGCTATGTAACCTGCAAGGTAACGAAAGCCTTCTACAGAGCAATCAGAGCCAGGAGTAGCAGGTGGTACCTGAATACCCGTAGAGTCATGTAGTGTAATATCCCGAATCTCATTTTCACCTTCAATCATTGCCAGGGGTTCTGACATATCAGGTAAAACGTCACTAAACAATTGAGATGTCAAAAAGTAATCATCATCACCCCCACCTTGTGCAACAGGAGCAGCTCTTGAAAATGGAATGTCACTTACATTGGCACCTAGAAGTGAGAGACGTAAACGAGATTTCCTTTCTGTTGGCAATGGATGATCATAGAAGTGGCCAAGCCCACGTGTTTGTGAAAAAAGTTTCAAGGCAGTCTTGATTCAGTCGAGCAGTTAGGATGTATTTTATGTTCAGAGGCTTCAGATCAGTGAAGAGTCCCAGTAATGAGCGAATGATTGTGATGAATCCTTTCTGAAAGGGTAACAGATATGTTGCATTACCTACCTTCATTCCTCGGATGCATGCATGCAGCTGTCGTAGAATCCTCTCTTGTGTTTCACGATGAGTTCCAAATCCACATGCCAGAGACTTCTCATCTGTAGGCCTTCTTGAATTTAGCACATCAAACGAGTCGTTCAGCAGTTGAACAAATTTCGCGAAGTGTTCTTCATGTGGCATAAGAAAGCGTATTCCTTGTGCAGTGTGGTTCGAAAAGAGCTGAGTTGCCAAATGTACACGTTGGCGGTCACGGCCCTTCACACTAATGTGATGAAGTGACAACTTGGGGCATATCTTCATCTCACTGCAATCCAGAGTAAGGAGCTGTTCAAGAGCAGCTTTTGTAATTTTCTTATTACCTGGAAGTGTTAGTCCATCATCGAGAAAATGATTTCTTAGCAGCTTGTAAAGGTGTGGAACATCTGCAAACACTCAAACTCGTTTATTTGGTATTTGAGGATTGGGGAGGCATGTGTTTGTGTGTGTTACTTGTAATTCCTTCCACACAGCACGATTTTTGCCACCGAGGTCAGCTACAGCAGCAACAACATTATACTGAATATCTTCCAGAGATGATATTATTTTGTTCAACAATGAGGCTGTCATCTGTTTGTCAAAATCAAAATATATTACCTGCTTCCAGCTTGCAAACACTCCTCGTACCATGACTACTTGCACATTACTGTGTGGACCAACAATCCTATCTTCTTCTTGGTCATAGGAAATTCTGCTATCTATGTTCATTTCATCAAAAGAAATGACACATGTACACTCTAAAGTACTAAGTCTTTGTGCCTGTGCCTTCATTAGCTGAAGGACATCATGTAGAATGCCAGGGCGACAATGAAATGAGCGAGCAGTCCACCGTCTCAGTGTTGAAATTCCTGGCAATGGAAACCCCATTTTATCTCTTAAGAAAATATAATTTTTCTTGACATTGCACGAAGAGTAATGGCTTTGCAGATGTCTTCCCTTTCCCATTTTACACATTTCTTACCTTTTATTAAACAACGGACCTGATTTGCAGTGAAGAGTTTTGCTAAAACTTTCCTTACTTCGGTTTCCAACTCCGTGTCAAATTTTTTCAAGTGTTCTTGAGAACGTCGTCGAGTTGTTACAAGCTGACTGTGAAGGTACTTGTTTCTTACTCTCATCTGAATGCACGCTGTGTTTAGCCTTTGGGTTTCTTCCTCCAATTTCTTTATTCTTTTCTCCATTGTTTTTATATCACGCAGCATGCACTGTGTTTCTTGATCAGTTCCCTGCGGTTTCTCTTCATTCCTCTTCTTTGGTGATAGATTATCAAGGGTTTCCAATGCACGTTTCCGAATTCCACGGTCATGACATCTAAGTGCAGTAGGCGTTGTAGTCTCAAGTCCTGAAATGTCAGCACTGGCTCTCGAACTTACCTTATTAATACCAGTATTATTGCTTGTGGGAAGGTTTAGTGTAGGTACTGCATCAGGCTTCAACACTTTCCCGCGAGTTAACCCAAGTAACTCTGCCTTTAAGTCACGCTGGTAGTCATCCTGTGTGAAATGTTGAGAGCACACTCTTGCATTGGACACTTTGAAGGAATCCTGACGCTTACATTTCTGAATCCACAATTTTTGTAGTACTAAATCCTTCGGAAATACATGGTACATAATGTCAGTGTTCTTGGTTTTCCTATTGTACGTAGTACAACAGGCCACTGCACAACCCGGCATTACTGCGTTTCTTACGAAACACAGAAGCAATGAATTTCAGTGATAAATACGTGTAAATATCAAAACAAGCAAAACATAAACATATAAATATACGATACATACTTCAAGCGGTTGAAAATCAACTGCGTTAATAGAGAAAAACTCCAGCACACCAGATGTAAACAAACAGAGATGCAAGAAGTCGAAAGACTGAGAGTCCTGCGTCCACACTTACTTCATACGTGGTTTCAAAATAACCGCGTCTAATACGGCGCCGCCCAAGCTGGACCCTCCTGCATTTCACGGCGGCAACATTAAAAAAGAAATCATGAGATTCTTTATTTTCATATGAATTTTATTCTAACAAAGTAGTGTACAGTGTTTCAAGAATTTAAAAACGAAAATGTAGTTCAAGTTATTAAAAGTTATATAATAGTTTCATTTTCATTTGTTGTAAGTGATATATATATATATATATCATCATCATTATTGTCAACCATTATCAATCCACTGCTGGACGAAGGTCTCCTCAAGTTTATTCCACAAAGGTCTGTCTTCTACCAGTCTCCTTCATGTTACTCCAGCATACTTTCGAATTTCATCCAAACCATCTCCTATGTGGCCTTCTTCTGTGTCTTTACTTGTCCCTTGGAATCCAGTCTAAAATATCGGTTTTCCATCGATGGTCTGTCCATCTGGCAATATGTCCAGCCCATTGCCGTTTCAGGGATTTTATTCTGATCATGATGTCTTCCACTCTTGTAATTTTTGTGATCCATGAGTTCCTCTTCTTATCTTTCCTAGTTACACCAAGCATGCACCTCTCCGTGTTGCTTTCAGTTGCCTGCAGCCTCTCCATGCTTCTTTGAGTTGTCAGCATCTACTCCGCTATTTGTCCATATCATCTTTATGACTATTACTGGGTAAACATTTGCACAAATGTGCTCATAGCTACTTAATAATAAAACTGTAAAAGCTTCATATTTCAAAAATCACATTTCTGACATCCATAATGCTGATATAGTTACAATTAAGATTTCTCTATGCGTCTAACGTATCTCCTTCTCATAACCCGTATTCTGTGCAATTCGGGATAATAATCGCCGTATGATCTGAACCCACGATGTTGACCCCGAACATTAATCTCGTACAGAAAAGTTATAATTTACCAAATAACTTAACAATCAAAGCAGTAGTTAAAAACATTATTTTTGTTAAATTAATGTAACTGTCATTTTAGATGCTTTTTTGTACTCTTCAAATAAATAAAATTATGAAAGTAAAATTTTTTGCAGGATTGCCTTTATTCCGTTGTTAACCGGACACTTTCGTTCTTAGATTCCGTAGTAAGCAGTTACCCAGTTATACCTACGGCTCCCGCAAACGTGTGTGATGCTCATCATCTTATAGAACATAATCACCTGCGAGGGCAAAGAATATCGCTTTAGTAGCAACGTACTTTCAGTCAACAGGTGTTTTCATTGCGTTAAGTTGTCCGGTTTCAACGTTTTTCTGTTTTTTTTTTTAATTTATGACCATACCTAATAATGAAGACGAGGATATTTTAAAAACCGGGGTGCTGCTAGAAAACATTTTTTTTTCAAAAGTTTTTAACTAACTTGTAAAAAAAAAGTGAGATATGAGCTTTACCATAGTTTCGTCAGTGACCATGCGGAGAGATATTGACGAACAATTCGCGGAACCTAAATTTATGAATTTCTAACAAATAATCACGAAATATACCATGAAAATGTAATGTCATTAAACTAAACTTCAAAATTAATGAAACGACAAGTAAAAAGTGTCCAAAAGCTTTGCATAAATCCATTTAATCAGCTCAAACTGTAATTTCGAAGGAAAGACTTTGATCTCAGATGCGGTTGATTCAAAGTATTTCTGCTGAAAATACGACCTGAATATATAAAAAACGTCACGTACCAAACAAAACAGAAAGCAAAATAAAACCGAAAAGAATAAGAATCAGCAACATACTATTTAAAGCAAGCATTTGTGTCTGCAAAAATCTGCTACAAAATAAATCAATTCAGCTATTCCTCTCGAGTAAACGATCCATTTTTGTATTACTGGGAGTTATTCCTTTTTCTGTAGTGATCGAATTAATGGAGGATGTTAACAAAGAATAGACTAAACGCGCTAGCTTTTCGATTATCATAACCGTAAATAGCTATTAGGACAGGCAAAGGAACAATCAATACAAATTATATTACTATTTATTCAATACTTTATTTTTACAAAACAAATCTTAGTTTTCTTTACAAAACTGCTACATACGTACGTTCCAGTTCAAACAAAAATTCGCGCGAAATTAGTGGGACTGCTAGATATCCTCTTAATCGGAAGGCTGGCCAGACAACTTAAAAGTTATTCCCTGGTCACAAAAAGTGGACGCCTAAGTTAAAATTTTAACTTGAGGGAAGCTAGAAACTTATGCAGTGCATCATTTTTCAATTCGTCAACTTCAGCTCTGGTCTTTTTTATAGCGACAACCGGAGGAGTGATGTCTCTGCCTATCTATTTTTGTTATTTCTCTTATGATCAGGGTTCCTGTTAGCCTCAGGTCTTGAGAATTTAAGAACTAAAATATCGTCGATTGGTGGTTTCACTAAGACTGGAAGCTGACGTAATAATCATTCTCGGACGTCCGAGAAGTCTCGTGAAACAAATTTTTTATTAGTATTTTATCAGAATTAAAATTTTAATCAAAAAATAGTTAACTTCTCTTAGTAGTAGTTGTGTACAGGAATCCTCGAGTTCTTCAGGTTTGAGTTATATGAATGTAATATAAAGGACTGAAATGGAATGAATCAAACACTGTTAGCAATAGCCGCGAACAAACAAATCTTATACACATCTAGTAAGGGGATGCAAGTGTATTGCTGGACTACAAAACTTTGTTGTGGGGTAGACGTCCTAGTGCTTGAGCGTCTTATCACGTCTATCTCTTCCAATTTCCTATGTGGGCGTTTATTTGAAGACCAATGCATACCAGAAGGAAGTTATATTATTTCGACGGTGACACTCCAAGTAGGAAGCGTACGGTCGGGGATCAACACTCTGCTTCTACTAGGGATGTCTCTACCCTGCAGCACATTCACACAGAATCGACACAAACCAAGAACACAATTACCCTCCCAAGGAACGAACCCATCTATCACACCACAACTAATAAATAGATGAGATGCGTACACCAATACACACGACGCCCCAACACATTACCCTGAAATCATCACCGAAGGATCTTATTAGATTTGGCGGAAATGGAGCCGGGTATTACATTGTACTAGTGGTAAGTCTGTATTTAGCCCGCTTAAGTAACTTTGCAGACCCAGTGCTTTCTTAGAGATCGAATGGAAATAGAGCCACGCAATCTTTTAGAACTATTTTTCAGAGCCCGGTTATATTTTAGATAAAATCAAAATCGATAACTTAGGAGAGGTGTTTATTCCACTGTGGAACTCATGTTTCCCTAAATGCCCCATTTCGAATCCTGCATAACTGTAGTTGATGTATTAATATATTCATACAGAAGGACAGAGGAGACTTTAGTTAATTTAAAATGGTTAAGTATAAAGACTGCTAAACATCAATAAATATTCAATGTGTCATTGACACTTACATGAAAATGGATTTACTTTGCCGTACGTCTTTCGTATTCACTTGGCTATGTTACTCCTCTGACAAAGCAAAAGGACCCATGTTTTCAATAATGCCGTTTAGAGTTGCAGGACTCTTGATATACTGAGGCAATGATGCATATTTTTGTAGATTTCAGCAAACCCGGTAATGAATACGGAAGTAAATCAAGCTATTCTTCAATGTAACTTAACTGCAGGAATTTCAAAATTTCATGGTCTTGGAAATGGACCGAATCCGCATGTACCGATTTGCGCTCGGGTATGCTGAAATTTCAAACTTCTGCAGTTACGTTACATTGCAAAACAGCTCGATTTTTTTTTATTGATTGGAGGTTTAACGACCACCGTGAGCAACTCAATGGGCTATAAGCAGTCGCCCGTCCCTAATTTAGGGTCACTGGTTTCAGGGAAGGGAGAGAGCCAGTGCCGTAAGACAAACACAACATCCATGCCTCACCGGGATTCGAACCCGGACCCCTTTCGGACGAATGATCAGAGGCCATCGCTTAGACTGCTGCGCCACCGGGGCGGCCAGCATGGTTTATGCCCGTATTAATTATATACATGGAATATTTATTCCATGTGTTTTCAACTTCATATTTACGTGTATTGAATTCTTGATAATTTCAGCATTCGTGTGGGCTTTCCCTTAATCGTCTTCTACGGTGCGAAATTTGTGTTATAGGTAGGGGTTTGCATTATACAAATTGGCATTTCTTTCTTCTTGAAGCAGCAGTAGTGTATCCCGGTTGTATGATTAAACCAGTAGTTGATTTTCTTCTTCCTTGTGTATGATCCGCATCAGCGTAACCAAACAGCTCAATTTTAGTTTCACAATTGATGTGCAAATTGCAAGATGAACTTGATTGAATGTAATGAATTACCCTTTGTAAATTTTCCAGTTGTTAACTGAAAGTTTTGAAACTTTTTCCTTGCAATAGTATTGTTGTTGCAATATCCGAGCTGTCGACATGGGCAACATATGGAACTGCTCCGTGATACCCTTCCTTGTTTTCTAGAATCAATTCATTCTATTTGTATAATTTGAGCTACTTAGTAGACGTGCGAGTGTAACATTCCATGGTTTTGTTTTCACTGTATTTCTTTTTGATATTTAGAATTTTCTTATTTTTATGTAGTAGAAAACCTCCATTCTAACCTTGATATGGGCTTCCCTTGGTCCGATATTGTACCTGGGTCCAACAGTATAGTCATGCAGTACAGTGTGGCATCAAGTACTTATCACAGACGAATCCCGTTTCGCCCATTTTCCTGGTACTCGACTAGAACACCTGTCAAGGACATCCGGTACAGGGATGTACCTATATTACAATATATGCAATTGGTCCACCCATAACAGAGGCAAACATTTTTGGTCCGGGCGGTTCTCCTTTCTATGTTTACCAAAGCCACATGAATGCCTCAGTTCATCGAAATAAGATCATTATGCATATTGTAAGACTGTTTCACGCTGGTATTTGACATACATTCTATTTTCTAGATAACAATGCAACCACTCATCCTGCCTAGAGCAAGAAACATGAGCTGAAAAGTCATGGGATTGAATCTTTGCAGAAGAACGTGTGGTCTGCTGACCTTAATCCTACAGAGAACCTGCGGTACGCTGTGCAGCGACTTAATCCAGATATCGCTTCCCAGCGTCACAGATGTTCTCAGTAAGATAACCACTTTCCATGCCCTAGTACTCTGACAGAATCTGCGTAATATGTTGCCTGTACTATGGTACGAGCTTTCCCCACACACTCAGCAATAATGTGGTTGAAAGTATGTCTTGTATGTATCCAGACGTTACCCGGTATTGAAATCCATAAGTATGAATATTCTCCAAATTTCTTATTACTCCATATTGCTGTGTTACTTTGTTGTGTGCGGAAATCGGCCAACCTCATGGATATTATTTCAATGTGTGTTACTTGGGTCATATACATACATCATTCATTCATGAAGTATTGCTAACCTTTTTTCTGTCCAGTGTGCAACTACTAGGTCTGTAATTGAAGATGCTATATGAGACACGTTACTTAATACCAGTCGCTCTGCTTTTCGCTGCATGCTGAAAATTCCTTTGGAAAAGATAATGAACTGCTGTACACACTGGAAGAGTAGGCGAGAAAAATGTGTCCATCTCATTAATAGATTCATAGGCAAACCTCAACCAATAAATTCGATTATAAGGTTTTATCATTCATGGAATTTATAGGGAGAAAAGGAATTATGTTTAAAGCCGAAAGATTTTAATAACAAAGTTCTCTTGTCATTGTTATTGACAAGACTGAAAAGTTTTCGTTATTGTCAAGAGTGTCTTGTTATTGATGTGGTATTTGTTATATCCTTACAAGTATATATGAAAGGGATATAAATTCAGGGGATGCGTAACATCGCAGCCTCTCCTTGACAAATATCAACCAAGCCTTCTCGTGGTGCATCCTGTTCCCACTAAAGGGGCTCTGACGACCGCCAATAGCGTTATAACTATACCATCGGGATTATAGGAAATGTTATCCCACAATCACCAACCCGCTTGGCCAGCGTGGTGAGTTATGGCCAAACCCCTCCAAAATGACTCCACAACTTAAATCTTGGACCTCACTATCTAGCAGTTGGAATATACCTGGCCAAGGCAGCGGCCAGTGCGACATGAAGGCAGAGGGTGCTAAGAATCCCCGGAGGACCGGAATAGGCTGCCATCTGATGCTGATCTTGGCTACGTATAATGGACGCTCCCTATCTTCTGATTCAATGCTTCTTGAATTGGAAGAGGAACAACAAAAGATCAAGTAGGACATCGTCAGGCTAAGTGAGGTAAGGAGAAAGGGAGAAGATCTCATTGAATGAAAAGTGGACATCTCTTCTACTATCGTTTGACAGATACTGGCAGAACTAGTGGTGTTGGATTTATAACAAACAAGAAACTGAAGGAAAACGTTGTAGAAGTTGAAAGTTCCTCTGACAGAGCTGCACGACTTGTTATCTAACTCTCGAGAAGATACAAGGCTCAGATTATTCAAACTTATGCACCCACCACAAGTCACCCTGAAGAAGAAATGGAAGAATTTTATGAGGAAATGCATCATCTAAATAATAAATGTAAGCAGCAGCTGAATATAATTATGGGAGATTTCAAAGCTAAAATAGGGAAACGGCAACAGAATGAAATGTCAGTAGATAAGTTCGGTAACGGCTACAGAAACAAGCGTGAAAATATTTGCAGAGGCAGATGAGTTTTTCACCTTAAACTCGTTTTTCAAGAAAAAGTCACATAGTAAATGGACATGCAGACATCCAAATGGGACGACAAGTGAAATTGATTTTATTTTGTGTAACAAAAAATTCGTCATAGAAGACTGCAGTGTGCTAAACAAGTTCAACACAGGTAGTGACCATAGATTGGTGAGATGTAAGATGCACCTCAACACTAAACTCGAACGTGGCAAGCTCATAAGACAAACAAAATGTATTGACATAACCAACCTTTAAAAACACCATAATACCTTCAAGTTAGAACTGAAGAACAGATTCTCTGCTTTAGAAGCTCTGACATCGGAAGAAGTGGATATTCCTGAAGTTAACAGAAAAGTAACAAAAGCTCTTATGGAAACTGCAACAAAATTAGCTGTGTCTAAAAACTAGTTGCATGTGAACAAACTACCAGGAAAAACCAAAACGTTGATGCAAAAAGGAAGAGAGATGAGGACAACTAAAAAAGATGTGACTTCCAAAGTGGAATATATAGAGCTATGCAAGACAGTACGAAAATGTATCACTTAAGACGTAAGGAAATTCAACTGCGAACTAGTGAGGAAAGCAATTGAAAACAACCAAATCCTAAAGATAGCAAAGGGACATCTGAGTAAGGGAAAAAAACAGATTTTGGCACTGAGAAAGGAAGATGGTTCTGTAACAAGAAATAGAGGCGAAATTTTGACAAGAGTGAAAGATTTCTACTCCACATTACATGAAAGGGATGATACATGTACTCCAGACATCATGAAAGGTACCAGTACCAGAGTTCTTCGAGTCCTCAAAGCAGAAGTAGCACATGTAAACAAGAACATGAAGTGGGGAAAAGCTCCAGGAGAAGATGAAATTACTGTAGACATCATACAAGAAGCAATTGGAGAAATCGAAACAGTACTTGCACAAATTTTCACTCAATGCCTTAATGAAAGGAAGATTCCCGAGGATTAGTACAACGCTACAACGATCCTGCTACATAAAATAGGTGACTTTGAGTATCTCGGGACCTACAGACCTATCAGCCTCCTATCAGTGGTTTTTAAGGTCTTCACTAAAGTTCTTTCACACCGTTTGAAGGCAACACTGGACACGGCTCAACCGAGAGAACAAACTGGATTCATGAGTGGTTAAAGCACAATAGATCATATCCACGTATTGAGAGAACTAATTGAAAGAGCGAGGGAATAGGAACTTCTACTGTGCATGGCTTTTATCGATTACGAAAAAGCCTTTGATTCGGTGAAACCATCAGCAGTTACAATGGCTCTGAAATCCTAAGGTAATGAAGATGCGTACATTAATATTATTAATAACATCTATGAAAATGCAAGTGCAAAGATTCGGCTGTTTGATAATACAACACACATAAAAATTGGAAAGGGAGTAAGACAAGGGGACACCATATCTCCGAAGCTCTTTAATGCCACATTGGAAATGTATTTCAGTCACTGAACTGGGAAAACAAAGAGATAAAGATTAATGGAGATTATCTAACCCACCTTCGTTTTGCTGATGACGTAGCCATTTTTGCAACTACCTAATCAGAGCTGCAGAGTATGATCCAGGAACTTGCTGACAAGAGTAAAGAAGTGGGATTAAAAATGAACTTTCAGAAGACAAAAGCGATGTTCAATGCTTTTACAAGAAATGAAGATTTATTGATTGATGGAGAAAAGCTGGAGATAACAGACACGTACGTTATCTTGGACAGCAGATATCAAGTGAGGGTAACATTGATGAAGAAATTAGTCGGCGTACAAAACTTGCCTTAAGAGTTTTTGGAAGAAACAGCATAATTTTCAAGAGCAATATGCCATTATGTCTTAAAAGAAAAGCGTTTGATCAATGCATCCTTTTGGTGCTTACATATGGTGCAAAGACGTGGACTTCAAATAAAAGAAACATACAAAGGCTGCAGACAACTCAAAGCAGCATGGAGAGGTGCATGCTTGGTGTAACCAGGAGAGATAAAAAGAGGAACTCGTGGATCCTAAAAATAACAATAGTGGAAGACATCATGATCAGAGTTAAATCCCTGAAATGGCAATGGGCTGAACATACTGCTAGAAGGACATACCATCGATGGACAGCCGAAATTTTAGATTGGATTCCAAGGGTCAGGAAAAGACCCAGAAGAAGAACACACGGGAGATGGGTGAATGAAATTTGAAAGTATGCGGGAGTGACATGGAGGAGACTGTCACAAGACAGACCGTTGTGGAGGAAACTTGGGGATACCTTCGTTCAGCTGTGGATTGATAGTGGTTGACAATGATGATGATATATGAAAACAGTGTGAAAAGTAAAAGCTTGAGACACCTTAAACGTAAATTCCCATTACGTAAGCCCTATTTTAGTAAATTGCAAGAATACTAAGCCACCAGCACCAACTATGGCAAAAAAAACACATGGCTAGTGATAAAATTTCCTTGAAAAATTATTTTTTAATTTGAAAACACTGCAAAGTAATAGTATTTTTGTCCAATCTTGTGATCATCTGTTGTAGGAGCTGGACAATACATTTAAAGCCGACATCTGGTGAGCTAGGAATCCTCACACTAGGCCACTTTTGGGGAATTGAAGGACGGAAATCTCCAATCATAATATTTTCTAGAAACTTTAAAGTTCCTTTACACTTATTTTCTATCACGGAATCTTGGAATTTATTTCAAATATATATATTTAATTTATATAAATAAAATTTCCATTAAAATAATGAAACACATTTCTGGTTTAAATAAATTCCTTTTTTTCCCTAAATTAAATAATCTTGAATATTTTAACTTTTAAGAACATAGTTAACATTTCAAAGAAATTAATAGTAGGCAATAATATCCATTCATTTAAGTATAAGAATTATTTATCCCTTTATTTTGTGTAAAAATGTGTCCTTTTTCTTACAGACTCGGTAAATATCCGTTTTTTTTTTTCACTTTGAAAATCAGGTTTAACAGTTTTCCTCTCGGTAACTTTCGAATTCCAATCCAGACAAGGACGGAAAGGTGAGCATTTGTTTATTAAAAAAATGAATAATATGTGTTATCAATCGTAAAAGGCAAGAGATATCAACTTGAAATCTTAGGTACAAAACTGCGAGTGTTTATACTTCCTCAAGTGCAATGCTTTTTATGAATACAAATCGAAAGTCTTGGAATGTCTTCGTAAGGTTTCATTACTTGACTGCTTTTTGAAATATTATGTTTCCTTGCTAATTATAATATTAAAAAACGTTTCGTGAGGAAATATGTTAGAAGAATAAATTATTCTCCTCGTTTTTTTTTTTCAATTCTATTATATACAATTTCCTGAGAGCCGTATCTTAGTGAAAACGACACGGGAAAATGGTTTTAGTACAAATTTGTGATGATGATAACGCAGATGATTCAGTGATCTAAGCAACGGTTTCTGAGGAATCTTCCGAGATGTGTCTAGGCTGGCATCCCAGTGAGTCATGGATGTTGTGTTTATCTTACGACACTGGCTCTCCTCCTTGCCAGGAACCAGTGACCCTAAATTAGGGACGGGCGATTGTTCGTAGATCACTGAGTCGCTCTTGGTATCCGTTAAACCACCAAACAAAAAAGAAATGGGTTCAGCGCGTCTTTATGCAAATCTAAACAGTAAATAAAAAACGGCGCATGTGAGGGTCATAAAAAGTTATAAATAACAACTCTTTGAGATCTGTTAACAGGGGTTTTCTTCTTCTTCATTTGGAAAAGACAGCACGTTTGAAGGTGTCTGCAAAAGGTTAAATTGTGATGATCAGACGACTCGGTCACCGAATTTCCGAGATTAGCATGATTTTTGCGTGCTAACAGTCAATGGTTCATAGTGTCAGCAGGAATTACATTTGTAATCCTGTAGGGAAAAACGTAAAGGGTTTGCCCACCTAGGATAGGCACATTGATGCTAAAGGTGAGTGAAATGTATTCCTTTTTGTAGGAGACAACATTATGTATAGTGTGGCGCAAGGTACTTGTAATTTGAATGCTGGTGACGAGAGTAATGTGTCAAGACACACAATACTTTGAACATGGCTGAAAATGCAGCTGTGTGGTCACAGATTTCTCCTATTGCCCTTGCTAAGCAAGGTAAGCTGACGAAAGTGCCTTGAGTGAACACGCAATCATTAAAATTTGACACTGAATTACACTCGGCCACAAGTAGCCTAAGATGTAGTTTGGGTACGCATCACGACATCCAGAACGTCTCATAGCCGATATAACACAGTGTATGAGCTCTTATTGCTCCTCGCAATGAGTTCATAAAGTACTGAATATTGTGTGCTCCACATTATTTACAGATATGTACTTCTGCTCACTTAAGTCCTGTGTCATTAATAACGTACACAAAAAATTCTGACTTCAATATCACAGGTCTGTATTTAAACCAGGCAGGAGTGTACATATAAAAAAATACTTTACTTTTAAAATATTTTTGAATTTTAAATTGTAATTACAGATAATGAACTCTTGTAATGGAATCCTCAATGGTTCCAACGAATTCATTTGTGCGATGAAACTGCAAAGGAAGTGTTGCTATAGATATTGGTTTCTTACACATCAGTAACCCGGCGTTTTTCCTTCTGCACACGAAGAAATATTTTCTGAGAAAATGAGTCGAAATTGTGTGGGCAAAAGAAAATAAACATATTATATTTAAGATCATATTTTTGCTAGATGTAACTTCTTACTTTTCGTTAAATGAAAATACCATTTTTGATATCAGTTTCTGTAAATCATTTTAATACCGTATTTAATTTATGTAGTTCAGCATAATTTAAATAACGTTTGACTATTATGTATATACATGTGAAACTTTTTTGTCATAGCTGTGTTTTTCCTCTTATCATAATTTCTCGGCATGAGTATCAAATTTTAAGGAGTCCTGTACGACAAAGGTAGAAACTCAAGCACATTCAAGCATTTATTAGTACTGCTGTTGTAGACCTTTTATGTAGCCACGCTTTGTCTCTTAAAAGTGGTGTTTAATTTTGTTGTTCAAAAAGTACTTATAAAACTAGATTTTTACGTGCTGCGGCTTTTAATAGAGCACTATGGAAACTACAAACTTTAAACGTTGGCACACTGTTGAGTGTGATGCGGTTAAAGCTAGTATCATGTATTGCTTATTATTCTTTTATAAAAGTTTTTGTCAATATCTCGACCCTTGTTCTTTTAGTACCAGGATATTTTCATAGACGTGATATTGATCATATAACAATTCAAATTACATATATAAATTTTAAATACATTGGGTGTTCCAAATTCCATAGCCTTTAGTACTTTATAAAACCAATGAAAAATAAGTATTTATATGAGGAAAGAGCTTTTTCAAAGGAACTTTCAACTGTTTATTTAGCTTTCTGCATTTAAGAAACAGCGGAGGGTTTGGCATGTCAGAGCAGTGGTGTCATTTTATTGTTTGACTTCATGTGCCCTTAGTAGAAAGTTAATTCTCCCCTTACTTTTAATTTTATTTTTATTCATTATTTTTGCAGTTAACGTGTTAGTTATTATTTGAATTCTGCTCTTTTCTTAAATATTCTGAGTTGAGTTAATTTCCCCATCCGAATTTTAAATTTATTTTGTAAACTCCTCAGTCGAGGTTATATACGTATTGGCGTTAATTCTAATTTTGAAAAATTGCCTTTTTTATGAGCTGGATTAAAGCTAAACATGTTTAAATTCATATCTAAAGCTAAATATTTATTATTATTAGTATTTCTAAACCTTCATATTGATTATCATTATTATTTCTAGATCTTGATATTGATTATTATTATTATTGTTTTTAAACCTTAATCTTGATTTCTTTCTAAACCTTAATATTAAATTATTTCTAAGCGTTAACATTGCCTTCCTAGTGTATAGAGCGGATACTTTGAGGAAATCTAAAGCGCAATTATTTTTCCATGTTTAGAAAAAGCGATATTTCTCCCCTGTTCCTTTTTTTGGGATTTTTCCACATCTTCTTTGAATCTGTTATCAATACAGGTGCTGTGTGATTCTTTTACTTTCGGTCTCTTAATGCAAAAGCCGAATGAATGTGTGTGTGCGTGTAGTGAGAAAAATAAATATTACAGGCAGATTCTTGAGACCATTCCATGTGTCGAATGTTTGAAACGGTTTGTTTTAGAGTTATCCGCGATTATTTTCTGGTCTACTTCGCATTCGGAGCAGAGAGTTACATGAACATCAACGACCAACTTAGAAGTGAATATATTATCGTGTTCGGGTGATCTTTTCTCCTTGAATAAAAGGCATTTTGCTGCGATTTGTGTCAACTGAACTTCACTGTTCCGAAATGCATGTTCGGCTCCGATTGACGTAGATTCAAAGCTAGGACTTTTCAATGGGAAACCAAAATTTTGGTACTAAAATCTGGTATTCTCATTTTATCAGACATTAATATTTACTAACCTATGTGACGTAATTTTATGCAGAATGCCAAATCAGTTCCTATAAATTGATTCTTTATTAACTTAAACAATGTAAATGTTTGCTATTTCCAAAAGGTCGTGAGATTACTAATTTGTCATTTTACGTCCTTGATATACATAGATCAGCAATTAAGTCATGAGACAAAAATTTCTTAAAAAAACTGGAAAAGCAAGGAAACATACGTGAATACATTTTATTGGAAGTACATTTCTCCTGCGTTAATAAAAGATGTAGCACGATTAACTAAGGAAAGGAGGACTTGCAGAAGTCATCTTTTGGTATGGAGTGCAGAGCTGATGTCGTAGGTCTTTGTGTAACTTCAATGTTTTGAAACAATTTTTCATTTAAAGGAAGCTGCAATACATGGAAAGAAATCCGTCACAGGGTGAAAAATCTGCAGAATATATCTGATGGTATAGTAAATACACTTGAAAGAAATACCGGATTACGATATATAATGCAAATTTTGAAGATGACAATCCGAATTTTGACAAGGATGGTAAGTCAGATAATATCCGAAAACTTGAAAATTTCCACGTCCTGGAGCGGGACTCGAACCCGCGTCTTGCAGAAAACGCCCGGGTATGCTAACCACTACACCACCCAGAACGATCAAGTTTCAAGTTTCCGATCAATTTGAATATAACCATCACAGGATTCGCTAAAATCGGATTGTCATCTTCAAAAATTTGTATTATATGGCGTAATCCCGTATTTCCTTCATGATTTATCTGCTTCTCCGGGCAAACACGGGATAAGATTCTTAATCTCCAGATTCGCTAAACATGGATGCCGGTTGCTTCGACTAGCGAATCTTGTGATGATTATATTTCAAACTGATCTGAAACTTGAAACTTGCTCGTTCTGGTTGGTGTAGTGGTTAGCATACCAGGGCGTTTTCTGAGAGACGCGGCTTCGAGTCCCGCTCCAGGACGATGAAAATTTTCAAGTTTTCGGATATTATCTGACTTACCATCCTAGTCACATTTACGCCAAAAATCGGATGGTCATCTTCAAAATTTGTAAATACACTAGATTTAGTGGTAGAAATTTCTGCACACTGACCATTCAGTGGGTGGGTGCTGTATCGTATTTATACTCAGGCATGGAACGAACAACCTCTGGCCTGAAACGAACAATCATCTGCCACAATCGTTCCAAAATGGATGTGCAAGCATTGCCAGTGACAGTTGTGCATTGAAGAATTCACTCCTAATGCAGAATTATCTTGTTGATGTAAAAGCCGACAAGCATTTTCCTGATTTGGGACTTTGTAACTTCTTAGAAAATTTTACATCGTTCCTGCAGTTCCCAGAACGTTTCTAGGTTCTCACCTCCTGCATGCCCCCGCACGGGGATAACTGGTTTTCCAGTTATTTGGGGAGCGGCGCCCCCACGGCCCGAGCTGACCTTGTGACTGGTCAACATCTGATGTCATGCCACAGCTTGTTTTTTTTTATTTTGGTGCTGTTGGTGTTTGCAGGGACGGCTGTTCATCCAGCTGTTGGGGAGTCGCGTCCCCACGTTCCCGAGCAGGTCTTGTGTCTCGCTTTTTCGTTTTTATTTATTTTCTCCACTGGCTAGTTGCCCGTGTTGTCTTCTCTACCTAATCGCTACCACGTTATGTACTAACACCCCGGTCTTGTGGTTTTGTTACCCTCCACCACTAACTGATTTATATTAACCGCTCAGTTCGTAGGTTGCTGAGATTCCGTTTAGGTTCCCTGCCAGGATTTGTCTTCTTTGGATTTCTTTTTTCCTTTTAGCTGGTTTGGGTGCTAGACCTACCTGCATGTTTGCCGCGTGCGGAGACCCGTGAGGCGGAAATGGGATGTCTGGCGGCTGAGGTCGCAGGAGACTGGTTAAGTGCCTCCTGTGTACCAACACTCCTCTTCGACCCCGGCTTCGCTGTAAACGGGAGGCTAGAGCCTAACCCACCTCTGGTCAGAAGTCTTGTACCAAGTTGTGTGCAGGGCTTTAACGGCTTTTTGTCGTATTGCACGGCAGGGTGAGCCCGGGGGCTGTGGGATCATGCCAAAGGCGTTGGCATGACGGTACCCGGAGGCCGAAGTGTCCGCCGAGTGCGTGTGATCACAGCCAACGGACTATATTTGCAACTAAGCTCTAGAACTGTGTCTTGCGTCATGTGTTTGGCTTGCGGACCTCCAGTTCTCCCCTGTTGGGCTCGATTGTGGGCGGAGTACGTTGCTGATGAATTTTTTCTTACTCCCATGGGGAAACATAAACCCTCCTCAAAATTTAAAAAACAACAGGATATGGTGATTGATCAGGGGCCAAATTTGCCTCAACCACCTCCCACACATAACACACTGAAGAGAACTTTCGTTGAAAAACGACATCACCGCGACGTATCTTTAGATCCAGGTGTTGAGCCGTCAGCTCAGAAACGTCGCATTACACTTGCAGATTCGATACCTCAAGCTACTTTTCTCGTCATTTCTTCTACTGACCAGATGTTGAAACTTTCCTCAAAGTCTCCTTTTTTCATCTCGAAGGCACTTGCGGGTGTTGCTGGCTCTTTGAAGTCAGTGAAGAAGCTACGCTCTGGTGACCTGCTTGTGGAAACTTGCACTCTCTCTCAGAGCAAATCTCTTCTGCAGTTGACCAGACTTCAGGATATTCCAGTTCAAGTGACGGCACATCCGTATCTCAACACCTCCAAGGGAGTCATTTCTGAGCCCGACTTGTTGGTCTGCGATGAAGATGAACTTGTGTGTGAACTTGCTGATCAGGGTGTCATAGCTGCCCGACGCATGACTTTCAGGCGCGATGGCGAGCTGATCAAATCACGAAATGTTATTTCGACTTTTAACAGCCCGAAGGTACCTACTGAAATAAAGGCTGGTTACTTGTTATGTGCAGTTCGTCCTTATATACCAAATTCTCTACGCTGTTTTAAGTGCCAGAGGTATGGACATTCCCAGCGGTCCTGTAACAGTGTTGCGAGGTGCGCCAATTGTGGTTCCCGCGACCACGAAGGGACTAGATGCACTTCAGAGCCCTGCTGTGTAAACTGTGGTGACTCCCACGCTGCTTATGCCAGGTCCTGTTCGAAGTGGAACGACGAGAAGGCGATCCAGCGCCTCAAGACCCTGGAGGGCCTCTCGTACCCTGCTGCCAAGGCCAAGTTGGGTATTCCCAACAACCGACAGCGTACTTTTGCCGCAGTTGTTCAGTCTCAGCCACAACCCGTGCAGCCTTTTGTTCCGCGCCCTGTAGCTCACGCCGCACTTGCCAAGCGATCTACAGCTGAACAAGCGACACAGGTGGATTTCACCGAGCTCCAGCTTATTCGACCAGCTGCGTCTTCGCCTTCTCTTTTGAAGACGCCCGCCTCTTCCGGTTCCCAGAAGACAGCCTGCACGTGCGGAAGACCCGGCCCTCAATCCGCAAAGGTGTGCGGTGTCCATCAAACTGTCTCGGCCTCAGCGAGGTCCCCACCCTCACCCAACATTATAGAAGAACACGGGGGGAGGAGAGTGACAGTTCGTCCCCAGCCTCTACCAGCATTGCAGAGGAACATGGGGGGAGGAGAGTGACAGTTCGTCCCCGCCCTCTGCCAGCATTGCAGAGGAGTGTGGGGGGAGGAGAGTGACGGTTCGTCCTTTTCCATTAGTAAATATGTTACTTTTAATAAACTTCATTAACTACCTTTTCTTCACTGCTTTCTTCATACTCTTTTTCAACTTTTACCAAGCCTGTCTGATCTTAATCATTTTCCACGTTTTTAAAAATCTGTGGCTGATCGTTCTTTGTCTGGCGCTCTTTGGCCAAACCTGGCCCTTGCGCCAATAAAATCCAACAACAACCAACCAACCTCCTGCATGCTCCTCTGACAAAGCCAGCTGAGAAAAAAACGAGCGTTTTGAAAGCATTTAGTGCAATGTTTTCCCCTACGTATTGCACTAACGTTTGGTGAATTGTTCTCTTATTAATGACAAGCTCATAGTCTAGCATTCTAAAAGTCACCCAATGATCACCCTGTATCCTTCCGCGAGCTTTGTCAGTGAGTTCATATGTGAGCAATGAAATTGGACGTCCCGGCCTTTCGTCATTTTCCGAATCTCCTGGCACATACTTGAAACAAGCAAATAAATACTTACGTACTTGAAACGGCCACACTTGAAACGGCCACACTTGAAACGTCCGAATATGTGAATATTCTACACGAGATAGACAATTAGCCTCAAAAACATCACGCAAGAATTGAACTCTCTCAGCTCGGATAATTGCTCTGTGCTCCATGACAACTCTATGCTAATGTTTTTCCACGGAATTACATCATGTACAGCGTTAATAATCATTTGCGCAATTCGTCCCTCCCTCCAAATGCTGTTGCAACGGCATGACTAATAAATGAAATCCAAAGCATCCCTTGTCCATCTATGTGGTTTACCAGGATTTTTAAAAAATCGGTGTTATTACTTAGTTGCCGAAGTTTGTTTTTAACAGGGAAATAAAATGAAAGAAACCATAATATTAAGCAATAACATAGTTTTCTGGGGAAACAGATATACCATGTCAAATGTATTTACAAATGACAGTACCGTTTAATGTCCTTCGAGAAGTATTTCTCCATTTGAATAAGAGCTATCATATTAATAATTTAATAACGTTGGCTATGAGCAGTATTAAAAATACTATAGATTTTTAAATCTATTATATTTTTTTATAATACTGTATTTTTTCTTGTTCTTAGACAAATTCCTTTTCTTCAGTAATTCTATACCAGAATCATGTTCCGAGCTGTCCAAGAAAATTTTCCTCTTGGAAGACGAAAAAGAAGATTCTTCAAACTCTTCTTCTCTCTTGTCTCGTGTTTTCTTAAGCGCACTAGCAATACTACTTCTATGACGCGTATGAGGGCTCTCAGCTTCATGTACTTAGATCTCACACTCCCTGTCAACAATACGAGGATTGCGAGCAGTTTCCTCTATGGGAGCACTGAAAGCTGAGCATCCTGAGGTCATAGGGTCCTACGATGAAATGTCCCGTGAATACATGGGAGAAATTGTCGTTTCAGCAACGTCTTTGTAATTTGCAGCATCTTTAACTTTTGGAGACACCACCTTAGTCTCCTCAAAATCTCCACATGAAGGGAATTCCTATGAACCATGCCCGGAAGGGCCAAGCAATAAATTCATGTTCAGAGGAGTAACACCCTTCTTACGCCCTTTGACTTGGAAGGGTTCAATAGCTCTCTGAACAAATTTTTCGATGTGATTCATGGCAGGAAGAAAACTCTAACACGATGCGCCCTCGACTTCCTGTTCACCTGGAAGGTCCTCTTCCTCTGGCAAATTATGCAAATCTCCATCTGCAGCTCTTGCATAAGAAACCCTCTTGAATTCGGGACAAAACTGTGAATTGGAACCACCAATACTGAAAGACAAACTGTAGTCTGCCATCTCACGATCTTTTCCATTACAATTTCCACAAAGAGGAATGCTGCACTGGTACGAAAAATGATATATCATTTTACGAAAAATGATATAGCATTTTCAATATCTCACGATATTGAAAATGCTACGATATTTCTTCAACACAGATAAAATGTAGATACCACTCAACTCAATAGGCAATAATTTAACAAAAACTCTTAAAAGGTTCTTGTCAGCTCTTTCCACAGTAAAAACCTTTGAGTCAGAAAGTTCAAATTTCGGCTTTTCAATTACTCTGGGAATTAAATTTTCATAATTCTCGGCAAAATAAGGTAACATTTTCTGTTGTAACTTGAACAGGTTCAAACAAATCCCCTGTAGGTTTATTTAGAAATTCCCAAACATTACGCCCAATCTACTTTGCAATAAATAATTTTGAATGGAAAACTGTAATAATGTTCTTTCTTTAAGATACAAAATGCAATATAAAACAAGTCCGAAATCTTCAAAATACCCAATCAAACACTTGAAAAATTATTCAAATAAACACAGTTTATTCTGTAGATTATAACAAATCAGTGTATACTTCTCAGGTCCAGAAAAAATTATCTGATATTCTAAATTCAAAAACACAATCTTTTACCACATGTGATAAAGCTGGAAAATTGAGTTTATATCACTTTTCTCTGAAATTAAAATCAAGATCATTTTGAAACTTATACTTAGATGTATATTTTTCTTGGGTGAGTTTATATCAGATCAAAAGAAACAGATTGCATTCAATTAGCCAATGTGCGAAAATATTCTAAGCCTCTACCTCCTTAGATGAAGTATTAAATACATCGAAACGACACACTTATAGTTTTAATAAACACTTGGAACTCTGCCCACTTCAATGGTACACTAAGCTATTTATCTTCGAAATACTTTAAAATTAAACGCATAACCTAAACATGGCTCCGTAACTTAACGGCTACTAAGAATGAATACATTGAAAGAGAATTGTGAAAAATGTAATTTCGCTGAAGAGATCATATCCTAACTTGCTTTCACCTCACTGAAAGTTGTATAAATTAGAAGCCGGTGATTGAGTTTCTACTCTTAAAATGAAATCAGAGTACTCACCCTAATCCTCAAAAGGAAATAATCTGCTTTAGACTGCGCGGTAAGTAAATCAAACACAAAACACTGTTGAGATGAAACACACATTCAACGATGCAACAATGAAGAATCACTCGCGCACCATCACCGTGTTTGAAACACCACTTCTAAGCAACGCAGAACCACAATTTAGGAACTGACGAAAGATGTTCAAAGATTCACACTGTATTACACTTAGATGATATAACACACACCAATCCCCACTTGGATGAAGAATCACTCAGCAGCCCTGATGTGTATCATTATTTACGTCAAGGACACAATTCCGCTGCAATTTGAAGTCAACAAAATTTCTCCGAGAAAACACACTTTTGGTGAGCACACTGTATTCATTACTGAAGAACAATTGGAGCGATGAAAACCACCTTCGCTCAGAAATAGCACTAAACACAGGACACACAGTCACCAAAAGAAGAATGCACTTCCTCTGAAAATAAAATGAAGCTCGGGACGGCCTTACAGTTCGGTTGGGGCGGCATTTTCCTCAAACTACCCCCGGGATTGCGAATGCACTCCGTCACATTCGAACCCCGCATTCGAAAATCGAACACAACGTTCGAACGTCGCACCTACTGAAAGGTGTTTGTTTTTCTGTATGGACCCCACCCGTGGAAAAAGCTCGATCTGAAGATTAAACATGAGCTTCTGGTGCACCTAATGACTACCAAAATGCAAATTAAGTCCGTATAAACAAAACAGTTGATTACTGGATTTTGAAAATAAATTTACTTCATTCTTTTTTGTGAAGAATGACTTTCCGCTGGGTTGTGGTGACATTTTCCTAAAAGTGTCCATCAAAGAGGTCTCAAGGAAATCAAAGGTGTAATTGCTGTGAACGTACTGTGTAATGCATTTTTAACCTAGTTAAAAGTAAATTTCTTTCGTAAAATTACCTGTGATGGGATGATTTTCACACAAGTAAATTTTCAATTATTCTTAATATTTAGGAAACAAACTTCATACAGTCAAAGGCTATGTAATAGAGTACAGTGATTACACCTCGAACTATCAATTACCAGTTTTAACAAAACTTAAATGGACGATGTCATCGCTCTTTTCAAGTTATTTTATAAACAACGCATAGCGACTGAAAAAATTGTATTCCGGCACCGCTGGGATCGAACCCCAGAACTCTCGATAACTAGTCGAGTGCGTTCGAATTTACGCTACGGCGCCAATAGTTCTCAGCGCCATGCGTGGTTTATCAGTCAGCATCTGGCTACACGAATACGTATTGATGGTCTCAGCAACTGAGATGGCGTCATCTGGTGGCATTTAACGCAACAGCTATTTAATTGTAGCCGATAATTTCAAAGGGCGATAGAAATGGTTAATATATATCAAATACGTGGAGATAA
Organism: Macrothele yani; assembly: GCA_039090855.1. Lineage (NCBI taxonomy): Eukaryota > Metazoa > Arthropoda > Arachnida > Araneae > Macrothelidae > Macrothele > Macrothele yani. The sequence continues at coordinate 137,247 of JAYWMT010000249.1, read as the reverse complement.
TGTAAATGGACGATGTCATCGCTCTTTCACGTTATTTTTTAAACAATGCAATAGCGACTGAAAAAATTGTATTCCAGCACCGCTGGGATCGAACCCCAGAACTCTCGAACTCTAGTCGAGTGCGTTCGAATTTACGCTGCGGCGCCACAATATGCGTTGTTTAAAAGGTAACGTGGAAAGAGCGATGACATCGTTTATTTACATTATCTCCACGTATTTGATATATATTAACGATTTCTATCACCCTTTGAAATTATCAGCTACAATTAAAAAGCTGTTGCGTTAAATGCCACCAGATGACGACATCTCAGTTGCTGAGACCATCAATATGTATTCGTGTAGTCAGATGCTGACTGATAAACCATGCATGGCGCTGAGAATTGTTGGCACCGTAGCGTAAATTAAAACACACTCGACTAGTTATCGATAGTTCTGGGGTTCGATCCCAGTGGTGCCGGAATACATTTTTTTCAGTCGCTCTGCGTCGCTTAAAAAATAACGTGGAAAGAGCGATGACATCGTCCATTTACATTATCTCCACGTATTTGATATGTATTAACCTTAAAAAACTTTCTACTGAAAGATGTATAACTGAAGCTCTCAAATGTGTCTACAGCAAAATGAATACGAGTGTTGTTCAAATATTGCGAGACTGATTTTACATGTGGTAGAAGTGTTATGCAATAAACACCCTTAGAGTTAAATTTCCAAAGTATTCTTCATCTACCTGAAAGCAACGTTCCAACCTTACTATCCACATCCGGAAGGTGTGTTTGACGCCCTTTTTCGACATCTGGATGGAAGCACCCATCACAGTAATTTTCAGTTCAGCATTTGATCCAAACTGATTCCTACAAGATCTTTTTCAATTTCGGTGAAATTCAAATGGCACCAGGTCCGGTAGATACGGAGGGGGCACAATCAGTTCGTTGCCTACACCTGGGATAACCTGCTGGGTGAGCAAAGCACGATGTACAGGGGCATTACCTTGATGCCAATCCAACCGATTTGTTAATATTAAGGGCATTTTGGGGATATTATTTTCATTGTATGATCTTTGTGAGCTTCAGAAAAACAGGCACCGGTAACAGTTTTCCCTTGTGGAACAACATGATGATACACAATTCCCTTTTTACGGAAATTCTCAAAGGTGGTGTAATAAAAATACAGCATCCCGAGAACGGTCAACGAAGTCTGCTGTTTCTGAGGTGCTTTAACCCTTGGCGCCGTAGTCGATAATCATTCTCCTTTGAGCGTCCGTCAATTCACTACCTCTTCCCATTGTGCTCACGAACGCACTGTGGCTCAACTGTCCAGGCCGGCCGCTTATATTTCCATATGTTCGACCTTGACACGTGCACTCTCAAGCGCGTCTGGGAGGACACGCTGTGAATTCGAGGATTATCATTTTATTCTGATAGGAAAGTGTACTTTCTTGGCAATAACAATGGCCCTCGGTTTGTAAGCAGCAGGAAAATATTGGGCACCAAATTTTCTGAAACAAAGGTGCGATTTATATTCCGCAAAATACATAAAATTTTAGGATAACGAAATGGAAAATAATTCATAAGGTGTACAAGAAAGAAATGTTTTATTTTCACCAGTCTAAATTCTAAAATTTAACCTTCCTTGATCGGGCTCCGAGCATTACCCTCACGCTTCGCATATAAGTAGTAATTTATACGGAAAATAAATATCTATGTATAAAAACATTTCAAACAAAACGGACATCTATAATTTCATGCAAACCACTGACTTTTGCCTTCACTTGCGCGCTTCACTAGTAGTTTTTTTTTTATCTTTTTTTACATCCACCTTGCGTAAGATTAACTAGGGATTTCTTTCTTTTGTTTATTTAGGCATGTAAACGGTAAACTAAGAAGTCTTAACATGAAACACTTAAAGAAGATAACTCTCAATTTTCGGCTTTTAAATATTGATCCGACATCGTAATTTTAATTAATTAAGATGAGGCTCCAGTTGGTTTAAACTATTATTATTTAAAATTAGCATAAATATAAGTATTTGGAAAAGTTAAAATTATCAGATCTGAATTATTGCCACTCCCACAAGTTACGCCAGTCGTTTATGCTGTCCTCGAATGAACTCTTGAAATGTTTTGAGTTTCATGACAACGCTGACAATACCAGGAACTCGTTCCGTTTGAGTTGTTTATGTGTATACGCCAGACAACTTAAATAGCAGATATCTAACTTTGTCTCAATGTAGCAACTTTTGATCTATTCCATTTCATAGAATAAAGACGGTCCACTTACGTGCACAAGGACTTTATGGTTCTTTCCAAGTCAATAACTAAAGTAGAAATCGTAAACACATTTTATTCAAACAAGTACTCGTGCATTTTGTGCGTGTGAGTCGAACTGACAAACCTTTTACCACAGTTATATTGCAATGAGATGCTTGCTAGTTGAAACATACTGAATATTTACATACATTGCCTACTGAAAGGCTAAGTCAAGATGCTACAAAATAACGTATTATTAATGCAGCATTTTGGATGATTTATATAAAACTTATTTTACAAGTATAAAACTCAGAACTTTACGTTTAGAATTAAATAAGTAAGTTTTATAAAATACTCGTATTAACAACTGAAATAGTTTATTGGAGGATAGTCAAATATTAAAGTTCGTCCGCACAAAAAAAATTAAGTAAAAAGTAGCAGCCTAGTACAGAAATGCAAAATTTGTAATTAGATTCAAATGTTATTTGAAATGATAGACATTTTCGAAGAGCAGAATACAGGGATTCTCCAAAATAATGGACAGACCTCGCTAGAAACATTGTCTTTGGTATGTGCTGCATTTTGAGTGAAACGAACATATAGCTACATTTTTTTTTGTAAAATAATTTTGCTTATAGCCTAAAGGGCCTGTGTGATTGCATTGTAAGTGTGTGTTTGCGTATTTTTATTCCAGGTGTAGGCACAATGAGTGACCTGTCGGAGTTCCGAAGAGGGAAGATTGTAAGAGCCGGTCTGGGTGGTGGGTCCGTAACCACAGCGGCACAAGTATTGGGGGCATCGGGAGGTACCGTGTCGAAAGTCATGACAACACACAATGTTCACAGCACAACATTATATGCGAGACACAAATGTGGAAGGGAAACCAAACTCACGGCGAGAGACATTAGGCAATTGAAGAAGATTGCGACCGCAAGGACGAAGACCACGGCGACGAAAGTGACTGCTGAGCTTCATGCACATCTCCAAAACCCAGCGTCGACCCATACCGTGCAAAAGAGATCTCCATAAGCACAATATATACCGCAGGGCTACTATTGCAAAACTCCTCGTGTCACAGGTGAATATGAAACGGAGACTACAGTGGTGCCAGGAACATTAAACCTGGACTCCGGATCAATGGGAACATGTCTTGTTTTCCGATATATCAAGTTTCTTGCTATTTCCCACCACAGGGCATGTTTACGTGTGGAGAACCCCCGCAGAAGCCTACAACCCAGACTACCTCCTTCCTAAAGTGAAGCGTGGGGGCTGTTTCGTAATTGTTTGGGCCATGATATCGTGTTTTGTAGTGGGTTCCATTATCTCCTTATACTTACGGACCACTAGCGGTGACCTTGTCACCCTTTTGGCACACCATGTGCATTCATCGGCGCAGACATTGTTTCCGTCAGGGGATTGCACCTTTTAAGATGACAATACCCCGATTCACAAACATCGAACTGTTCAATCATGATTTTAGGTACATGAGGATAAAGTTGCACACCTTCCCTAGCCTGCACAACTACCGGACTTAAACGTCATTGAGCTCCTGTGGTTTCTGTTGGAAAGCAGAGTGCAATACCGTTCTTCTCCGGCGTCCCTCAAGGAATTGGAGCTGTTTCTGTAAGAAAAATGGTACAACATGCCACTTACCGCCATCCAGGACTTGTATGTGTCGATTCCAAGGAGGATTGAAGCAGTTTTGCCAAGGGAGCTCCCACACCATGTCAGGTGCGTAACACCTGTTGTTTCAAGGTGTTTTCATTATTTTGGACAACCCCTGTGTATCTAGTTGCTGCAGCTTTAAAGATAAAATCGAAAACCTGACATACTCAATATCAACTTCAAAATCATCAGAACGGCTGTCATCATCATAATCATAAGGTATTCTGAATCCCTTGCCGGATGGAGGTCTCCACATATGTGTTCAATTGCTCTCTACTTTGCACAATCCTCAATCATGTTGCTCCATAGGCTTCACACATCGGTCCCTGTGGTCTTCTTATTTCCTTGATTTGTCTCCGTATGTATCCTATTCGGTATACCACTTGATCAACAACGATCAGTTCTAAAAAAAAACTTTTATAGAAAATTACCGATTGAAGGTCGTTACCTCGGTCATGATGATATCCATTCCGCACATTTTTAAGATTCTTGAGCGCTTTTTTCTACTTTTCTTGGTTACAGCAATTATATTGAGAACAAATAATTTTTTTTTGTCACGACATATATTTCAATAATTTGCTCACAATGATTTTGTATTAATTGATCGAATTATTTCCTTACGTTAGACATTACATTGCTGTCAATTCAACAACGTTTAGATAAGCTGTTCCGATTGATAATTTACCTTTAAACCGACTGGAACGAATGAACTCAGAGTTAGCAAATTGGGCTGAAATCAGCTCCAACGAATATATTCTCTTTCTAAAAGGAGAATATATTTGCAGTCTATGAAGTGTGCAGGACGCTGCTAGAACGAGTAAACACGACCTTCAGAAAGGGTTCCTTCTCCCTGAAATGTGTTAACCCAAGTGGGCATTTAAGGAGATAATTGACCTTAGTCCTTTTTGCCTGATTCCCTTTTAAACGGGTTACAAAAATATCCACGAACCAAGAAAATAAGAGAAGGTGCTTGAGTCACTTTTTTCTGCCTAGTGGCAGGATGTCCGTGTCATGGGGACTGGTTTTTCTTTATCAAGTCTTGCGTCACAGATCAGAGAATATAAGACTAGAAGCGAGCTCATATCACAATTAACAAGTTTATGGTCTATACTGCTGAGATGAGAGGGAGAAACAAATAATTTTGCCGTAGAATTCATAAAACACGGCCGCTAATTGAATATTTCTATTTGGGGAAGAATAAAATTTTGGGTACCATTTGGTTAAAGTACATATCTGCCGCCTAAAGGGCTAAATAAACATTTCTTTTCGTTATTTGCCTTTTTAACAACTGATTAGGTACGGTGGAATCATTTCAGCCCTAGCCTTCTCTTCAGCTGTCTCTGACCAGTGTAACGAAGGCTCCGCTCTGATCCTGTGACGTCACATAGAGGGCGCTATCCAAGTGCTCAATTAAAACCATTACCTTGAGGAAGAAAGTTGTAAACTGAGCAAGAATTATGCTCTACAAGAATTTCTTCCACTTCTCCTGCGTAACTCACTGCAGGCGGTTCAACTTCGAGCACGTGCAAAATGTTTTGTAGTCTGCTTTTCCCATGTTTGTAAAGGCGATTTTTTGAAATTTAGCAAAAGTAGATAGTGAAAATCGTGTTTGTTTACCCTCAGTAAAGCTAATAGACTTCAATGGTTTGTTTGTCTTCAAGTGCTAGCCCTCTTAAAGGAATGCAATCTCAAAGACACAACATCACAAATCATTGGAAAAACTACAATTATCTTCCCAGCGAATCATGAAAAATTGCTGTTGAACAATTGAGAAATAAAATGAAAAAGAAAAAAACATATATAGTTAGTACTGTGACCACGATTCAACAATCATTACTTCTGGTATTCAAGTGATCAGTTACGAACTTGCAAAAGCAAAGAAACTGTTTAGTGACGGATAATTTGTGAACATATGTCCAGATAAAATGGCAGAAGCGACTAATGAACAACAGTTTAGAGATCAATTTCTATTGGTATCTAATTATAAACAAGCTGCTACTAGGAGAACGGAATTATTTGTATTCCAAATTGTATTCTTTAATTAAATATTGTAGATATATAATTTTCATTTGCACTTGATGAAAGTACACATATAACGGATACCAGTCAGCTCCTAATTTTCCTTAAAGTGAACCGAGAAGACCTTTTCTGTTCAAGAAGAGTCATTGAAAGTTTGGTCTTCGCATGCTTTAACTAAACGGGAAGACAGCTATTGTGCTTGCAACACGAGCGTGCAGATATCCGCTTAATTGGATTGAAGGAGTACAAATAAAAAACTGGAACGCTACATTTCACCGCCAAAGACAAGCGACTTCAATATGCTAATGTTTACCAAATTGAGTACAGAACCATACTGAGGAAATTTAAGCAAAAACAAACAGAAAGAACGAACTACACGTAATAAGTGCGTTATGAGCACGTGATGTTAAACAAGAGATGGCAAGTGAGATGATCTGGTTCGTGGATGTATATTTAGGAGGGCAAGTCAGACAGCTGGTAGATCTGTGGAAAGAACAGAATTGCAAGCGCTTTCGAGTGTTAATATTTCCAAGATTTCTCTGAAGGCGGTGGCTCTTGTGTCTACATATGTGTCTAATTTCTTGAGGTCGTCCCATTGAGGAGTGGCATTGTGCTTCGGAACTTCCTTCGCTAGAGTTGTTGTACGTTTTTGGTTCTTAATGTCACGCTTGCTCTCGTTAATTCTCAATCTGAAGGATCTAACTTCCGGATCGAGATATTTTCAGATTAAACTGCGATAATATGAACCATCAAGATCGGAAGATGATTTTTGGTAGACTAAATAACCTCTCATTGACTGTGAAGTTTTTCAGCAATATCATGTCGAATATTTAGAACAAACATTTTCACCATTCAAACGTGACGACTTGTAAAACCAAAACTAAATCCTGAGTAACAAGATGCCCAGAAATTGTCCGTTAGATGTCCGTTCAGCAGTTTTGATGAATATGTCGTTCAGAGAACATTGTTATTTCAGACGACAACTTCATCATTGCTTTTTTCCCGAACTTTTGCTAGCTCTCCTGAAGACACTGGATCAACATCTTTTGGTGTCTGGTAAAATCCTATAGATTCAGTAGCTTTTCGCGTTCTTGTATTTTGACAGCCATACTTTTACGTTTTCTTCCTTTACATTTTCCAATCCTTGAACACCAGAAATATGTCAACAATGACCGATTCTGTTACATCTTTGTCTGCAGAAACTTCTTCCATTACAATAACAGGGATCGATCTTTTCAGTCAGGAAACAGTGTTAAGTTCTAATTTAATTTCCAGTGTTAGTAATGATATTAACTGAATTAAATTTCGTGAGTTCCTTACAAAAATTAACATGCTTTTAATATTCTTCAAGTACCAGTTTCAGAAGCCTTTTCTATAAATGCGTTTCATTGCTGATATGACCTCTTTATCCATTGGCTGGATCAGTGACGTCATATTAGGCTGTTGAATGTTGACAACAGCAAAACTGCCTTCTCGCTGTCCATCCTATCCACCCCTGCACACACATACACACACGCAGAGATGTCTGTTTAACGCGATTACAACTACCTAGGCTTTTTAAACATCCTGTGAAAACGAAAAACACATAAACAATTTAGTCCTGAAGCCGCGAACGCGATAAAAGGAAAATATGTAACCTGAAAAAAAGTGTCTTCTTTTCATAGCTAAAAGTTAATTTCGAGTTTTCTCGATGAATAGAGAGATCCGAATAAAAGAGCGTCAATATCAAGGCTTTACCGTATGTTATCATTTTACTATCTCTAACTTTATTTTTGTGATTCACGGATAACCCGCAAAACGAATTACCCACGCACGGATAATCAGGAGTTCAGTGTTATTAGGAACGCTTTTGAAAGTTGTTCATTACAGATATATTCAAACGTGCGCGCTGCCTAGCGTACATGCTTAACACAACAAATACGTTACAGAATATACTACTTCAATACTTCATCTATTCCAAACCACTCCAAATATTCACACAGACATAGCCCACTTATAAGCCTTGTCCTCTAAGATCAAGGTACCTCATGAAATCCACTCCAGAGTGAATTCCCGTCCCATGCCTTTAAAAGGCATTTACGTCGAACGTCTCTTAAAAACTGGTGTGACGTGCCTGCCACGTAGGACGCACACGACATAAACGCAGATAGCAGCCAGAACGAACGTCTGCGTAGCTCAGTTGGCAGAGCGACTTGTTCCGGAATAAGTGGACTCTGGTTCGATTCCCGGCGTGGACCGAAAATGACGGAGAAATTTACTTCGTTATACTGGTTTCTCATATTGAAAAATAACATTTACTGTATATAATTTATTTGACAGATATTTAACTTTATATATTTTTTCTCTGGTGTTAATTTAATAATGAGTCAACCAAAGAACCTCTCATATGATATCGATATGTAACGGTTCTGTCAAAATATCTAATCCACAGAAATTTGGAACGTTTTAGTATGGTACAATATGCGTGAGAATCATGCTAGGGAAAACTATGCAGTCAGCTCCCCCGCCAAATAATAGCACAATCTGTCTTTTTTAAGCGACTTGAAATTATTTTTGAAATAGTTGCTGTTGCCCATATTAATTCCTAACCATGTTTTTTAAAACGTCCAAAGACTGGATAGCTTTTAAAATTTTGATTAAGTTTAATAACAGCATGAAAACATCTGAAACATTTCTCCCCTTCACACATACACCGTTTCGACGATAGAACATGATTTGCTATTCAACAAACTTAAAACGGAAAATCAGCAAAAGAAAATTAGGTTATTACTAAGAAATTTATCTCATGTTGTGGTACGTACTTATGTGGATTCTTCTCTATTAGTTATCAAGTAATGTCCTGACAATGAATAGCATTGTTCATAAGAATGGAATGCCTCAATTATGGTTTTATCGTAGAATAAAGTCCAAATTGTCATTTGCATTTAAAGACCTACTAAATGTCGTTTTCCATGTAGGAAAGATGCCTCATAACAGTTATGAGCATCATAGAATTTTACGAGCAAACAAGACTGAAGGGCTGCATTATGAACAGTAGTAGAGGAGAAAGGTATACTGGTAAATTTCTTGAAACACATTTAAAGAATTCCAAAAACGTAATTTGGTTGTTCTCTAAAAAAAATGTGTCATAACCCTCATCGCGAATATTCAAATTGCTTTTAATGAGACTGCTACAGCATCACATGCTCTTTTTCGAAAAAGGAATCAATCTCACTTAGTTCTCCTGAACACAATTATCTGATATATGGAAATCAAAGAAGAATACAAATTGAGAAAGAAATACCGTGAAGTAGCTAAACACTACTCGGTTTTATCAAAAGTGAAAACTGCTGAAACTCTGAAATATTAGACATTTCAAACTGCATGCACAAACATCCATTGAGATATATATTTGTCGGAACAATATTTTATTAGATATTTGGGCAAATTGTGCTTTCTTATCTACGCTAAATTGTGAATAGCAAGAGCTTTTATTCACGTATGTGGCAATTTAAGAATAACGTAATTGCAGGATTGTATATCAGAGTCCTTCATTTTGCAATAGCGCAGGTAACCACGGGTGATTGCATATAAAATCAACTTGTCCAACCCCTGTTTTAATTCTGTACTATTGCCCGAACATCGGCTGTAAAGTGGTAGTCCGTTTTATGCAATGGGTAAAAATATTATTTTCTTTGACAAACTGCCCATTAAATGAGTATTGTAAATTATTTTCATGACAAATTACTAAAATATTTTACATTTAGGTAGTAAATATCCTGATTAGACTTTGGAATACTAGTCTGGTCCGAATACAACGAAAATCAACCGCCATCGTTCCATATCTTCGCAGATATTAATAACTTTTTACTTAGGTATCTCTGCCGTTTACGTTTTCAGAGTGAAAGTTTGCATGAGTATGCAATTATTTGTAACAATAAAATCTTAGCCACGAGACCCATGAGTTAATGTTTCTGATGAAATGTTGTTGTTTTTCGAAAAGCTTTGATAAACGAGTTTTTATTAATTAATATTTACCGATAAGGCATGTTTTTATTAACATCACTCCGCATAACACGTTTTCCAATATTTGGTTGCTTTTCGAGCGTAAAATTCGCATTTCTACCTCAAAATGTGCATGTGATATTGTTTTATAACGTTCAAAAATGAAGTCGTGGTTGTATGTATAAGATATATGTTGCCAGATACGGATGTCATTCACATTGCTGCAAGTTCTCAGGAACACTCCGGTTAGTAATGTGGCTGAGAACCGCAACTGCCACCTTTGTTCTGTCTGTTTGTTGTGATATCAAAAGTCCGATCTCCGATGCATCTTAGAAAAACTACACAAACAGAGTTTGATTGTGGCCATCCCCCCATAGATTTAACTATGTTGATGAAGATAATTTTCTTTCGTCGAGCAGTACATATTTATACATAGTGGAGTCACATTATTATGACCACCTGCTACTTTTCACCTTAACAACGCGTAGCCAATGATAGAAGGCAGGTGTCCTGAGCTGGCTTGGAGGGTATATAAGGTGTGCTGTAGGCACTCTGAAAGCATATCACTCGTTGCTGTCATGGATAAAATTAGCGATTTATTAGATTTGCAAAAAGGGATGATTACCGGCTTTCGGGGCAACGGTGGAGGAATTTCTGAAACAGCACAGTTTGTAAACTGTTTGCGTGCTGCTGTGGTTAAAATGTATCGTGATTGGAGAAATGGCACCATTGAGAATAAGCTACGTGGAAAATACGGAACAGCACGTGCGATTGCTGTGAGAGGTGAACGTCGGCTTCGATGGTACTCGAGGGCAATTTGACTCGTTTCAGTTGAGCAACTCACTGGCTGAATGAACCAGGGGGCTACCGGAATTTTCCCTTAACGGGAGTTCACCGAAAACTGCTGCGTATGGGGCTCCGATGCAGACGGAAGGTTACTGTACCTATGCTAAAGAAGGTGCATCGGCAGGAAAGGCTTACATTTGAACCGCAGTATCGGATTTGGAGTACCGCTAATTAGCAAAAGATTGCCTTCTCCAATGAATCACGTTTGCTGCTTCATCGAACGGATGGACGTTTGCGTATAAGGCAAGAAACATCGGAGGACAACACACTTTAACAATTTTTCTCAATGCCATAAAATGTTTTCTTCCCTTACTGAGATGTCCCTTTGCTATCTTTAGGCTTTGGTTTTTTTCAATTCCTCTCCTCACTAGTTCACAGTTGAATTTCCTTACGTCTTCAGTGATACTTTTTCGTACTGTCTTGCATAGCTCTATATATTCCACTTCGGAAGTCACACCTTCTTTAGTTGTCCTCATCTCTCTTCTTTTTTGCATCAACATTTTGTTTTTTTCTGATAATTTGTTCACATGCAACTTGTTCTTTGACCCAGCTAATTTTGTTGCTGTTTCCATATGTGCTTTGGTTACTTTTCTGTTAACTTCAGAAATATCCACTTCTTCCAATGCTAGGCTTTCTATGACAGAGAATCTGTTATTGAGTTCCAACTTGAAGGTTTTATGGTGTTTTTTAAGGTTGGTTATGTCAAAACATTGTGTTTGTCTTACGAGCTTGCCACGTTCGAGTTCAGTGTTGAGATGCATCTTACATCTCACCAATCTATGATCCTACCTGTGTTGAACTTGTTTAGCCCACTGCAGTCTTCTACGACGAATTTGTTTGGTACACATAATAAAATCAATTTCACTAGTCATCCCATTTAGATGTCTCCATGTCCATTTCCTGTGTGGCTTTTTCTTGAAAAAAGGAGTTCAAGATGAAAAACCCTTCTGCCTCTGCAAACTCAACGAGAGTATTTTTACGATGGTTTCTGTTGCCGTGAACGAATTTACCTACTGAAGTTTCATTCTGTTGCCATTGCTCCATTTTTGCATTGAAATCTCCCATAATTATCTTCGCGTGCTGCTTACCTTTATTATTTAGATGACGAATTTCCTCATAAAATTCTTCATTTTGTTCTTCAGGAGGACTTTGGGTGGGTGCAAAAGTTTGAATAATCTGAGCCTTGTATTTTCTCGAGAGTTGGATAACGAGTCGTGCAGCTCTGTCAGAGGAACTTTCAAGTTCTACAACGTTATCCTTCAGTTTCTTGTTTATTATAAATCCAACACCACTAGTTCTTCCAGTATCTGTCCAACGATAGTAGAAGAGATGTACGCTTTTCAGTTCAATGAGATCTACTCCTTTTCTCCTTACCTCACTTAGCCCGACGATGCCCTACTTGATCTTTTGTAGTTCCTCTTCCAATTCAAGAAGCCTTGAATCAGAAGATAGGGAGCGTCCATTATACGTAGCCAAGGTCAGCATCAAATGGCAGCCTAGTCCGGTCATCCGGGGATTCTTAGCACCCTCTGCCTTCATGTCGCACTGGCTGCTGCGTTGGCCAAGTGCATTTCAGCTGCCGGAGACTAAGGGAGAAGATTTAAGTGTTGGAATCATTTTGGAGGGTTTGGCCATAACTCACCACGCTGGCCAAGCGAGTTGGTGAGTGTGGGATAGCACTACCTCTAATCCCGATGGTACAGTTATATCGCTATTGGCCGTCTTCAGAGCCCCTTTAATGGGAACAGGATGCACCACGAGAAGGCGGGGTTGACATTTGTCAAGGATAAGGCTGAGATTTTACGCATCACCTGGCTTTACATCACATTCATGTATATAATTACCTAAACAATTTCATAAGTACTTACCTTATTACTTACATAATTAGATAACCTTAATTTTGCTTAAACGATGAAATTGTAATCATAATTATTCGAGGACATTTCTGGAAAAAATTGTATTTGTCTTATATTCCCAGTGTAATTTCATGAATTGTTTTCAGTAAAATGCTCTTGAAACACAATACATTTAATATATCACTGAAGACAGGCAGTTTAACCCTCGAATTCCTGTCTTTACCAACGCGCCTTTCAGTAGATTTATATTTTCAAGTACATGAGATAAGTGATTTTACATCCATTTTTCCTGATTGAGTCAGTGGTTCATTATATTATGTAAGATAATAGTGTAGGTATATACATATAACGGGACAGTAGAACCTCCATCATTGACAAAAATAATCTGACTTTCCGTTATACAAATAAATAACATAGAGCACATACCTTGAAATTTATCGGATGAACATTTTCCGAAGTAATTTACCAAATTATAATGCGTTCTTCTTTGTCGATGGGTCGTCTAAGAAAATATTTCCCTACACAGAGAAATTGTATTCACAATTTTAGCATACGTTAGAAAACGTTTTTCTGTGGCCCTAAACCGTCGCGTCGTCTGTGTTAATACATTTTTAGCGCCATTTCCTACGCCTTCGGAATATGCCAAGAGAGCTGAAATTATTTCGCACTCGGTCATTTTCTACAAACGTGTGTAATTTAGAATTGCATTTTTTTCTAAATTGACACGTTTTTTATTCACTACATTTTTGTAATGCAATTTATATGTGTAAAATTAAAAAATGTGGAAAATGAGAGATGAATACTTTTTGATAAGTCAGACTTTTGTGAAAGTCAAATGCCATCATCATAGAGCTTTTCAAGTTCCCTATTGTCAAATAACTTTCTTATGTTGCAGACTTCCTTTATCACATTGTTTTCTTATGTTATAAAATTCCTTTTATCTCATAGTGTTGCTGGATTTCTTGCAGTGGAACAAGTAATTCATAAACATGATTTTCATTGGCAAGGGACGGTGCTCAGGAAAGGTATAGGATTCAGTTCTTTCGTCCATTTCTAGTGCAGTTTAAAGTTCGTATAATCGAACACAAATACTCCAATTAGCATACAAATTTACTGAAGTAGAATCTCAATGCACCATTCATAAAATATTACATCTTGTAATTGCGGATCGGTATAATATTATACATATTTGTATATACGGAAACTTCTCGATTAATGTTTTTTTCCAAATGCACGTAAATGTAAATGTCCTTGTTTCCTTTCGTCAGTACTTACGCTGAGAGCCGTGTTTTACTTGCTACAGACTGTGCAATCTTTTTCAGTGTTTATAGGATTCACTTTGACTTGCGGGACGTTAAAGTTAGATTTATGTGCATTGGAAACTTGACGAAATACATTTAAAATTAGTCGCATGTACCTAGATATTTTTGATCCGTTAATTTCCTTACAGATGAAACAATTGCTACAGAATTACTCATCGAATCTGATCACAGATTTAGCAAAAAGCTCTCACTTACCACCCATTGTGTATGTCCCTGTGGGCGAATTAAATAACAAGTGGAGCCTTCTTTATTCCCTGTTGGAGAATTAAATAACAAGTGCAGCTTTCCTTATTCTTGTGAAAGACATAATTATGCACCTGGTCAACAATTAAAAAACAAATCTAGGAATCTGGGCAGAGCGTATTGCTCGTAGTATTCGACAAGGCTCCACATAAATTCAAAAGAAAACAGATTGCATATAGAACAAATATAGGAAATCGCACATCTGATTCATATTTTTAAAAACAATTCACAGTAAATTATAACGAAAATGTTCTATATATAAACTATAATTGTTATCTTTTGTACATCTGGTTTTTTTTTGTAGTTTTTGATTGGATAAAAGCTTGTGTGAGGCGCTTCATCAATTGCAACAAAAAAGCAGCTTGGTGAAAACAGGCATTTTTCTGGTTTCCAGTTTTCGAGGACATCTTTTACTAAGCGTAACACAAATTCGTACTAGGAATCCTATCGATAATATATTTCAATACATTTTTAGCAGAACAAGTAATTAAAATACTTGTGAAAAGGAAGGCTCTTGTTTTTTCAGAGATATATCATCATAGACCTTATTTCATATCGCAACAAAATTATATGTGAAGGTACTATCGACGGCATTATCGATAGTTTTGTCCAACTCAGATCATCGATAGTGGATCGATAGCTTTTGGTAACTATCGATAGTTTTACGTTTTTCAATGCTGTAAGGGTAAATTACGATGATTTACACCTTTCAGCTTCCAAAGGGTTTCGTTCCACAAAGACTACTCAGGGTAAGAAACTTGTTGTTAATGCACGATGTTTAAACTTGCTGAATGGTTCCAGTTATAGGCAAACCTTAATAACTAAATGCACACACAAGTTATTATCTATATACATGGTTAAAATAACATGTATATAGATAATAACTATATACATGGTTAAAATCCCACGCAAATCCACTAGGGAGTTCTCTAGAAATTTATTAATACACGAGCTACCATCTTTGAATTGTTATCGTAACCGATGCCTACTCCAAGCAGACGTCCCTCAACGCCGGCACGAGCGCCCCCTGGGCCGCCAGACACCTCACACAGCGCCGGCACACGCACCCAATTAGGCGGCCAGTCACGCGTTCCTCCTCACGAACGGATGTTCGAAAAACGACCTGCAAAAGGAAAAACTAAATACCTACGCTTTAGCGTTAGCGAAATAACAACGGAAGCCTGAGCTTAGTAAAAGGCGAAAGATTATTACGTTACTTGAAGAGAAGCCTGAGTTCTAAAACTTAAATCCTGTTATATATAATAATTAAATTATTCTAATAAATTACTAAAACCCGATTTCAAGTTTGAAACTAATTGTGTTTTAAATATCCTGTTATTTGTCATTATGTGCAGTAACATGGTTACATGTTACAAGTGTCACACAAAACAGACCTTAAAAAAAACATTCAACTACACTGGCGGAAAGTGAAAAAAGAACACCAAGAAGGAATTGGCGGACGATCATGAAATTTACATATGTTAATATGGTCCAGTTTACGTAGGTGTGATGTTAATTTCGGGACCAACCGGTGAGCGCTTATGACACAGCACGGCATAATATGCAAATTATCGTCGGTGTTATTTAAGGAGTACGGCGAAGTGAATATCATCAGTCGTCAGCGTACGGACACGTGCGAAGACCCTGAAGAAGCTGCAATGCTTGGACATGGAACATGTGTACGGTTTCAGCAGTTATCGGACTTTGAGCGAGGTCGTCTAGTCGGACTCCGCGAGGCCGGGTGGTAGTATCGTCGTATTGCGGAGCGAATTGGAAGGGAAGTATCGGTGGTTGTACGATGGTGGCGTATATGGTCCGAGGACCATTCCCACACGAGAAAACGTGGAACCGGAAGTCACAGACGAACTGATGAACGGACTGATCGACGCATAAGAAGAGCGGCGTTGTCAGGCAGAACATCCTCTGCGACGCAAATCCGAGATGCCTTTGCACCTGAGGTGACTGTGCGAACAATCCGCAACCGTCTACTGGATGCAGGACTACGTGAACGTGTGCCTCTGGCATGTGTACCTCTGACTCTAGCCCACCGTCCGGAACGGCTGCAGTGGTGTCGTCAACGTCTGCATTGGAAAACACAATGGCGATCTGTCGTGTTCAGCCAAGAAAGCAGATTCTGCTTGGCAGCCTCCGATGGCCGTATGCGTGTTCGCAGACGCACAGGGGAGCGTCTCCACCTTTTTGCATCCGCCAGCGACATACAGGGCCTACACCTGGTCTCCTGGTGTGGGGAGCGATCAACTATAACTCCCGTACGCAACTAGTGTTTGTACTGGGTACGCTAAACAGCACCTCCTACATCAACAACATCATTCAGCCCGTTGTAGTGCCATTTTTAAGGCCGGTCTATCGTGGCGTTTTCCAGCAAGATAACGCACGCCCACTCACGGCACGTGCAACGCAACTTGCACTTCAGGGTGTGAGACAACTTCCGTGGCCTGCACATTCACCGGATTTGTCCACCCATTGAGCACGTGTGGGATTTTATGAGACAACGATTTATCCGGTCTCCACAGCCAGCCACCGCCATTCCCGATTTGCTCGTCCAGTTTGAGGACGTTGGAACTTAATACCCCAAACTTACATCCAACATCTGTACGACAGACTCCCTGCCAGAATTGCACAGTGTGACGCAGTTCATGGCGGTTTAACCTCGTACTAACCATGTTACATGGAAATGTTATTTTTCAGTTTACCAGCAAATACAGCTGTATTTTACCATAATGTTTTGATCACGTTATCCTCTGTATTCCGTTATTATGCTGTATAAATTTGTTCGTATTAGACGTCTCCTTCTTGTTGTTCTTTTTTCACTTTCCGCCAGTGTATAAGCAACAGCTAAGCATTATTACCACCTACTTCGTATTTTTCTGGATATTCTCCATAGTAGTGGTTTGACGTGTAACACACAGTCTACATGCCCCGGGGAAGGTTGTAAACGTTATGACGTTGTCTATAATTGTAAAAGTTGTCGAATTTACATAAACATCTATAAGGGAAAGTTGATACGCCCCTGGTGTAAAACAATTTGGTTTCAAACTTGTTCAGTTCTCTATCAGAATTATCCACGTTGTCTTCCTTGGAGTAACTCATTCTCGAGTTCCGCACATCAGTTCTGGATGACACGGTCCTTATGACACTGCATGTTATCTTCTTGAAATATCCGATTGCCGTCTAGATATACCTTCAACATTAATGAAAGAATGCATCGAACGGTGAGCAAATTCACGTTGGCATCCAAGATATCACACACATCCAGGGAACCGTGATATTTTCAGATTTGCACCAGTCTCTAGGTGTATGTCACATGGGCGTCTCGCGTTATGAAATATCTGTCGTAATAAGCGCATACATTATCCGTCTGAAGTAAGTTACGTAAATGTTGACGAAGTCCGGATTTTGTCAGAATTCATAAAAGATCTAATTACGTATGCTCACTGCACAAGGCAGCGCAGTGTTCTAAGCGCTGCCTAAGGACCGTTTGTCCACGGGGTCCGGATTCGAATACCAGTGGGGCATGTATGTTGTATTGATCTTAGTGCGCTCTCTGTCTGCCTTCCGTGGAACCAGTGGCTCTATGTTAGGGAAGCGCTACGGCTTGTAACCCACTGAGTTGTCCACGGTGGTCATATAACCCTAAACCAAAAAACATTACGTATACACTTTCGTTTGCAGAGGCAGATTTGTTAAGAAAAGAAAATTGCTTCAACCACAAAAACAATCTTTTTGAAGATTTTTCATGAATATAAGGCAACAAGATGTACTGTAGAGGAAAAACAAAAATGTGACATACACAATATATTTGAATAAACACGAACTTTGTCCTGTGGAGAGGAATATGCGATATTTCAGCTCTCCTGATGAATGCAGAAACTGAACACTGTTTTAGAACAAGGGCATCAGGAGACCCACCACCGTGTCCTTGCGTATGCTGTTAAACAAATCGGGAATTGCTGCCCCGGTGGCGCAGTGGTCTAAGCAATGGCTTATGAACATTCGTCTGAGAAGTGTCCGGTTTCTAATCCCGGACATAGGAATGAATGATAATTTCCGGTACTCCGACCAAACAAATGTTTGTTCAGAAATCCACTGATTGGTGATTCTGGAAACCTCATTTAACAAAAGGAATTATGGGCAATCAAGTTGATGAATTTATTAAAGCTCGAGAAGAAATAGCAACAGAATTGTTTGAGTTTGTTCACTGAAAAGTACCCAAATATCAAAATTAAGGCTCATTCTTTCAAAGACCTTTATTATGTGAAAGCTCATACCCTGACATGAAGCGCATTATGTCAAAACAAAGGAACAGTATGCATGACTCTACTCTTCAATAATTACAACGATTTTCTACCACAAGCATCGACGCGGATATGCAACGGTTTTTAATTCGGGCAATGGTTTCACATTGATATAAATAAATGCATTTTTAATATCAAAATTGACCTCCTAGAATATTAATTAAAAGATCTTGAGCGCTTAATAAATTTAGTACACCATTATACAAATAAGATTTTATATGTAACTCGCAAAATAAGAGTTTTCCGCATTTAACCTTTTTAAAAATCCTTTGCCCGTGTCTCCCTGGCTTTTGGGCAGCAAACCCGTATTCACCAGCATGCATTTATACCAAACAATTTACGAATCATAGAAAATTAAAATAATTAGCAAAAAATGTCATCGTTGCCTCAGGCATTTAAAAAGAGAATTCAGAATATCGAAAATTATTTTGGCTCTGCTGTTAATGAAAGTATATAAACAACATATAATAATATGTCTGCAAGATATGAGTCTCCTCCTTTACAAACTGTTATATGGTAGAATGTGAAAGAAAATGTGCCGGCTACAGAATTTATTATTTCCGCACATCTCACTTGGCACCTTACTCCGGATATTGCGTTAGACCCATCCAACTTGGAAGCAGGATTTCCACAGGTGCAAGCAACAACTCCTCGTTTTTTACAGATCAGGCAAAATACCATCTATCAGCGACTGAGATAAGCCGAAACTTCTGTTTAACTAGAAGCATTTAGACCAAAAAGTAAGCTATGTCTCCGCTATAGAGTATGAGGAACACTTTACAGCTCTTTATGACAAGTTAGCTGCCAGCAAAATAAGAGCTTTCATGAGATGCTAAGAGTCAAAAGGACCCTATTTTCGAGGATTCGAATGAAGGGAGAAGACAAGAAAAAAAATAAGAAAATTTTAAGAAATTCACATTTCCATTTTGGGGAACTGTTGATGTCTGGTATCCTCTCTATGATCTTCAAGTTCAAAACATTGATCGTGCTCTCAGTTTTGTTTAAATAAAATAGTTTCCTGAGCAATAAATTCGTGTAAAAAATACAACTTCATATATAAACTGAATATTTTTCATTGTCTGAGAACGACACTGAAACAATTTTGCAAATACGATAAACTTGAAGTAATCCTAAGAACATCAGAGACAAAAAAAAAGAAGAAAAAAAGTAGCTTAAATAACTGTCCTTATTCTTTGTTGTTAATTATTTACGTCGTATACACAGAAACGACTAATGTGTGAAACTATTTCTTATTGATTTTACGTTGTTGAAGGTCATTCTGCGAATGAAATATGTTATTCAGATTTGTTGCGTATCCGAAGTCTGAACGTTATTTAAATGAGGTTCTTTAGATTTCATGGCGTGTAAACAATTTACGACAGAAGAGAAAGAGAAAAAAATGTAAAATTTCGTGAAATACGATAGAACATCACAAAATGAGATATAAATTTAAAAACATTCATGCAAAATGAGAGTAACGAATGTTGTTCTTTGAAAAAGAATTTGCTATTTATAGAAGCGCATTTAGATTTCATATTTATTAATATGGTAGGTGAACAGAACTCAATACAGCAGGTGTTCGTAAGACCACCTATAAGAGATCCTAATTCAAATGCTTTTCAGTTGGCATTTTTTTTTCTTTTTTTTTTTTTTGATTGGAGGTTTAACGACCACCGTGAGCAACTCAAATGAGCTATAAGCAGTCGCCCGTCCCTAATTTATGGTCACTGGTTCCAGGGAAGGGAGAGAGCCAGTGCCATAAGACAAACACAACATCCATGCCTGACCGGGATTCGAACCCGGACCCCTTACGGACGAATGATCAGAGGCCAACGCCTTAGACCACTGCGCCACCGGGGCGGCATTCAGTTGGCATTATCTATCTGCTAAAACATCAAGCGACCCGTATGAAAATAAATTGACATCTGATTATAACAATTATTTTATTCATGGTTTAAAGGTGTCCGAATAATGACTGTGCACTGAATGCACGAACTGCAGTACTGTAGTAATAAATACATTTTACATAGAATTACAGTAGAAGTGACCTGCCACGTGGAGGAACTCTGGTCTGGTAGCCTTCCTGTCTGCCCACATCGAGGACAGCGCAGCTCTCATTCGGAGCGAAGGTCGTTCCCGAGGCTGGGTCGACGGGGGCAGACGTTTCGATTTATCACTTTTCTCGACACAAGGGTAATGGTGTTGCCTGTTGAAGACAGTGTTTTTGTTGGAGCATGTCTTTAGCCATGATGACAAGAATACGAACGAAATGCATAAACAGTTCCCTAGGAAATTTCGTGATTCCGTCGTCTCCCGCCGTAATGCGGTAAGTCAGAATATAGCGAAGTTTGGGGAAACTGGCGGTGTTCTGAATATTTCCAGTCCTGGCAGGCCATCAACGGCAGAAGAAACCGTACAGGATATCCCGGCTAGGATACGGAAGGGTCCACACAAGTCCTTGAGGTGGTTGTCACAACACGGTAATGTGCTGAACAATACAGACCACAATATTCTGAAAATGAAGTTGCGTTTTCACCCGTACAAAGTGCCTGTGGTGCATCAGCTGAAAGAAACAGACCACGTGACCTGTGTTCGGTACTGCAGGTGGTTCCGAGAGTTCCTGTGTGAAGAACGTGAGGATATTCTGGACGTGATTTTCTTTACTAATGTCAAAATGTTTTGGCTGCTGATGTACCCATACATCAACAGCCAAAACACTGGTCTGAGGGAGTGCTGAAAAATCCCCACGAACTTAAGGAAGTGCCTCTCCACAACCAGAAGTTCGGTGTTAGGTGTGCCATAACTTCTACATTATTAAGCCCATTTTCTTCAGTGCGGCCATTAACTCAGAACGGTAACGTTCCCAGATTATCCAACCATTCATATCCAAAATGAAGGAAAGGTAAATCAATTAAAGATGATTACAGGGAGGCAGTGAAATTGCTCACACCGCTGGTAAATCAATACACCTTCAGATGGAATTTTTCCGAAATGGTATTATCTTTCGGGACTGTGGCCTGCTTAGTCACCGGACGTGGAACCGCCTGACTTTTTTCTGTGAGGAGCATTGAAGCGGAACGTGTGTTCAGGTAATCCGCATACGCATCAACAGTTTCATACTGCAATAACGAAACACTTCCAACAAATCACACCACATAATCAGGAAAGAATGGTCTTCACCAATATGCAAAAGCTTGTGCAGACATGTCTGGACGTCGGTGCGGGGCCCATTTTTAACATCTCCCGTAGGAACAAGTTTGACATGGTAAGTGCAGCACTGATTCCAACATTTACCATGTCGAACTGGTTCAGTGCACAGTTAGATTTCAGACACCTTGTATATTGCCAAAATAATTTCAACAACAAAGTTATTCTGTGCCATTAAGAGCTACATTCTTCTGTGCATTCTGTGAATTTATTATTTTGAAGCATTTATCATTGTGTAACGTCGTGATGTGCTAAAAGATTTTGATCTGTGATATTTCTATACCAAATGTTATAAACTGGTGCTGCATAGCTCATATATATGCATAAAACTTTGGAGCATGATCCCGCCATGTAGAATTTTAATTTAACCATAGCTATTACTCCAAAAATGCTTGGAAATACTGTACGTAAATCGCGTTAAACAAATTAAAGCTTCGATATTAATAAATAAATCTGGTCAGTATTTTGAAGTTTCTGACAATCCACTAAGTGAATAAATAGGTAACACTTTATTAATTGTACAAACATTTATAAATAAATATATTTGTTCTGTTCCTCAGGAAAGAAACTTTTTTGAAACCTATGTAACAACTTTCCTTAATGTTAACAACGTTTGACCTGAAATTTCTAGTAGTAACGCTTTGTGGTGTTAAAGCTTTAAGGCTCTGGGAAGGTGGGAGTACGGGTGGAATTGTTTCGGTAGACTGTCTCAGTTGGTCGGCGTAATGTTTTGAGCAGGAATGTGTCGGTTCATTTCGTCACACATAATATCGTTGCACTTGTGTTAGATGGTTTGAAATAACATGATATGAGAATTTAAACATGCATTTATTAGCAGGAAGGAGCGTAGTGGCACACATAATATTTACTTTGATTTTGAATTCTGATTTAAGAACATTAACATTTCCAAAGTGAAGTGTTATAGAATGGGAAAGTTACATGCCCAAAAAAGAGACAGTATGATGGACTAACTAATAGTGATATCAAAACAGAAAATCTAGAAATACAATACCAATTATTTTACTGCCCAATTATGAATTATTACCATTTCAATGGCTATGATCGAAATATTTATCAGACATGTACAGTAGGCCGGAGCATAAAAAAAATCGAATTTCGATATGTCCTAGTGCGGAAAAGTTGTGCATTGCTATGTACACTATGTGCAAACAAATTAGCGAAATTTAAATAATATCTTACGGTTCCACTTTACCTCCAAAATTTCGATATTTGGGTAAAATCGTCACATCTTCATGTCCGTTGTGAGAAAAGAACAGTGTTTGTTACAGACTTTCCCTAGTGCGTAAAAACTATGTGTTGGTACCTAAAAGATGTGCACAATTTTTCAGGCAAAGCAACTAATATCTTATGGTTAGGATTTAATGCAACAATACTCCGTGTTTAAGGGAAATTACAATACTTTGACACCTACTGTTCCCCATGTGATTGGTTTCCTAATTGTGTTAGTGTGTGTTCACTACTGCACTGAAAGCACAACATATTGTGCAAATGTGCAGTAGTGCACACTGCACACAGTGCAGATCTTCATATTATTCATGTTTCAGAAAAAACCCAGAACTCATCATGATGAGGTGGCTGCACAGCGAGTTCTACCCGTGCCGAATCCAACCACCCATCCATTAGGGCATATCACTTTTCTATTCTTCTTTTTTAATCTTCAATTTCCTGTTCTTTATTAATTTTTATCCGGAAATCTGACTTACTTTCGAAGGCTGGCATTACTTGCCGTGCTTCCAACCGTACTCTAATAAATCAATCATTTTGTTCTTATTTGCAAACAGCAGCAGATACCTCTGTTAGCTTAACGCATCGTTTCATTCCCTTATTGTGACAAAGGATGTTTTGCGTGCCCAATCGCTTAGGAATGTCCTTTCAGTCACTGTTGCATAGATTCATTATTTCATCGTTGGTTAAATGAGCAGTCAATGGCGGTTCGCTTAAGAAGCATGATTGCCAGTCAATTAGGTCAAAATAATCCTCCCCATGGAAGTTGAACGGAGGAATTTCAAATACACGGATTGCATCACAGTTTTGAGCCCTTACTCTAAGGTTCCTGAGGAAGCGAAGTTGTCTGAGGTTACCTCTGGTCCCTTGATCATAGCCAGAAGTAATGGTTCTGGATAGCCAAAGTAGCCACCCCATTGAATTACGCGGTCCAGAATGCTCTTCAAATCCTGGGGTAAGATATCTGGATGTATGGAACCATCATTGCACGTGCACTCTTGGAAGATGTGGGAATGTTAACTGAAGCTGATACTTCAAGTGTTATAGGTAGGCAAAATTAGAAGGCAGAAAAAAACCCCACAGAAAACAGCTTCAAAACGATAACCTGACTGCTTGAAAAGTTATTAAAGGGCTATATTTCGTCGGGCCTAAGGCCCAAACCATGATGTATTAAAAAAGAAAAGAAAAGCTGTTCAAAAAAACCATTACTGAAGAACACGTGACTATGTTGGAAGAGCCTGGAAGTAAATATCTTGGGCATACCACACCTACGTCTTCCATCCCAAAGGATATTGCCAAATGTCTGCTAGATTTCTTACATGCCAACAATATCAACCTAAGCAAACTGTTGCTGATAAGGTGCGCCGGAACCGTCGTTAATACTGGGTTTAAAGTGGTGCATTCGCATTCTAGAGCTAGCCTGCCAAAAACCTTTTCAGTGGAGCATATGGCAGCTGCACGGAAACAAGCTGACATTCCTTCAGTTAATTCAACATTTGGATGGCCAAACGACTGGCCCAAAAACATTTTCAGGGGAAAATCGGGAAACAGCTAGAGAGTTGCAAAATTCTACCGGTTTTGAAATTTTAAGCAATTGAAGCGGGTTTTTCTGAACGTGATGAGACAATTGCAAGGGATCTTAACACGTCTCAGAAATACCTGTGGGACATTAGTCACGCTGTGACAACGCGCACGTGGTCACCAAGCTTCGTACTAAGCACCGGGAAAATTAGCCATGCACGGTGACAAACGACGGCTATTCATATTTTGCGTCTTTATATTGGTACTTCGCAGCCTTCCGATTAACTTAAATTTCTGGTAGAATTTTTTGTCAGGTTTATGCGCTCATGTGGTTCATTTATAAGATCACACGCTCCTTGCCATTATGGAGCACGGAATCTGTGGAACGTCACCTATACATCCAGATATCTCCCCCAGGATTTGAAGAGCGTTCTGGACCACTTAATTTAAAAGAATGGCTATTTTGCCAATCCAGAAACAATACTTCTGACTACGATCACAGACGAGAGGAAACATCAGAGAACTTGGTTTTGGCAGGATCCGTAGAGCAAAGGCACCAAACTGCGATGCAATCCGTTTATTTGAAATTCCTGAGTTCAAATTCCAGGGGGACGATCATTTTGACCTAATTGACTAGCAATCATGCTTTTTAAGGGAACTGCCATTGACTCCTCATTTAACCGACGATGAAATAATGAATCTCTGCAACAGTGACTATAAGGACATTCTTAAGCGATAGGGTACGCAACATCTCCCTTGTCACAATCAGGGAGTGGAGCGATGCGTTAAGTTGACAACAGAAGCATCTGCTGGTGTTTGCGAAGAAGAACAAAAGGAATTGATTTATTAGAGTACGGTTGGAAGCACGGCAAGAAGTAATTACAATATCACAGCATCAGAACGATTTCCCGCGGAGATACGGTACACATTCCGGTCAGCATAATTACCGCGTTGGACCGACTCGTGGTTGAATACATCCGGTGATACTGTCCGGTATAGAGTAAAAGAAACGTCGTATGTTATCCTGGGATCAATTGACTCACACGTCTTGCAACTGACGCTCTAAATCACGAACACTGGGACATGGAGAAAGCTGGCGTCCCATTTGGTCACACACGTGCTCGATGGGTGAGAGATCAAGCTATCTGGCAGGCCACGGAAGCGGCGAAGCATGACGTAAACAGTGCTGGAAAAGCCGAGACTTGTGCGACGGACGTTATCTTGTTGAGAAATGGCACCGCGCCTCCCCGCCACGAAAGTCGGTACTTTGAGCCACAGGATTTCCTTTACGTAGCGCTGGGCTGTCAACGTCACTAGGATCACTGCGAAGGGAGTACGGCTGTCATACGCGACGGCTCCCTAGACTATCACGCCTGCAGTTCGGGACGTGTGCAGCTGTACAGTGATGTTGGGTTCGTAGCGCTCACCTGCGGTCCTCCACACTCTGACACGGTGGTCGTTGGTTTCCATTCATAAGCGGGATTCTTTGCAGAACACTATACGTCGCAAGTCCGTAACATTTCACGTTGCTTACTGCTGATACCACTGCAATCGGCGACGATGATGATCAGGTGTTAATGGCAGAAAACTTAAGTGCCATCGAGAGAGCAGATTCACCTCTGCCAGGCATCTGCAAATGATTCTGGCTTACACAGGACTCCTTTTACAGCCACCACATGTCTCTGGATATTGGACAAAGACGTCGTTGCATCTGTGCGTGCCGTTCTCACGATCCGATGGTCTTCTCTGCTGGTGGTGTGTCTTGGTCGTCCGGAGCCAACCCGCCGTGTCCGGGTTCCTTTCCGTGTTCATTGCTCCCAACATGTTCACACCGTACTGTTCGAACGGCCCAAATGGCAACGGATTCCGTGCTTCCTTTTTGTTCCACATGTCGAAATCTAGTGTACATTTCGTTCTGTAAAGCAGATTTTAATGCAATAATTTTATTATTTTTCGGGGCGCATTTAACAAAGGAACCTTGAATCAGTTTACAAAAAAACAATTACCTTTGACAAGGTCACTCTTTTTCGGAACAAATTTTGACAGTCACCTCAGATAAAGGTTTTAAAATTTGCAGCACCTCCACTATGAAGTCCCAGTCTTGTTGATCTAGGAAATGATCACTGCACAAGAACGCTACAGAGAAGAAAACGGCATCTCTTATCTTTAGCACATGATCTAACGTATCACATGTAGAGTTCCAACGAGTTGACACATCTTGTTTTAGTTTTAACGCAGGCAATTGTTTTGTATTTGAATTTCTATTAATTTTTTAGTCCTTGTGAACTTCTTTTAAAGTACTCCAGAAATGACATTACTTTAGCAAGGACACAGATAATTTCTTCGGTAGGTTTTTGCATCACTAGATTAAGCAAATGTAAAAAGCATCCAATAGATCGCCACTGACCTAGTTTAACTGCTGCGATAATGTTAGCTCTAACTACAGCAGCAATTTTATGGAATATCTGCAACTCTTCCACAGTGTCTTTAATTAAATCGCACATATTTTTACTGGTGTGTCTACCGTTGTATTCTATATAACTAATCAAGGCAGAGCAAAATTGGTAGAATTATCCAGAAAGTGTGCTGCTATCGCAATATAACTTGTATTATTGCAGAAGTAAGGCACAATGCTGCAGCAGCGCGTGCTTTCATTTTGATTTCCGTCATCAGTTCATTTAAACTTTGGGTAATAAATTTTCAGATAACGTTTTCCTAGTGGAAACTTGATAATACGGACAGTGGGATACCATTTGTATTAATACGTGCACTTCCGGTTCATCAACAATTCGTAGAGCATGGTGTCATTTAGCCACCATTTTGGCAACTTTTTTATCAATCTGTTCTACTTTACGGATTGATGGGGGCCTAGAAACAAATGAGTAAATGCAGGCTCGGTCGATGGGAAAGGAATAGTCTATATCGAAGCAGCATGGATATCTTCTGGCGAAGTTGAACTGTGTAGTTCAGAGGTTTGAGGTGGTTGTCGTTCAGATGTGAGAGCGATTAAGGTATGTTTAAGCTTCACATGACGACCGAAATTTCCTTTTAAGTCATTTGCATTGCTAATCAGCTGTGAACAATATTTGCATGTTGCCTTCTTTCCATCACGCTCTTCAGTATAATGTTTCCACATGACACTGTGTTTCCTCTTTAAGGACATTATAACGTTCTTTATAAGTGCAGTAGGCGCACTGCATGAACTAACTAAAATAATTATAAGTGAATAGAATGTAAACTATCTAAAGGGAACTAACTCGCAGACGCAGAGCTTTGAGCTTAACACAACCGTGACAAAAACATGAAGGAACGCAGAATGAAAGAAACTGCTTTGAGCGCCAACTTTCTAAGGCGAGAATTTCTTTTTTAGTTTGTCCCTAACAATTCGTGTGGACTATTCGTGGACACGTGCCTCGGTTCGCCTTCGGGGCATTGTCCACGCGCATGCGCTCGGAGTGCAAGCCAACTAAATGAAATAACTTGTGAAGCGGACCTGAGCCAGTTCACCAGTCTTACTTGTAAGAACGGCTCTTTCGGAATAGGAGGTTCGTGAAATACACAAGCCTAAATTTTACACTATTCTTAAACACCTTTGAATATGTTTTATATTCGATAATTTTACTTTCTCGATTCTCTGAAGTAAATTATGTAAAACTCGTTTTCCTGCATTTCATTGGGGTCGGAAAACTGACCACAATGTTAAAGCTACAACGGTGCTTCCGGTTTCTTCGGAATTCCTAATTTCTTAACAAAAACAGTTATTTTTTGTGTAACCCAAGAAAGGCATGTCGGTATTGTCATAGTTAATGTTGTACTTTATATTTTGGATGAGGATAAAACTTGTTTTAATTTGGAAAAAAATGGAAACAAAGAAGTTATTTTCAATACACCCTTAACGAGACTCTCACTGCTAAGTTTATAGATAATCGGTGTCGACGTCGATCAATCATGCTCGTGCAGACCGACCAGAACTATTTCCCCTGCTGCTAGTGTCATTTGTCTTAGTCTTATGAAATAGCGAAGAACTACTTCGTGACATTCTGTTGTATCTCCTTAATATATTCAAATATTTTTACCCCTTTAAGTGGCATTTGAAATTTGGGAAAATAAAAAGTCGCAGGGAGAGGTATCAGACGAGACTGGTGGTCAGAGCAGCGCAATGCGATGTTTAGCAAGATATTGCTGCACAATCTGCGATGTATGGGCAAGAGCGTTGCTATTGTGGAGATGCCACTCGCCACTTTCATTGAATGCCGACATTGTGAATTGAGCTGCCTCCCTCAAACCCCGATAAACTTGGCAGAAATGCTCATTTTGGACTTTCTGGCCTGATGGAGTGCATTCGTGATGAACAGTTTCCTCATGATTGAACAAAGTTATGAGCATCGTCTTGACATTGCTGCAGCTCTGTCGTGCTTTTTCGTTCTGGAAAAGTTTCATGTCCTGCATTTTGAATAATGGGCCTTAGTTTCGAGGTTATACCCATATTCGTACAATTCTTCACCAGCTATGGCAGCTTCTAAATAATTTTTGTCGTTTTCCATGCACTCAAAACTATCACTAGCAGGGGGGAAATGGGCCTGTTTATCTGCATCTGTGAGCAGTTTTGTCACAAATTTGGCTGAGATGCGTTTCATACCCTAATCGTCCGTTCAAATCTGAGATGAACCGAAATTAGTGCTGAAATCTTCAGATAACTCACGAATAGTGATTCTGAGATTTTCTCGCTCAGCTGTGCGCATGCCTACGACATTGGTTTTACTTTTGCTTGTTTCGCGCCTTCCAGACAGATGATCACTCTTAACACTTTCACGGCCATCTTTAAAACGTTTAAGTCAATCATAAACTTGTGCACGACTCATAAATTTCTACAAATTATTTTTTAACTTTAAGTATGTGTCTTTCCAATTTTCCCTAAGTCAGTGAACCTGGTGTATATTCGGTGATCAATATTTTCCGCCATGATAAATGCGACGAACAGATTCACACACTTAAGAACAAAGCACTATTATCAAAAACCAGGTGAGAAGTGGAGAAGTGGACACGTGATTCACGGTACACCTGCCTAGTAGCTTCTAAGGTCAACCTGTGCAAAACCACTTTCTGGTGTACTTCGCGATTCCGAAATTATGCAACCATTCCAAATACCTTTTGGGTGCACTTCGTACATCCGGTTGGGCAGAAAAATCCTGTAAATTACATCATTTCAAATTTTATTTTTCAATTTCTAAGGCTTTCAGAAGGAATACATAAAGAAATGGTAGTATTTTCTTGGAAGAAGTACTGAATATTCCGAGTTTTGTGAAATCCTTCATGATTATCAGCAATTAAGAATTGCATATTAAATTATCATTCATATTAGACAGCATGTCCTCGGTGTTATGCTATTTAGAGAATACTTGACAAGGTTGCGTTTTAAATATATTTTAATACATATTCAAAAATGCTTTTATTAGAGCAAAAAGGATTTAACGAAGTTTACAGTTTTTTATTAGAACGTTTTTTTTTTATAAACATTTCACACCGATTTTTGTAAAGTGCGGTGGAGTTTTCTCAATTACAAATTCGCCTTTGAATAGGTTATTTTCAGTTTCAAAACATCTGATCTGTAAAATTAAGCGGTAATGTATGTAAGTTTGGAAAGTGAACACTATTCAGTCTTCTGTATCATCAGCGTAATCCCATTCATTATAATTAATCAATAACTTCTGTTTTGTATTGTATGCGCACATATCCGAGATCGTATATTAAAGAAGTTTGGCATTGGGCCAAAACATTATGGGATTTAGTTTCGTATAGATGAACATTTGCTTGAAAACCACATACCCGGTTTGTATATTCCTACATTAGTTTGCTGATGTGTTTTTTTATTTTCCGTTAAATCCTTTTTGGCCTTCTTTGCAAATCTCTCAGAAAAGTTTCCTTTTTTCGAATGTTAATCGGAATGTTGTTAGACGTGTTCCAAAGTACATTTCCTGGTTATGATTGGCATCATACGGGCACCGTAAGACAAGCAATTTCGATACGAGTGTTGTGTTAATAATTAAGTTTCACCAAAGAAAACGAGAAATCAAATTCTATATATAGTTAACATTTGATTCTGCATATACGAAGCCACGGCTGTTCTGAGACGTTCATGTTTCTAAACTTATAGAATTGAACGAGACGGACTCCTTAATCATTTAAAATCCAATCGAACTACTACTATTAAGGGATGCGTTTATTGGGCAAAATAAGCCGATTTACTAAGCGACATTGAAAGATCACAGGCTCCTCCCCATTTACACGCACACCATTGGCTGATAAAATGAGCGTGGTATATATCTAAGATTCCGACAACAACAGCACGGGTGAGATAATTTTTCCCCATCGGAATCACACATTGCTAAGTTGAAAAATAACAAAGCAAGATCCTGAAAGCAAGGTGATCATATTTCTAACTTTAGCTGGCAGTTATTATCTATAGTATACCTGTTTCTACATGCGACTGTGGTGCTGTGTGGAAAACGGAAGGTACAAAAGATAGAAAGTGAGACTCCTTCAAAAATGATAAGCACAAAATAGCGATAGCTGCTAAGACAGCGGATGCCGCTACGTTTGCTACAAAAGTAAAATGGGCTTACCGTGATCGTAAACCAATATTTCCACATGACGGATTTAAATCTAAAACTGTGCAGAATATTTTAATTAATTGTATTAAAACTGATAAAATTTATTCGCATGTCTAACATTGGCAAATCCACTGGCGTTGCTGGAAACACATCATTGATCGGTGGCACTAAACTTTTGAAACGTAACCATTTTCTTGTTTTCTGCATATTGCATAGATATGTGCTTCGCAGTCAGGGAAATTGTCCATTAAAGATGATAGTATTCCTGCAATTTCGTTTATTTTATATCTGATCCGATTTCTAAAGAAACGTTTGTCAAATTTTTATTTTGGTATTCTACACAATTTGGGCAAACCGACACCACGATAAGAAGAGGGCAATGTTTAATATCCGAGCAAACAAAGGCACCAGTTCACTACTTCGGCAAGATATGGAACGACGCACAACGAAACTTCCGTTACAAACCAAGACGGACCAAGTATAACGCTACCACAATGCTGAGAAACAGACGTGTATAGAAGGTATCTTGAGAATAATTTTGGACATAGCATCAATTTCTGTAGTTCTGAAAATTACAAATTCCTTAACTCATTCCACCATTCCTAACAACATCCACATGATAAAGTTGATGCAGATTTCAATGCAATTCACCATGAGGAACAAAATGTTATTCTTAATGATATGATAAATATCTAATTTTATGAGTAAATAAGTAGCGCATAGTTAGGGAAGATCAGAAGTTCAAGTACCATTTGTTTCAGGATGAATGATTTACAATTAAAAAGTATTTTTTGCTCTGGCTGAAATCTCAAGAAATATATCCACACAACCTTTATTGTTTCCTTAGTTTTGGTAAATATAACTTCTGAATATATAGCAGCATACAATTGAATAAAACTCTGTAACTAGTACAAACATCCATACGTAGCTAAATCCTCATTCGCTTTCATCTATTTATATACCTATGGGCTGACATACATGCTCAACCCGCTTTGTGAAAGGTGCGTCAGTTGTCTTTTGATTATACAGAGTATATAAAAAAGAAATGCAGCAGGTAAATGATTTTGTTTTTCTGATTTATGATATTCCCTACTTGAGAATTTCTTTATCAAAGCAATCATTTCTTTGCAATTTCTTTTGATGCTAATAACATAATATGTTTTAGCTGCAACTTACCCATTTGAAGCTTTTTGGATTACTTGAAAAGCTGACTTAAAAGTCAGGAGATAGAATAAATGTACAGTGCATTATGTGAGGTGAGAAAAATTTGGAATGTCAGTTTATAACAAAAAGTTATCCATTAAGTTTTTATGGGTTGCAGGAAATTTGCAATCTGATTACTAAGTTTTTTAAACGATGTACTGTTTGTTCTTGAAAATATATGAAATATAGAAACTTGTTTCGGGAGCAATTTATTTCTGATGAAATGGTATCCATGGATGTATTTCCAATTATTTCCCCTTCAAGCACTTTAGTGTATTAATGTCCGTTTCTTATGTAACGCATTCGCACCGCAAGCATTGCAGGACAAAGAAATTAGCTCTGTCACCAAAGAAAGAAAATGAAGGCATAGGATTTAAGGAAATCTTACATTTCAGAGCAGTATTTAATTTCGAATAGGATATGTGTAAAAAATGAAATAGCGAACAAATCGATACTATGGTGCAGAACTCAATTACATGGCTTAGTATACAAAATGAAGATAAGACATTTACTGAAGCAATGGTATGTAATTGAATCCGAATGGTCTATTACAATACTTGCCAATGATTGCTCTCTTCTGTCGAATACATTCATTAGATAATCCTAAAAGAGATACGGTAGTTTAATTTGGCACTATCGTCGAAGAAAAATTCCAAAGCCCGTCAGATAAATTTTTTGGTGAATTACAAATTCAAAGTTAAGGCTTCGCTTGATGACCATCTGAGTACAATTGATATAACATTGCCTAATGCCGTAACCTCAAGGGAGATATTTTTTGAAACTGATATACACTCATCGTCAAAAAATATTTGCACTCAGAAGAAACACTGATTAAGGTTTTTAAATTACATTTGCTAATTCGAGAATATTTTGTAAAAAACACAAGTTTGGATGTGTGAGGGTTGCAAATTATCTTAAATTTGGAAAAGACAGTCAACGCAAATAACACAGAAAATGAAAAGGAACACGCTGCTGTCTTTAAGCGATTGATTAATAATGAAATGGTTCACAAGATTTATGATTATTTCTCTCTGTCATTTAAATCATGTAAGATATTTCTTTTCGGGAAATAAATTTTTTGAAATTTATTTATTTTTTGATTTTCTTTTTTGATTGGAGGTTTAACGACCACCGTGAGCAACTCAATGGGCTATAAGCAGTCGCCCGTCTCTAATTTAGGGTCACTGGTTCCAGGGAAGGGAGAGAGCCAGTGCCGTAAGACAAACACAACATCCATGCCTCACCGGGATTCGAACCCGGTCCCCTTACGGGCGAATGATCAGAGGCCAGCCCCTTAGACCACTGCGCCACCGAAGCGGCTGAAATTTATTTTAAATTGTTTGTCAGAAATACACTGTAGTGCCAAACAAAATGTTGTACCTCTGAAACACCGTGTTTTTTCTCATCGCGGTCGGATAACGGCAGTAACTCCACGAAGGATGGACCCCACAAGCTTTTTGTAGTACTGTGGAGACAGTGCACACCATGTTTCCTGAAGAGCTTCCCACAATTCCATAATATTCAAAGGTGGATGTTCCTTGACATTGGCGACGCGTTTAACAGCGTCCCAAATGTGTTCGATGGCGTAAATAATAGCACCGTTTCTCCCGCCATAATCGAGCCACAGTGACGTGTGCTATGACGCATTGTCGTGTTGAAAGAGGTCACACCCGTTGGAGGAGTTGCATGACATGAAAGGTTGCAAAGGATTACCAAGGTTGCTTACGCCACCTGGTGGCCAAACCATTTTTATAAAAATTAGAAATTATATGCAAACGATTTTCCATCAGAAGCTGTATACGGTGCAGAAAGAATTTTTCAAATCGGAGATATAGAAGCAGAGATATAGGAGCAAACGCAATTTACCATTACGCCCCCTTGCGGAAAGTCTATGAATAACTTAAAATTTTTAAATTTATAGGAAAAACATGTCACACTAGAAACACTATCCAACAAAGAAGGAATTTTTAAAATCGGATTCCTAGAAGTTGAGATATTGGCAATGATAAGATACATATCTACGCACCCTGGCGTAGAAACCATGCACTATTTTAAGAAGAAAATGTTTCTAAAAGGTTTGTCGACATGAGTAGGATCAGTCTACAAACGACGTTTCTTCATTCGAGATTTAGAAGCTCATACTTTGTTGCAAATACATCAGAAGCGGAAATTAATATTTACGCCCTTTGATGGCCAAACCATTTTTTTACAAAAATTAGAAATTATGTGCAAACAATTTCCCATCAGGAACTGTATCCGGTGCAGAAATAATTTTTCAAATCGGAGAATTAGAAGCAGAGACATAGGGGGAAACGCAATTTACCGCTACGCCCCCTAGCGGAAAGTCTATGAATCACTTGAAAATTTTGAAATTATATGAAAACATATCACACTGAAACACTGTACAACAAAGAAGGAATTTTTCAAATCGGACTCCTGGAAGTAGAGAGATTCACAAAAATAAGGTATACCTCTACACCCCCTGGCGGAGAAACTAGAATATTTTAGGAAGAAAATATTCCGAAAAGGTTTATCGATGTGAGTGGCATCAGTCCAGGAAAGAATTTTTCACTCGATGTTTTAGAAGCTCAGATTTTATGGCAAATACATCAGAAGCAAA
The DNA here is from genome assembly GCA_039090855.1 of Macrothele yani. Lineage (NCBI taxonomy): Eukaryota > Metazoa > Arthropoda > Arachnida > Araneae > Macrothelidae > Macrothele > Macrothele yani. Next base: position 102,344 of record JAYWMT010000249.1, on the reverse strand, counting down.
AATTAACGCTTACGCCCGCTGGTGGCCAAAGTATTCTTTACCAAAACTTCGAAATTATATGCAAAATATTTTCCATCAGGAGATGTATCCGCTGAAAAAAAAAATTCCAGATCAGAGTTTTAGAAGAAGAGTTATCGGGAAAAATGTAATTTTCTTTTACGGCCCCTAGCGGAAATATTTGCGTAATTTGAAAGATAAATTATATCTAAAATAATTTACGACATAAATGAAATCGAAAAATAAGAGATTTTTTTCAAGAGGTTGTTTAGAAGCAATAATATAGAATAAAACGTAATTTTAAATTCGACATCATATGAGTTTTCGCCCTCTAGCAGCGAAATTGTACATCGTAAAAAAACGAAATGCAGGATCGTCATTCACATATTTAAAGCTTCCGATTGCAAAAAGAATTTTTCAAATCGGACTAATAGTTGCAGAGTGACCGTGGGTACAGACGGACAAACCGATAACATAAGCACGATCTTTTCTTACAAAATATGTCCTAAAAAAAGTAGTTGTAGTAGTAACATGATACAAACTATAGTAGCTTATAACAGAAAATTACACTACTCCTGGTAATTAAAAAGAGTAAAGATGGATTTCTTGGAATGTTATTGGCTGGAACAGGAAGGTTAAGAGTGTTTGGCCTGCAGTCACGTAGTAGACATGGGTTGCATTATGAAATTTAGCCAAATTGTTTTTTTATCAGTTATAGTCGTTACTCCATTCTATTTGCAGGGAAGTCTGCTCAGCCAGCTTGAGAAAACAGCGTGTACTAGATGCTTCAGCTAACAATATCAACGATGACATTTGGTAGCGAGATTCGACCCTCCTTGTAAAGAAAATAATTCCTCAAGTATTTTTTGATAGTTTTTTTATTCCAGTTTCTAGAGAATAACATTTTTCCTGGAATATAAGCCGCTGAATGTCATAAAATGTGTTATATGTGATTGTCACAGCTGAGGTAAATAATAAGAAATAATACGTGTGCAATTTACTTTGTTATTTAGCTGAGAATGCGGTATATAAAAATGCACATATGAAATCATGTTCAGAATTTGCATTTTTATTTCCCTAATAAATGAAGAAAAGTAGTTAAAAAGCACAGAAAAGAGCTACTTTTCAGCACAATTAATGGAGCAATGTACGTTTTGGAAAAAGCAGTTGTAGCTGTAGCAAGATACGTTTTAAAAATGTAGTTATAACAGTAGTTTGTTACTTTTCAAAAGTAGTTTTCCACTCACTGTATTATTCTCACAACGTCCAATATTTCTATTGCGCAATTGAAACTTTAGGTGAGATTTGTATCTACCCAGCTTGGTGTCGACTTTAGCAAGTGTCCTTCTAATAATCTAAATATACCAATTCATTAGGATCATTTTGACCAGATCTGCTACACAGCTCACTTTATCACATCGGCTACGGAATTCAACGAACACATATAAAAATTTTATTTGTACAGTCTAAAACAAAAATTTTATATGACATGCGATTAACATCTTATGGCATAATGCAGCTTAAATTGGAAAGATTATGTCAAAGATCAGAAGAAAAAATGTATATGAGGTCAGATATTCGTTCATTGCTATTTTAACAAAATCAGCATTTCGTAATTATAAAAGCGGAAGAAAATTATGTAGCCGTGAATTATTTTCTACTTTTAACTGTTTAGCGATTGAAATTTAACTACACTCTTAAGGTAAAACAAATGGGAGAAATATTTCTTTAAGTTGTTATCTAACAATAATTTAACACACTCTGCAAATTTTAATTAGGAAAATTCCTTTGCTTCACCTTTGCTACATGTACACATTCTCATAAAAAAATATAAGCTCTATATAATATTGCAAATGTTTGATCTCTGCAACAGCTTTAAATTTTTAACGTACATTCTCTCCGACAACAAATAGAAGACATCGCTTTTTCCACTTTTATAAGTTAGTCACGGAAAAGTTATTATCGGTCGCTACCGGAAATCGAGCCCAGTCTTCCAGTTACGCGCCGAACATGCTACCACTGCACCACAGCGGCCTTAACAATCTCCAGACTCACATACGACAAACTGTCAAACCATTATTGATGTTCCTAATCCATGTCAACTGTGTATTTAATATTCTCTCCGACATCTTAAACAGATATAAACTTGTTATTGGTTTATTTTAACTTATTGACATTAACTGCTTGATAATTGATGTTCAGACATCTCTGTGCGAATAGTGAAGATTCAGACACCTCTCTTTGGATATCTAAAGTTTCCCGGTAGCGCAGTTGTCTAAGATCTGGCGTTCGAGATGCGTCCTGGTTCGAATTCCTGTGAGGCATGGATGTTGTGTTCGTCTTACGGCACTGGCTCTTAATCATCCTTGGAACCATTGATCGTAAATTAGGGAAGAGAGACTGCTTATAGTTTCTTGAGTTGCTTACGGTGATCGTTATAACCCCAAATAAAGAAAAAATTACTGAATCGTAAGAAAGCGCCACGTCACAGACCAACTTATAGGTACTCGTATGTCCGCAGCAATAGGACGACTGTGAATGCAAGATGTCTCGATCGACAGGAATAATTTATTTCCGTAGCCGATTGACAATACGGTGCGAAATAAGGAATCAACTCGTGCGGGATATTTCAGCAACATTGCCGGTCCTACATCAACTGTTATGGATGTGATATGCAAATAGCCGCATACTGGATTCAAATCTGCCAAAAAACGACACGGTAAACCTACGAAGTTAACATGACGTAACACGAGACCTCTCCAGATTTTCGCTGAAGAGAAGTACGCATGCGAAAAAGATATCTAGCTGATCGACAGTCAGTATTAGAGAAGGATTAGTTTGTGGTGTCACAGATCCTTTAGTTTATGTTTTAATATTCAAAACAAGTTTGTAAAATCATACAATGCATTGAGTGTGATAGGCTTTCCAACATACCAGAAATCATTACTCAAGTTATTTCTCAAGTTAAGAGGAATATAGCTGTAGAATAAATCTCGCTCATATGCCCTGACTTTTAACTCCATTTCGATGATATTTAGCGAAATATACTTCCAGAAAAACATGCTAAAGTTTTGTCTCAATCGAAGCATTTTTACGTAAGTTATGACGCATAAGGACAATGGAATGAATTCCATTCCTATTTCCTGATCTTTGACTCAATATCACCCATTTTCAATAAGGTTCGTCCCTAGGTGGTATTCTACCACATACTAAAATTTCATCGAAATCGAACCATTTTCATGCACTTTGTAATGCATAAGGGCATGGAATGCATCCCGCTCCTATTTCCTAACGTTTGACATAATTTCGCCCATTTTCAATAGGGTTCGTCCCCAGTAGGTCTTCTACCACATACTAAAATTTCATTGAAATCGAACCATTTTTTACGCAAGTTATGACGCATAAGTGCAATGAAATAGATCCCACTCCTATGACCTGACTTTTGATACCAATTCGTCCATTTTCAATAATATTTGTCCCCAGAAGGTCCCCATCCACATACAATGATTGAAATCGAATCATTGTTACGAAAATTATGACGCATAAGGGCATTGGAATTACTCCCACTCCTATGTCCTGACTTTAGACCTCATTTGTCCCATTTTCAATAGGGTACGTCCCCAAGTAGTCGCCTACTACATATTGAAATTTCATCGAAATCGAAATATTTTTTCCACGAGTTATGGTGCGGAAAGGCAGAGAGCCGGACAGAGGTGGAGCATATACGCTTCTTCAAACCAACGGTTGGAAAGCGTTAATAACTCCCTCCATTACATTAGAAAACATTTGGTGGAATTTAAGAATTCCTTATATAATGCAATTGAACTTGCTTTTCAAAAGAGCTTAATTAAAAGCGAAGTGAAAAAAAAAACACAGCACCAGAAAAAGAAAATACAGATTCCTTTATAAAATTTTTTTTTTCAATACTTTACTGAAAGCTAAATTTTCCAGCTTTTTCTGTGAAAGTTGATACTTCTTTTAGATAACTGAATCCATTAACATTAACACCTAGGTCAGAGCAATGTAGTACAATGAAACTGAAGCATAATTTGAAAAACCCAGCATAACACAAAAAACTAAATAAATGTAAAAATTTAAAATATCACTAAATGCATCGTCTGTTATGCAAAATGTATACGCCTGAAATTAAACGGTGTTTGGTTGCATTGCTTTGATTTTCCAGGGTCGCCCAGAAGGTTAGGGTACAACAAGCGTGAATCTTCAAATGTATTTCATTTATTTATTATTTATATAATTACATTTATTTGAAATTCTTATATTTATGAGCGCTTAAGATAGTATTCAAAATTATAATTTTTGTCTAATTTATATCACTTTTGAAGGAGAATTTTAAACATATGTTTGTAATTCGGTATCATTTAATACACCTCAGTATAAATTTTTCGTAAATCAATATTAGGATTTGAACAAAATTCCTGTCACGCGTTCTTTCAGGATCTCACTGGAACAGAAATACAGTCTCAAATGAAGAAAACCACTAATACTATGATTTACAAGAACAGTTCAAATTCGCCATGTTTTTCCTCAATAAGTGGTGCGTAAAACCTACACCATGCAGAAAGGAAAACTTATCTGATTAAGCACAACGCACCAGCATTTTTTGCACTAAATTTCCATTCAGTCACGCAAACCAAACAAGCCCATGTGACTATCACAGTATTCCATCGAATTCACAAAGTGACGTGGTTTCTTCGGAATTGATTTATTTTTTTCTCAAAAAACCTTTCCACTGGCTGATTTGAAAAAAAATAATTTTCAGTACTGTGCGAAATGGAAGAATGAAAATTGCTAAATAAAAAGGTCATAAAGGATGATTCACACTACATTTTGAACAAACACTATCATGAAAGAAATACGGGATTACGCCATATAATACAAATTTTGAAGATGAAACTTGGTCGTTCTGGGTGGTGTAGTGGTTAGCATACCTAGGCGTTTTCTGGGAGACGCGGGTTCGAGTCCCGCTCCAGGACGATGAAAATTTTCAAGTTTTCGGATATTATCTGACTTACCATCCTTGTCACATTTACGCCAAAAAACGGATTGTCATCTTCAAAATTTGTAAACACTATCATGTTTTGACAGAATTCTCCTCAAACTAAGAACAAATAATGAAAACACCTGAAGAAAAATTTCCCGACACCACACAACATGAGTGTGTAAAAAATGCTATAATTTAAGTAGAGAGGGGTGGAGGTAGGAAACTGTATGTGGTAGTTTAATTTATGCCAGCATTTTTAGGGAAAATCCTCTAAAGTATACAGAAGATAAAGTTATTTATATATTTGAAGAAGTCAGAAATGATTTTTCTAAGATATAGAAGCTATTTTGCGTTTCACGTTTTTATCATATGTGTAGCTCAAGAGTTATGAGATAATCTTTCTAAAATTTTTGCATACAGATACATTCCTTTTGTAACAGTGATCATGCTATAGATGATAACACGTTTCAGGAATTATGGGAACCCAAATGATATGATGTGAGTGTAATATGCTAAAAACGTATATAATTCATATTTTGCATCTTCAATGATTTCATATTAGGAAATTAACAGACACACCATACTATTTCTATGGAGAGAATATTTTCTGAGCCACGGCTGCTAAACGTAAAAGAACAGATAGAAATTCTGATAATCACGTTTCGAGATGGGAATTAGGTAATCAAAAACATACTGCCGGAAAATTCAATTAAAGAATTGCGCCGCTTATGGTATAACCACAAATATCGATGATAAACGTTTCCGGGAAGATCTAAATGTATAGTTTCAACTAAACAGGTAGCTTTTTACTAGTTATCAAACTCCATTTCAAAACGTAAACAGGACTGAGAAACCTGTGTATTCAAAAAATCAGAACCAGCCGTTAATGATATTACTTGATGGAATTTACGGCACTGAGGCTCGCCGAATTAATTGAAAAATGACAAAAATCAGCGTATTGTTTATTTTTGGATTTCCAACTATTCGATGATACTCCGGAATTGGGAAGCGCGAAATATTTTTCTCAAGCCCTTCAGTTTTTTATTTCAGTAATTAGCAATACCACTGATGTGTGTTTACCACTTATTTTTTACAGTTTTTTTTGTATTAAATATTTACAGAACTACTAAACAGTGATGTACTTTACGACACGTTTCTTTATCGCAATTAGCTTAGATTTCTTCATTAGCAAGCTGTTTCTGGATTTTGTTAAATTTTTTCGTTTGTCCAGGAAAAAGGAAGCCATGATAATTGCAAAATGTCATAATTTTTAAACTTTGAAATTAAGAGTGATTGGAAATATGTTCATTCTATTCGTTGTGGATTTGTTTTTATAGCAGCAAACTGTGAGAAGCCGGTTTTAGCCAATGAGATTTATCCAAAGCTTTACTCTCTTTTTTTCCCAAACCAATTTGAACCTCATTCGCATCATACATAGGAGAGAAAACGAAATATTGCTGATACACCAGAGTTACATAGAAAGAAATAAGTACAGAGCTTTATGACGTAGTAATCTGAGTCTTTACTGAGGTGTACAGTAATCGTACATGATCTGCCAATCTTCCACTCGCCAAAGGGCTGTTTTTAAAGCCCCACGAGAAAGACTTATAGACACAAATTAAACAACTGAGTGCAAAACATAAATAGAACAAGATATGTTAAAAATTATATCAAACAAACAACAACCACTTGAGATTACATCAGCGAAATAACTAGTGATATTCATACGATAAATATATGTTTTGTTTAGCTCTGAAACCGCAGTCCTTGCATGTGGTAAATTAATCGAGAGGAAATGTTTGAAATATTTTCAGTGAGAATGTATTCCTATGGTCTGCCTTAGTATGTTTACTTCTGGTGTGGTTTACGGGGCAAAATTATTGATGTCACTGCAGAACGAGAATGGTTCATCATTTTGTACTCCCCTTGACAGCGCAGTGATGAATGTGTCATATTTCTATCATCTTTATGTTCTTTAAGCATTGTAACAGATGACCTAATCTTATGTGTGTATAGCTTTTTGGATCCAACATGGTACTATGTGGATGAAGTGTACTTCAGCACTCTCACAACTGATATTTCAGAGATCATGCCGTGTGACGCATCTAGGCGATTGTATCCCCCACGTCATCATTAAACCACTTCAAAGTTTTTAACCAGAAAGATAATTTCAGTATATGTTATGGCCCGATGCTTCTTCGCGCAAACCTGTCAGTGCCTTCATTACAAATGTTATTTATGTTTCTCGCTTTACTGATTACCTTGCTTACGATGTATCCTAAGTGTACGAAAAAGAACACCAGCATAATGTGCGAGACCTAACGTTTCAGTTCTAATGTTCTTATCATCTTAGCACACGGAAATTTTCAGGTAGAACGTGATCTGATGTAAGCCTCCTTGTAATTGCCTGGGTGAAAATATTTTGGGTTCATATAGTTGTTTATTATATACTATTCTTCAATACAAGACAAATATCATTAACGTATCTCAATCAAATCGCTGGTTGCGATGAAAATTCCATCTGTATTTATATTTATGGAATCACAGCACATCGTCAGTTAATGCTGAAGACAGTGGGTGTCACAAGAACTTTTTTCGCTAATTAATTCTGGATCTTGGTAAAACGTGATCTGGCTTTCAACAGATCAAATTCTACGAAGACTGTTAAATCCTTACATTTTCTACATAAGCAATTATTATGTGGAAGATCGTTAAGATGCCCATTATTAAACAATTTCATGAAAGATAAAGAGTGAGTGAAGCATGCGTTTTAAAAGGCGATTGAGTGTTAAACTTTTGATATGTAAGACAAGCTATAATTAATATGATTGACTGAAATACGAATCTATATGAAATAACAACCTTGAAATTGATTTACAAATTTACTAATTTTAATATTTTGTTCGATGGTTTAAAGACCTCTGCGTGCAACTGAATTGTCGATAAGAAGTCTCTCGTCTCTGATTTATGGCCATTGTCCAAGGAATAGAAAGAGCCAGTGTCGTTAGATAAATACGACATTTATAGCTGTAATGTATCAAAAATCCCTTGATTGGTTTAAAAGAGGAACACGAACGCAAGCTTTCACCACCAGACAGGAGGATTCATTAGCTAGTATTTCCCTCAACAATTAGTTCATTAGGAAAGTTCACCAGTTGTTCTACAATTTTGCTTACAACATCCATGTCTTACCGGGATTCGAAACCATAACCACCACGAACAAACGGACTGAAGCCAGCGTTTTGGGTAATGGGCCACAGGGGCTGCCTAGGATGTAGGGCTGGATTTGCTTTTAAGGCTGTGCAGGTTTAATATGCATTCTTGTCCGATGCCTATAAAGTAGGTAGATCTTAACCTTCTTCCGTGTTATAGCAAAACCACACTTATATCTTATGCAATAATAATGTGAAAAATTGTTCGATGTTTCGATGAAACGTATTAATTGGTAATCGTCCTAAAATCATATCAAATGCACAAAATAGTATTGTATTTTCTTGAAATTATGAGTTTTAGAATAATCTCTTAAATTGCATTCTTAAAATGAAAGCACCATCTATAAATTCCGAAAATAAAAACGAAAAGAAATAATCATTGTCCAAAATAACACTTTCAGATTTAAAGGTAAAGAAAAGATGTGAAGACATCAGATTGGTAGCGATTAGGAAAAATTTATAACAGCCATAAAAGAAAAAAGGTAAATTTAGCGCTTCAATTATAAAGAAATGACAAAGATTTTATATTGCTCCTCAGATTTGCTTCAGAATTTCAAAAATTCTCAAAAGTTTTAATTTCAAAGTTATTTTCAAACACATAAACAAGATGGATTTTTACGGATCAAAAGACTACGTCTAAGACATAAATGCCTGGGGAATTTATCAGATACCATGTGCATGTGGACTTTCATAATTAGGACAGGCCAGCAGGGCTTTAAGTTTCCGTGTGAAGGAACACGAGACTTACGTACGGAACTATGAACTGAAGAAGTCATCAATAGCCCAACATTGTCACGAAAATAACCATACATTTTTGTTTGGAAGCGCTATCCTTATTGATAAACCTGATTCGACTAACAAACTTAATGTATTAGAAGCTTTCCACATACACCGGAATTCTTCACGACTTTTCAATGACATGACATCTATGCCATTTCTCTCAAGTGCGTGGAAACAACTAACCAAAAACCGTGACCGTCAGAACTCTGATGATGTCACAATGATTTGAAAGTTTACGCTCCTTTCGTCCTGATGATGCCGAGTCAAACGCTCCGCGAAACTATAGTCGATGTTAATAAAACATTTAATTGTGAATAAACGTTGATAATTTATTCTAAATGACAAATATATCAAAAATTGATATCCGATTTTCCTGTATATGGTTACTCATTACTATATACGATGATACGTTCAATTTCAACAAAAACGATTTACATGAGAATTATCGATATTGATGTTTCTGGTACAACCAGTTCTGGTGTTTTACAAAATTATGTACGCATATGTATTTTATACTGGCAGAACTAGTGGTGTTGGATTTATAATAAACAAGAAACTGAAGGATAAAGTTGTAGAAGTTGAAAGTTCCTCTGACAGAGCTGCACGACTTGTTATCCAACTGTCGAAAAGATACCAGGCTCAGATTATTCAAACTTATGCACCCACCACAAGTCATGCTGAAGAAGAAATTGAAGAATTTTATGAGGAAATTCGTGATCTAAATAATAAAGGTAAGCAGCACTTGAAGATAATTATGGGAGATTTCAATGCAAAAATAGGGCAACGGCAACAGAATGAAACTTCAGTAGGTAAATTCGGTCATGGCAACAGAAACCAGCGTGGAAATGCTCTCGTAGAGTTTGCAGAGGCAGAAGGGTTTTTCATCTTGAACTCCTTTTTCAAGAAAAAGCCACACAGGAAATGGACATGGAGACATCCAAATGGGACGACAAGTGAAATTGATTTTATTATGTGTAACAAAAAATTCGTCATAGAAGACTGCAGTGTGCTAAACAAGTTCAACACAGGCAGTGACCATAGATTGGTGAGATGTAAGATGCACCTCAACACTAAACTCGAACGTAGCAAGCTCATAAGACAAACAAAATGTATTGACATAACCAACCTTAAAAAACACCATAATACCTTCAAATTGGAACTGAAGAACAGATTCTCTGCTTTAGAAGGCCTAACATCGGAAGAAGTGGATATTTCTGAAGTTAACAGAAAAGTAACCAAAGCTCTTATGGAAACAGCAACAAAATTAGCTGGGTCTAAGAACAAATTGCATGTGAACAAATTATCAGGAAAAACCAAAATGTTGATGCAAAAAAAAAAAGAGAGATGAGGAAAACTAAAGAAGATGTGACTTCCAAAGTGGAATATATAGAGCTATGCAAGACAGTACGAAAAAGTATCACTGAAGACGTAAGGAAATTCAACTGTGAACTAGTAAGAAAAGCAATTGAAAACAACCAAAGCCTAAAGATAGCAAAGGGACATCTCAGTAAGGGGAAAAAACAGATTATGGCACTGAGAAAAGAAGATGGTTCTGTAACAAGAAATAGAGGCGAAATTTTGACAAGAGTGAAAGATTTCTACTCCAAATTATATGAAAGGGATGATACATGTACTCCAGACATCATGAAAGGTACCAGTACCAGAGTTCTTCCAGTCCTTCCAGCAGAACTTGCACATGCAATCAAGAACATGAAGCGGGGAAAAGCTCCAGGAGAAGATGGAATTACTGTAGACATCATACAAGAAGCAAGTGGAGAAATCGAAACAGTACTCGCCCAAATTTTCACTCGATGCCTTAATGAAGGGAAAATTCCTGAGGATTGGAACAACGCTACAATGATCCTGCTACATAAGAATGGTGACATTGAGGATCTCGGAAACTACAGACCTATCAGCCTCCTATCAGTAGTTTATAAAATCTTCACTAAAGTTCTTTCACACCGCTTGAAGGTAACACTGGACATGGCTCAACCGAGAGAACAAGCTGGATTCAGGAGTGGCTACAGCACAATAGATCATATCCACGTACTGAGAGAACTAATTGAAAGAGCGAGGGCATATGAGCTTCCATTGTGCATGGCTTTTATCGATTATGAGAAAGCCTTTGATTCGGTGAAACCATCAGCAGTTGCAAAGGCTCTGAAATCCAGCGGTATTGAAGATGCATACATTAATATTATTAATAACATCTATGAAAATGCAAGTGCAAAGATTCGGCTGTTTGAAAATACAACACACATAAAAATTGGAAAAGGAGTGAGACAAGGTGACACCATATCTCCGAAGCTCTTTAATGCCACATTGGAAAATGTCTTTCAATCACTGAACTGGGAAAACAAAGGGATAAAGATTAATGGAGATTATCTAACCACCTTCGTTTTGCTGATGACATAGTCATTTTTGCAACTACCCCATCAGAGCTACAGAGTATGATCCAGGAACTTGCAAACAAGAGTAAAGAAGTGGGAATAAAAATGAACTTTCAGAAGACAAAAGTGATGTACAATGCTTTTACAAGAAATGAAGATTTATCGATTAATGGAGAAAAGCTGGAGATAACAGACACGTACGTTTATCTTGGACAGCAGATATCAAGTGAGGGTCACATTGGTGAAGAAATTAATCGACGTACAAAACTTGCCTGGAGAGCTTTTGGAAGAAACAGCATAATTTTCAAGAGCAATATGCCATTATGTCTTAAAAGAAAAGTGTTTGATCAATGCATCCTTCCAGTGCTTACGTATTGTGCAGAGACGTGGACCTTAGCTAAAAGAGACATACAAAGGCTGCAGACAACTCAAAGCAGCATGGAGAGGTGCATGCTTGGTGTAATCAGGAGAGATAAGAAGAGGAACACGTGGATCCGAAAAATGACAAGAGTGGAAGACATCATGATCAGAGTTAAATCCCTGAAATGGCAAAGGGCTGGACATACTGCCAGAAGAACAGACCATCGATGGACAGCCGAAATTTTAGATTGGATTCCAAGGGACAGGAAAAGACCCAGAAGAAGACCACATGGAAGATGGGTGGATGAAATTCGAAAGTATGCGGGAGTGATATGGAGGAGACTGGCACAAGACAGACCGTTGTGGAGGAAACTTGGGGAGACTTTCGTCCAGCAGTGGATTGATAATGGTTGACAATGAAGATGATGATGATGTATTTTATATTGTCAAAACATAATGAAACGTCACCTGAATAAAATCATTCTAGGCATTTTGTTGTTGAAAAAATAAGTAATGCTTATTTATGGAAAACAGCTACTAATTGTACTCTCAAACAACCAGTAGCATCATCTAATGGCATTGAATAGTTTAAAGCTCTTTAAAACACTTATCTACTGCCTGCAGACCAAAGTTCATCTGTGGAGCGCAATATTTGTTTTTGTAAGGCAATTTGTATAGGTAAGGATCTAAAACAATATGAGAAACTATCAAAATTACTTTAACTCAACCTCTTTTTACCCTCTAATTCCCGTCAGTTCAAGTCGAATGCGTAATTACAATCACCGAGATTTTGAAGCAAGAAATTTAAACAAAGAAATGCGGCTAAATATACAGTGATTACATATTAGCATATTCTTATTGCCATTTCCTTTAGAAATTCCAATTTTTAAATCAATGTTCAGTACGCCATATGTAATTACCATGATAGTTAAATGTCTTCCTATTTTTGTATTGGCGATACAACAAATAATTCCTCAGATTACTTGTGAATGCATAATTTCTCATTTCTCTAAGAATATACCATTATCCCATGCCATTTTATTCGTCATTTTCCAAAAAGAAAGACCGGACGAATGCTAAGAAGCGAGCGCTCAGACCACTGCGCCATCGATGCGGAAATAGTTTTGACACGCTATACAGTTTAGATTTTCAGTTTACACTTTGAAGTTAATTTGTGTATCAATATATTTCACAAGTACATCTTTCATGATCATTACAGTATTTTATTACGTAAATGAAATATAATAAACCTTAATGGCCTTTTTTTTTAATTCTTAAAATATTATGCTGTTTTTAAACTCGCCTTTAATTAGGCTTCTATGATTCAAGTTTAAGACGTAAAACTATTTTAAACATTGATGCTGTGGCTATGATTAAAGGTGGTGTTACTGAATTATATGCTTCATGAGAGTATTTCTTTGAAATCATGTTAAATTTACTTACTGCTACAGTATTGTAGCTTAGACAACGAATAAAATTTTCTTTGTTTTGTGTAAATACTATATCCCCACTGGTGGTGTATACTTATCTATTTGGGGACGTGGGTTTTGCACATCCTTTCCCTGTACGAAATTTTTCCACTTAGAGCTCATTTATTTGCTGGTTTCAATATGTTTCTGTTCTTGCTGGTTCTTTGTGTAAATGAAGAATAAATGCGGTTTTTGAGTTTTATATTCGGAATCAGTACTGCTGAATGATATTTTCATGAGGCACGCAACGTTGCAGAAAATGTGTGAATGAAAATGTGTATTTTGTACCACTACTCGTCTCTTGAGATCGACCGATGTTTTGAAAATATGAGAAACTAATACTCGATTATCCTAGAATTATAATCTCTGTGTAAATGTTCCCTTCCGGATAGAAACCGTAGAGCAGTTATCGCCCCCATTGTAATGGTTTTGGGTGTGATGTGATCTTAGGCTTGTTTCTTTCGGGAAATACGCATTTGCAATTTTAGTGAAGAGACGAAAGGGACTGGTGCTCGTACATTCCATGTAATATGGAGCCAATATATGTTGCAATTCCCTCATCAAACGACTACAGTGAGGAAGCAAGAGAATCTTTGCAATTAGGATTGCTTGCACGTTTTGCATTGGAAAGAAAAGAAATGTAAGGAGGATATATGATGGGAAATAATTTAAAACGGCTGGTGTTTAAAACTAGTTGTAATTTTTTTAATATTTATTCATCGTATTTTCCAGCTTGGGCCGGAGGATCAATTACTTATGAAGACGTAAAGTGAGTCGCACTTGCTAATAACATTTCAGGGGAAAATATATCATTACTTTGTTTCAACTGAACAGCACAGTAAATCTTTTGATATATCCGTAGTTATTCGAAACAACTTCGGTCGAAGCAATCTCGAGAGGCAAGAAAAATATTAGATTTATGCTCTTCATTTGAATACTTTGTTACCAGGATTCTCATACTCACATAACACCACCGTTGGTTTCACGCTAAATAGCTCATGCTGTGAATATATTTAAAAATGTGGAATTGAAATTTCTACGTGTTTAAATTTTTATTCATACATAACGAAATCATTCATATGTGACTCCTTTTTTTTTTTTGCATCTAGTGCTCGCTATTTGCAGTCGGGTTGACTAGGATGACGCATTTACCGTCCAAGTGTTCTATATTTCAAGAGTACGCTATCTCCACTAGATAGGAGATAAGACAGCTTTGAAAGAAACAACAAACGTAAAATGAATTAATTCAACAGACGTACTATAATATTTTTGTAGTTAAATTCTAAATGCATAAGCTCGCGTCATGGTGTGCGTCCAAAGGTCAAAAACTGTTTTTTAAGAAAAGTGTTTTTAACACTGAAAACTACGAATACCATAACGTTGAGCTACTTGCTGCAAGCACATATGAATGGTTGACGTTCCACAAAGTTCTTACCAGGTGTATAAATCCATGCTCTGAAGGATGTTAAAATAGCAATGCACAACGTGTGGGTAAGTACTCTGAAGGTTTTAAATAAAAAAGAAAGCACTGCAATATTTTTCTTATGAAGGCCAATTTTTCTCGTACAGTATTCGACACCGCTAAGCAGGTTACAAAATAACCTACACTGTGACTTGTGAACCTCTCATGTGCATGAAAAGAATTGTACGAAACAGCGGTGCAGGTTTATAAAGCAATATGCCGAAATAAGAATTATTCGTGACCTTCCCAAACACGCCGCAGTAGGGATGAAGAATTACGCAATCATTGGTACTCAGCAGTAAAAGGCTGTTGTGATATTTTAAACTTGAACGTTGTTCTTTCAAACCCTAATACAAAAGCACTTCCCTATTCTTAAAATTATAATCTGATACCCATTCGTTCTGTGCTGGTGTGTTTTACCTTTTGCAGTTCTGTATTTACATAACGTTACCTATTCTTTGATGTTCGCTACCATTCGCTTCGGTTTATGGAATATTTTTAGTAAAATTATTCCAAAAACCGGATGTGAGATATTTGAATTATCACATACTTTCTTCTAACACAGGACGAGAAAGTAAAAACTCAGCAATATTTGAGTAGAAATGAGATACCTTTGAACTCAATGGGATCGATCGTAAGGTCTCGCCCTCCAAGATAAGAAATATTTTCTCAGGTTCTGCAGAGCAATGTAATTGGAATGCTCAGAGTTGCGGAGACACAGCGACCGTTTGATTTATCAAACATGCAATTTCGTATTTGTTGATGCCTGCATAAAATTTCAGAAGCAAGGAAGCTTTGCTGTTACTTAGTAAAGCGCCCCAGCTTTGCATTTTTTCTGCAGAATATCCTTTTCCTTAATAGGATCTGAGTACAAACTCTTGAAAGATTTGAGATTAGAAGACCACAAAGCTCTAACGCAAACATATCTCTTATAGATATCATACTAAATGAATGTTTTGGTACGTTTATACCCTTGTGAAACTAGTTGTTTTATTGTAGGCAGAAACATTTAACAGGAGGCGCATATCTGAGGCTAATTTAAGAAAGATTTCAATCAAAATGATTTGTGAATATACCCTGCTCGACATAGAAATGCAACACGAGAACTTATTTGTCGGAGAGTTTTGAAAATTTTGGGAGCATGTCGATTATTTGATTATGAAAATAATTGAAGTTTTGATTAAGTCACATGATTGGTGAGGCAGGTCAAAGTTCAAAACTGCTCGGCGCAGCGAAGAATGGCCGTCCTCACCTGAGCGTGTAAATACGGTATTAGGTGATCTCTGTAGTGCAAACATGTGAAAGAAGTAAGAATGACTGGGTATTCATCATTTATTTACTTAAAGTTAATTAATCAATGCGTCGAATCTCTACCAAAAGGCTTCAGGACGATTCAAATGTAGGAGGAAGGTGACACAGTTTTAAATACGCGCCCATGCCTAACGTTTTTTTGAGTGGCGTTCTTATGTCTTGCTTTATCTCCACATTCGACGACAGTTTGCAGCAGCCCCACACTTCCCAGAAGACATCATTCAACGAGGCGTACATTTAGTTATGGGCATACCAGTACCGATGCAGACTGCTTTACCCAGAATAGATAAGACTAATCATAGAATCTATCACAGTGTTACCTTTTACCACCCATTGCGATGATTTCTCTTCGTTGCAACAACTCGCAAGGTAAGATTGCAGGTATGTTTTACCAGTTATGCTTGATAAGAAGAATATGACCTCGTCCAATTCTACAAGAAGACTCGCTTCTTTATCAGCACGAACGACCACACATTTGATAGTCCGGAAAAGAAACGAGACACGATAAATCTCGCTTCCACCCGTGAAAATCATATGGCACATCTGGCTGGTATCATGGTTTGGTGACCTATCAATTTCGACAGCAATTCACCGTACCTATGCGTATTTTGAAGAAAATGTCAAAGGAAGAAGAATGTATTTAATATAAAATTGCAAAACTTATGTTAAATTTGAAGACATTTTTACTTATTTCTTGGAAACATTATATATATGTATGTTTTTGTTGGTTATTTGCATACATATCATCTCTGCCTTCAAATAGTCTATTTACTCCTGCTCAATGAGGAGTAAAAATGTCTGAAACATCCTTACAATCGAAGATATACTTGAAACTGTTCCAGTCATTGAATGGTGAATAGAACTCTGACTAGAATACTGTGCCTATATTGCCTAGACGCCACTCCTCGAAACAGGTGCATCTGAGATCTCTACGGGTGTACTTTGAACTATACCCAGTGTGTGCTTATCCGTGAAGACAAGGTTAGAAAGGAGTTTAATTGACAGGGAAATTTGTTATTTTCCTAACGAGAAGACCAGTGTACATGCATTTGAACCAAATAACCGAATGATGAATTGCAAAAATGACTCTGCGTGAGAAGACATATTATCACCATACTTGTCATTGAAGCCAACAGCGTGGCCTGCGCGAGGGTCAGGCACATAACTGGTAACACTGTCAATCATTTCTAAATATATCTTCACGACCAGAAAACAATTCAATATCCAAACAAATGAACTTTCACCCATCGTCCGGATGCAAGTATCCACCGACAAGTTTTTCTGTGAAGGAATAGGCAGAGATTAATGAAGCCAAGCAGATTTTAGATCCGATTAACTTAGAGTGGGTGTCCACGCTAAAAAAACTAATGAATCTTATAACAAAACATCTTTATTTGGAAGATTTGCTGATATCATATTTTTAACAAAAGAGAAATGCGTTCCCATGATGCGACGTTTTAGTCTTCCCGTAGCTTACTTTTAAACTTGTGCCCACGGTGTAATTTTGCTCGTGCGTAGGCAGATGATGACAGATGGGAATATCGCTGCTCAGGTAGCATTTGCTAAGTTAGCAAATAGAAAGCTCTAACTGCATAGTTGACAAGGAGGTTATACAAATTTCACAATTTTGTTAGCAATAAACAATGATGACTGTGACAACGAATTCTACAGAAAAAACTTACATTATCAATGCTCATCCCATTATATTGAACGTGCTACAGAACAGTAAAGAAAACTGATCTATGAATGAACAGCAGTCTTATCCTACAAACGTTTAATAGAATAATGCAGATCTATCTTACTGACTCTATGAAACAAATTTTCTAAATTTGGGTTCGGACCGAAAAAGACTGAGGAAATGTAATAGGTTTTGACAAGCAATACACTCGTATTTCAGCACCTAATCGGTTGCTACTCAAATACGTGTTATTGGTAGTTTGATGCTATATACATCATACGTGAAGGTGTTCCTCAAAACAATTGAAAATTACCCAGTCCTGCAAGACAATCAAACCTGCATCTCTCATTTACGTTCGAATACGTGACCGTTACACCAACTAGAAAATCAAATGTCCAAGCAACTGAGCGTTTATTTAGAAGTCAAATGAAAAGCTCCCAACGTATGGCGATAGTCATAGCGGCAGGCATGTGGTTTACATTTTTGACTAATGAACGTCCGAACGGTTATGCGTTTCATGACTACCGAAAATTAAACACGACCCGTTACATTTGCCTTGCTTGATATGTCTACATCAAGCCACAAAAATGTAGGATACTTAAAAATATTGAATAGTTAATACCCTTTGCTGTATTCCTATTCCTGAGAATAGCGACGGGGTATCTCCATTTAGCATTTATGTATTCTAATAACACATGTAAACATCTTCATGTGCTGTCGAAGGCAAACAACAATTAAATATTATACCCAACACCATCAAGCATAGAACACGTTACTTCTTTTTTTCTGTGTTGGAATGAAAAACAATCATGTAAGCTACATTGCGTTATGACGACTGTCACATTAAACGAAAAGGATCTCCAGATATAGGGCCTAACGAAACGTAAACCTTAACATTTTGAAGTCCAAAAGTGTTCACCAAAACCAGTTCTACCATATTTATATAATAATTTAACAAATATAAATTTGAATTTTTTTACCTTGGCTTTATACATAAAGTATTTTAGGTATCTTATAAACAAAATGGTTAATTGGAGGAGAGCTAAAGTATAAATGCCTTCTGCAAAACGTATAAGGAAAAAAATTCAAATGCACTTATGGTTGTCGTATTACAGGAAAGCAGATTTCGTAAATTCCTTGAAAACTTATTTGAAATTACAGAACTTTTGGAAGAGTAAAAAATTCCTTTTTCGAAGTTTTAAAGGTTAAACCCAATGCCTTACATCATCACCATTAATTTCCCATCTACATCAAAATAATCGTCAAAACAAATCTCATTATCATAAGTTATTCTGAATCCGTTGCTGGATGAAGATCTAACCAAGTGTGATCTATAGATCTTTATCTGCAGATTTCATCCATGTCACTCCGCATGCTATTGGATTTCATTCGAACATCCACCACAGTGGTCGTATTATTTGTCCCTTCCTGTCCGTTTGTATCACATCTAGAAATTCAGTTAACCAGTAATGATTTGTTCATCCAGGAATAATTGTAGAATATTGCCTATTGATGGTCGTCATTTGGATTACGGTGGTATCCACTCTGCAAATTTTGATGACCCTAGAGTACCTTTTTTCTTAGTTTTCTTGGTGACATCAATTATAATAAGAACAATTTTTTTAAACTAGGATATATATTAATAATTTTATAATTCTGATTTTGTATTGAGCCAGTTTTCTCCTTCATGTGAGACACTGTAATAGAATTGATATATTTATGAATCACAACAAACTGTCAGTACCTGAAAATCGTTTTGATATGTTATTCCAATGATAACCAACAAGCCAGGCGAAGATTTTTCCATGTGTGAGCAAACAGCACTTATGGGAATATGTTTTGCCGGAATATATTTTACTGTTTCATAAAATTAAATTGCACATTGATGTTTCCATTTCAAACGAAACAGAAAATAACAAGTCTCGCACTGATGGACGGATTTTGCAAAGAGAGCTGCTCTTAAAATTATTTGTTAACAGTGTGACCAACGTTAAAACAAGGACATAAATCAGCATTGGTAAATTTCCGTAATGCTTGCAACAAATTTAAACAAAATTTAGTTTAATTAAACCACAACACAAATTTTATTCTTATTTGCATTAACTTGTTCATTAGACACAGGATTTATTTGCCTACTCGCAGTTTATTAACTTTAAAAAAAATTACATTTAAAATCCGCAATTTTTAATTTTCCTCTTTCGTTTCCCAAATGTTTGTAGCCAGAGGCTAACGTCTCACTGAAACTATTTCGTAGGATAAAACAAGGTATTTAATTTGATGGAATTTTCTGTAGAAAAAAAAATACCTCTCACGAATGCTACTTTGTTTTTTAAATTACAGATATTTTTGTATAACTCCGTATCTTTTTAACAATACAGGTTAGGTCATTTCAATTTTTTTGGCAGACTCACTTTTTGTAAGAATACCGCTGAACAAAAAACGGGCTGAAAACCTAATCGTATGATTATGATTCTAAAATCGTCTTAGGGATGCAGGAAGGGAAGAAAGTTGCCGGTTTTTAAGATTTAGTAAGGTCACTAACTGCCCGTTATATTAGTTAAGTTTCAGATGAATTAAGTACATGGTAGTTTTAAAATTGAAAGCTTGGGATATATGAGAAATGTATTATCACAAATAAAAACACATTTGCTACTAGGAGTTGTTTCTAAAAGAATTCTTTTAAAATAAGATTTATAATTATTCCTAGAAGTAATCATGACCCCTAACAAAATTCAGCCAACATCAAAACGACACTCTTCTTCACTGCAATTATTAAAGAGTCATGAACTTATGGGACTCGCCGTCAAATACACATTACTATTATGACATTACAAAGGAAACTCCAATGGTCAACACAGCAATTTAAATAATAGTTTCCTAGTTTCAAACTTTAAATTCTAATATAGCCTGCTTTTTAAAGACCGAAATATAATATGCTGTATACAGGATATAAAAGCAACACCGAAGCTCAATACCTTAGGATAAATACCTTTTCCATGTGTATTCGGAGTCTACTTTAGAGTGAAATTTAAAAAATTTCGTTCCCGTTTTCACATGAACCAAATTTACATAATTGCTTCACAATATTTCACGAATCACAGCAGAAATTGTTTTGACCAAAGTAATCATGCATTTATCTTTTTTCTAAATTTCGTGTTTTACCATTTTCATGACACACTGTTTTTCATCCTGCCTGTGTTTTTTATCCGTTTTGTTATCGACGCGAATACATGTTACTCCGAAACGAATGTATGATATTCTGAAACGAAGATGTGAACAAGAGAGTATCGTTAACTCGCCCATATCTGGTCCATGGGGTGTATGAGTCATTTCGAATACTGTGGATGATTCTGAGAAGGTTGTAATTTAGCTGCAATTTCTGTGCAGTGCAATACTAGTTGCAATTTCTGTGCAGTGCAAATCCTTACACAAGAAAATAATAATTATGTGTATTATACATAGTTTTCGTCCCACGTTAAGAACATACTTACGTGAACTTGAAAATTACTTTACCTAAAAAATCTCTTTCTTTGCGGCATACTTGGTTTTTAGTGTCTGGAATTTTGCTGGCATAACAAGAAAAAGTGTGCTACATGAAAGAATATTATTTGCAAAAGAATAACGCTTCGCCTGACGAAAATATGATGTTCCAGATGAGTCTGTGTGAGAAATAAAATAAAAAAACTACTACGCGTGATCCTCTGCATTGCGGCATGTCACGATGTCCTACATCATTTGTCGTTCTACCGCCTTGGTTACATACTGTGTACTTGTTAAGAGTGTTTCTTCCTTTGCAAGATTTAACTTACAAAAATTTGGTCACTCACAATGACTAATATTGCGGAAAGTTTTTCGATATGTTCCAGTTTTTAATACTTCATCGCTCTGAATTTGCACAGTGCTGTTAAGGCTACACTGTGATTCTGATGGAAGAACTTTAGGAAAAGGGGTGGATCATTCGTTAGCAGTGTAATTGTAATGTCACATTTGAATACTCACCATAATTGAAATGATGCGTTCCACTGATGCCCCCTTTGTCCCTTGCAATTTGTCAATTTTGATGGAAGTAATAAGTGTATCTTTAGCTCTTTATTGTTGTACGTAATATAGTGCCACGCATCCATCGGGATGAACGTTTTGGAATTTTTTTTTATTATTGTCAACCAAAGTCATATCACTTCGTGACTATTCATATTAGAGCAAGTGTTTTATCTGTACCGCCTCAGAAATAGAACTCTAAACACTCTTCGTCATGTACCATAAAAATTGTTAAAAATGTCCTTTTAAGGCAGTGTCAGACTGGAAAGACCATTGAAATTTATTTTAATATTTGAAAAATACCCCATCGTGCCTCACTGTTCGGACAGAATGCTTTATGGTGCCACGTTCTGGTAGATAAATGATAAGAATATGAAAGTTTTCATGGCATTTCCTTCGAAAAATCATTTAAAACATATGTGTGAGACTAAATGTTCGGGCTGTGTCATGGGCCGATTAGAAAACATTTGTCAAAAACAAATAATTTCGGTTTGGAAGTTAGGAAGTTGTAAAATATAATATTTACCAGATTCAGAATCATAAGGTGAAAATAATGTTTTACGTGAAAATTACATATTTCTTAAGTACCTTCAATCAAAGTAATGCGTTTGGACTCAGAGATTTCAAATGTGAGCAAAGGTGTTCTTCCAAATTTACTTACTACATATAAATTGAAATGAGCCAGTGTAATGCAAATCTCCCCGAATCGCTTTAAAACAAACTGCTGAAATGCAGTCTCGAAAACCAATAGTCTATTAATAAAGTAGTTTGAATGCTTAAACAAATAATAGGCGCACCAATTTGTTATTCCATTTTGAAGCATCATTATATACCATTGAAAGCGGATATGTTAACGACCCTGTGTTTGCAGTTTGTATTAAACACGTTATGTTTCTAAATACTGAAGTTCTTTGAGAGGTATTTTTACAATTGTAGTGCGAAAATGAAAAAAAAGTAGCAAAACTAAAACGTTATGTTTGTTACATCTCGAGCAAATTTACGGAGATCTTGCAGTATTTAATTTAAAAAAAAACGGAATTAAATAAATTTTCCAAAGGGAAACTTTACATTTGTTTAGTTAAACTGTGCAAAGGTTTACGTCTCGAAGTTTTGTTGAAAAAAGATTAATAAAGTCGGTTCCATATGTAAAAAACGACTCGTCGTTTGTCTAATGCGGTTAATGGAACAATTTCCGAAAAATTTCAGAAACCAAAAAAAAATCTGCTGTAGCGATAAATTACACCTCTTCAAGTAGCAAAAATTCGAAGGTGTCGAATAAATGCCCAATTACCAAGTTTCCTAATATCGAAAGTGCAGAAATACTCCGGCTGTCTCGAGAACTTGTTGAAATGAGAACAGAATTTTTGTAGAAGCGTAACACCAGCGATATGTACATTAATAATCCTAAAACTCGGTTTTAAATTTTCATGCTGCGTTATAGGTATGAAACATAGTTTGCACAAACTGAGAGGAAAAATAATTGCTGATAATACTAATCAAGAAAAATCTACAGATTTTCCAGCTACATAAGTAATTGAAAAAGAAAACCCCTCTGCTTCGAATTTTTGCTTTTTGAAAGCTTGAGTTCTTTTTGGAATCTAACTGGGCCATGTGCATATTAAGTGTTATTCAAAAAAATAAAAACACAAACTAGACATAAAGTTTTCCATTGTGCAAACTTTGCCTACTGGAGGCTGAATCAGTTTAGGGTTGTGCAATTAAGAATTACGATACATTTTGTAGAACAGTATCCATACAAACCTATTTTAACATTCGTTAATGAGTGTCTGTTTTTACTTCCATAATTCTTCTGTGCTAAAAGGCTAGTATTTCTTTTATAGTATGCATTAAAACGAGGAACTGTTTGTCTTTCTACCTGTATTTGCAAATGCAGGTCATTCATATGTTCAGAAAGGAATTGTATTATGTGGATAGCTCTCTAAATCCGAGATCGTCGCCACCGAACTAAATTCAGCTGCGACTGTGTCATAAAAATATATTTTGTATGCACAGGATGTTCGTCTTAATAATACAATATGATGTAAGGTCTTATAATTACATTGTAACGAAGTTAAGTGAATTACCCTATTTTTTTTCTGTACATTATCCTGTACCGAAATTAGGTTATTTAAAACTGTTCCGAGAATGAGAACAGAAAATGAAATGTAATCCTTAAAACAAATATTATTTGCTCCCAAAACCATTTCCGAACGTTTCGCTTAAGTGCCAAACAGCACAACTGAGATTTCACCAAAATGGCTAGAAGAAGGTTTCCTAGGCAAAGTTGCATTCTTATAGGTAAATAATGTTTCACACAAAGAAGTGAAAGCATTATTTATACTAAACAAAAGTTTGGTAATTCATTTGCAATGAAATGAAAAAAAGACACGGCTAGGAACAGGGACGGGAAATAATAATGCCGAAGTTTAAATTATTTTTTGAGATGAGTCAATGTCATGAAAGAGAGTAGAATTTCCTTTTTTTTCTATGTTCCTTTTATTTGTTTGCTGGGTTTGACAACTTCTGTGAGCACAGTTAGCGTTTATCAGCTGTCGTCTATGCTTTATATAGGACTGCGGTACTAGGCAAGAGAAAGGTCCAGTCCCGTAAGATAAGCATGTCATCTCGAACTAGAGCGGACTTAGACCAAACGTCAGAAGTCAGCGCTGGAGACGGAGTTTGAGAGGCAAACCGAGAAACAAAATGAATTAGCATTTTCCTAAAACAAAATATATTCAAGTGTGCTATATCACAAGCATTTCGATAATCAGATAAACAGGGAATTAGAAAAAAATATATCATTATCATAAAAAAAATTGCTTCATGAAGGAGGAAGAATTATATTAAAAAAACAGTAATTTATTGTTATTTTTATGACCAATCGGAAGGTTTATGCGCAACTACCTACGTCCCATGGTAATTTTATATGGTTATTTTTGTTTGTTTTTTTGAGGTTTAAAGACCATCATTGAGGAACTCAATGGGCTATAAGAAGTCGGCCGTCCCTGATTTAGGATCAGTGGTTCCTGCTAAAGGAAAGAACCAGTGCCGTAAGACAAACAAAACATCCATACCTCAATGGGACCCGGACCCGGACACCTTTCGCATGAACTATCAGAATCCATTGCTTAGACCACTGCACCACCAGGGCGGCACTTTTATGTTGTGCCTCAAATACAAAGTCACACTTGATGGCGCTTATAGATCGTGATAGGGTAAGACAGTAGATATGTCAGAGAACAAAGAGTGACAGTTTAAAATTGCAAGTTGTGAATTTTTTTGGGTATACCAGACTATGATGCAGTGGCGGCTCGTGGGTTATTCAAATGAGGGTTCACAATACATAAATTATAAAAATTAAATTTTCAGTTACGACATAACGTACAGGTTAAAATACATTTCTGTTTCTAGAAGTAAAAAAAGCAATGCAACTAAAAGAAAAAAACAAGCACTCATGCTTAGAAAAACTGTAACATTCGACTTTGTACAAAGGAATATTTTATTACAATAGTGCTTACAATTTACTTCAAAGGTAAACCTTCAAAGGGAATGTTGAATATTCAAGTGCAATTTGTGTTAATTAAGTCAAATCGCCTGCCTCTTTTTGAGGCAAACAAATCAATACAATTTTCGTTGAATTTAGGTATGACATTTATCATGTGTTTTTTCAATTGAGAGCATGGCTAGAGCGCTCAGTATGTCCTCACCCACGATGCTTCTTAAACATGTCTTAACTGGTTTTAAAGTTGAGAAGCATCCCTCGGCCTCAGCAGTTGTCATTGCAATAGTAGAAATAATTAGCAACAGTTTGCAGGTTCCGAGAACGTAGTGTGTAAGATATTTTCTGTAACGAACTGTAGAAGACAAACTGTAGAAGCACCATTCATATTTCTGAAATCTGGTCTTCTGTAAATTACTCCTAGTTCAGTTTTCAGGCGATCCTTCTGTAACATGGGATAAACATCTGTTGTTTGCTCAACAAGCTGATTTGGAGACTTTTTCACCTACTCCTGATTTTTTTCAGCTTGGAGGATAGATGCAGCAGAGTAGTGAGTTATAAGAGAAAATCTATCTTTTACTTGATTCATGATAACATCACATATCTCTTTAGCTACAGTTTTATTATGTGAATATTTTCTCTTTTCCTTTTCTTTGATGTTTCCTATGATTTTGATATCTTCATGGTCACTGTGTCCAGTCCTTTCCTTTCTTTTTCCATTGACTGCCAGAAAGGTTTACATGCGTTCGAATGAGTGCTGCATCAGTTAGTGTTTTCTGTAGCTGGTTGTATAACACATTCATATGTGGCATAATTTGTGAAAAACTGTAAGCCAAAACACAAATACCGAGTCTTCCAATATACGCCAAATAGTACCTGCTTGATTTATTGCTACAGCTTGTTTCGATGATGACTATTTTTTCCATGCATTCAGTTAACCGTTCCATGTATCCATACACTGTATTGATGGTTCGACTCTTGAAATTCCACCTGGTGGCTGAACCATGAGGTATCCTTTTTCTAACAGTTTCACCTAGAATAGCAATCCTCTGTGGAGAGTTACTGAAAAAGTTAGTGATGTCACTTAAGTTGGAAAACAATACTCGAAACTGCTGATTCTGACTGGTTGCTTAACCGACAATCAAATTAAACTGATGTGCGTAGCAATGCACAAAATGTGCATTCTTATAAGTACGTTTAATAATAGCTTGAACACCTGCGTGGTGACCACTCATCACGTTTGCACCGTCGTAGATCTGGGATATCAATTTCTCGGCTTCGTCTACAACTTTTTCTAAACTAGCTTGAATACATCCAGTGAGAGATTATGCATCATGTCCAGGGGAAGTAGTGAATTCCCAGAATCTCTCAACTGGTTGTCCGTTACTTAAAATGTATCGAAAAATAATGACAACCAATTGGGAAGCAGATGAAACATCAGTAGTTCCATCTGCTATAACTGCTACAAAACTTGCTTTTGAGATTTCATTTTTATGTGGTTCTGGCAAACAGTGAGCATACAGTCTAATAAGTCGTTTTGAATTTCTTTTGATGTTCCTTTAAAAACAGTGGCATTAGTGAGATCATCTTTTAGAGATGCATCAAGTTCTTCTGAGAAGTTTATAAGACCTGTGAAAAGGCCTGGATTTAATAAATCGTCGCGTTCATCATTTCCTCGAAGTGCAAGCTGAAATGCGCCGCAAAACAGAATACAGTCAAAAATGTTGGAAAACATAATGTTGGAAAGAACATAATGTTGGAAAGAACATTCTGACTGGTTGCTTAACCGACAATCAAATTAAACTGATGTGCGTAGCAATGCACAAAATGTGCATTCTTATAAGTACGTTTAATAATAGCTTGAACACCTGCGTGGTGACCACTCATCACGTTTGCACCGTCGTAGATCTGGGATATCAATTTCTCGGCTTCGTCTACAACTTTTTCTAAACTAGCTTGAATACATCCAGTGAGAGATTATGCATCACGTCCAGGGGAAGTAGTGAATTCCCAGAATCTCTCAACTGGTTGTCCGTTACTTAAAATGTATCGAAAAATAATGACAACCAATTGGGAAGCAGATGAAACATCAGTAGTTCCATCTGCTATAACTGCTACAAAACTTGCTTTTGAGATTTCATTTTTATGTGGTTCTGGCAAACAGTGAGCATACAGTCTAATAAGTCGTTTTGAATTTCTTTTGATGTTCCTTTAAAAACAGTGGCATTAGTGAGATCATCTTTTAGAGATGCATCAAGTTCTTCTGAGAAGTTTATAAGACCTGTGAAAAGGCCTGGATTTAATAAATCGTCGCGTTCATCATTTCCTCGAAGTGCAAGCTGAAATGCGCCGCAAAACAGAATACAGTCAAAAATGTTGGAAAGAACATAACGATTTTTGGTTACTTACTCATTGTGATTTTTAACATTCGAACGAAATGCACAGTCAAGCTGTTCTCTAATATCAACCTTTCCCAGCAAACTAAACTCTAATATGGAGTTTAAATGTGATTGGGAGCAGTGATGTTTATTTATTTTTTTGAGTTTGATGGGTAAAATCAGAAGCACCATAGCTCTCCCAACTTGAATCACCACTCTGTTTTGCAAACAGGAGACAGTGAAAACAAACGAGTCTGTTAGTTAATTCACATCTACAGATCCATGGATATTTCTCATATAAGTCGGGTTTGAATTCACTTTAGAAATCTCTAGTTTTAGATTTTGTCACCTGGATCAGCTTAAGCCTAGGTGTTGGTCTGAGCATTGTAATTTAATTTTTTCTTTCCAGCGGCATCGTTGAAAAATGTAACTGCTTTAGCCCAGAAACACTGATTTTACTAAGTGCCATCTTAACTGTTTACTCATGTTCTTACTCACAACAATAAAACGAACCTATAAATTAATAAACAGATTAATAACTGATAAACAACTACACTAATCACTTGTTGCCGCAAACCAAGGGAGAATCCGGACGAATAACAAACTGCCAATACATCTGCGTGATCTCCCGCAAACTGAAGACTGTGCGAATTGAAAGCATATGAAAGGCACTTATTTCTCACACACGTGCCAACGTTCTTTGTACGTATCTCCTTTTCCCACCGCATAAGCTGGTTTTTAGGTAGTTTCTTCTATCGCACGTTCGATCAACGTAAGGCCGGCCGAACTGTGCTGCTAACTTCCGAATTTTCTACCATTACAGTCGCGTTTTGCCAGGGTATTTAGAGGAGGAGAGGGAGGGGGAGCTCGTCCCGAAATTGTAAAATCCTAGAAATGTGTTTACTGTTTTATTTTATTTAACTTGTTATATTTTAATTTCTTTCTTTCGTTTTCTCATTTTCTGTTTTGAGGGTTCACGTGTTCATGTGCACCAATAGAGGAGCCGCCACTGCTATGATGTGAAAGGAAACACTTCCAGAAAGAAAGCACGAAAACGAGGGGAAAGAGCAGATGATCCTACTTGGAACGGAGGTCTAATAAACGGGGGACAAGGTCATAACGTGTAATGCTACGGACGGAGATTATTTGCTGATTCAGAGCAAATGATCCTACCTGGGATCAACCACGTGATCGTCTGCATGGAAGACAAATGTTATGTAATCTCTGCAATATATTATAAAGAGAGATGTGTGTAGACGATTCTAGGTATGAAGCTTTTGTCCCCAGGTCTTTAGCAAACTTCTGAGGAGGGTAGTTAGTAGATTTCGGCAAAGACCTCCTTAATTTTAGGACCGTGAAAGGGGTAGAACTCATCGTCCTTCTGCTTAGAGAGCTTGTGGGCACTACTTCATTTTATAATGTTTCTTGAATTATTTTAATTGGTGGAACTGTTCCAAATTAGATTTTAGTGTGTTTTCAGTACAAACCTAATACGGGAATAACATACATATTACAGTGATATGTAATACATATCACGGCAGCCCATTTTCCTCTTTCAACTTCGAGAAATTAGTTTTCCGGTAACTTTAAATATTCTATTAATAAAAACACCAAACTACTTCAGCACACACGTTTTTCAGAATTGAGATGTATTGCCGAAATTGGGAAAAAAATAATTTGAGATGAGGCAAACAACAGCATGGAGTTCCGCCAAAGCTGCTGTCTTTCAAGTCACGTTACTGAGGTAATTTTCACCGGTAAAAAAATGGTGTTGTTCGGACTGTTTAAATAATTCATACATTTATTATCAGAAGGATAAACCAACAATATTTTGCACTTTTCCATGTTGATTTACTGAAATACCTATTTGTTTCTTCTTGTGTTCATACTTCCGACAACTTAGGTAGGTATTTAAAAAAAATCATTACGTTAGAAAATCGCATTCCTTTTTACAGCTGGATTACACGCTGAACAAATCGGGGCACTATATGAATCTAAATTAATTCAAATTAATGGTATGAGGCCATCATTTTTCCAAGACAACCTTTCCAACAGTCGTAAGAAATGCTAAATTAGATTTTAAATATTCGGAAATAGGAGAATATCGAGTAACGCTACCCACACAGCACAGAATATTTCGTATATGTTACAGGTACGTAACACTGAAACATTGAGATTTTTCAGATACGTTGCACAATGTAACAGTAATGTTTCAGAAACCTTACGGTTACGTCAAAATGTCCGCAAACGTTGCATAACTTTGAAACATTACTGATACGTTACAGTGAAAGGTCTTTGTAATTTCATGTTACTGTTACGTGTTTGTAAGATATTTGTAACTTCGTTACATTACTGTTACGTGATAATAGGGGTTTCTTGTAAAAATGAACCCGTCCACGTGCTGCGTCAAGGACGGATGTGATCGATTCCTGGTCAATCATGACGTCAGTCGCAGCCATTGTTTTAAAAGTGATCTTCCCTGCCATATCGTGTCCGCCATTTTCTCTTTGTGTTCAACCATACCATTTTGTGGGACACGTGGTTCTACCGAGCATGGTTTTCTCGCCAATTATTTTTTACCGCCCCATATGGTCTCAGCGATACCTTTTGTACGCTTTTTTGTTTTTGCACATCAGAAAAGTTTACGTTGTGACGTCACGATGCTGGGGAAATTTTATTTCTAAGGAAATACAAATCCTCGAAGTCACGCCAAGTTCGAACCCCTGTCCAGCTGGTTTCTAGGCAGATGCATTATCCCACTCGACCATCATGGGATGCCTCGCGATAACAGCGTTCTGTAGGAAGTAACGAGAAGGCCAGTGCTTTACGAATACGTTGTATAATAGAAATGCATTATTTTTTCCACAGATCATTTTATTTTTCTGTAGGATGACTTAAATTTATTCATGATTAATTAACGAAATGTACCTTTTAACGCATATCTTACTCTATATTTTTAACTTGCGTAGTCGTTAAACTTCTCAATATGTCAACATTATTTTTTTCTACCTTTACAAACTAACATCTACAAATTTCCACGATGTGGCCACTGTTTCACCACATACCGAAACCCTTTTGCCCTGCTGCCCCATTCGCAGAGGAAACAGGAATATTGTGTGTATACACCCTACAAACAAAGCAACATCGCTATTATTTTCAAGCCAGTGCAGATGTTCCACTGCTAGGCTTCATACTTGATGCTGCTAATAGAATTGTCATATTGTCGTATGTTTCCTTCATAGTAGGCGGATATGCTACAGAGAGGAATGGATGCACATTGCTATCGTGTATCAAAATGCATTTCAAGTTACAGGAAGTGGACGACGAAACAGAAACACAAGTGTTTAGGAAAGAACAATTTATTAGTAAGGTGTAGGACCTACTTTGGAGGCCAGTACAGCTGTCATTGTCGTGGAAAGGACCGATACGTGTCCTGTTCAGCGGCCAGAAAGATTTGAAGCCATTCCTTTTGCAGAAACGGTGCTACTTCACGACGTGATGCTGGTGGAGGAAAACGTTTTCTGATCTCCTCCAGAATACTCCAGAGTGGCTCAATACTGTTGAAGTCGAGTGACTGTTCATGCCATAAGAGATGTTTAACCTCCCTTTAATGCTCAGTAAACCACTCTTCGACTAGTTTGACCCTGTGTATCGGTGCGTTATCATTCTTATACACGGCACAACCATCAGGACACAATGTTTGAACCATTCGCTTCACCTGCTCCTCCAGTATTGTTCGATATTTCTTGGCAGTGATGTGTCTCTGATAAACAATAAGCGGAATGATAGACTGCCTCGATATTGCGTCACAAACCATCAACATTCACCCTCAGTGCTTCACTGTGGGCAATCAGCTGTCCGTGTGGTAAACCTGGAAAAGATGCCTCTATACGTAAACTCTCCTGATTGTGGGAAAGACAGCAAAGGACGATTAATCGGAGAACAATAGACATTTCACGTTGTCCAACCTCCACGGTTTACGCTGCTGGCACCATTGCAACCGACGTTTGGAATTCTCATTGAAGATCCAGTTTTTGTCGATAGCAACACGACCAAAACTGTTTCGACGAAAAGTTTTGATGGAAACAGGTGAATCGCGGTGCGTATTCAACACTGAGGTGAGTTGGGCAGTTGTGGTTTTATGTTTTTCCGCTACCATCCGTGTTTAATACCCGAACGTCCCTGTGAGGCATCTTATTTTTATCTCGACAGTTACTTTTATTGAATGTAGTTCTTCCCTCTTGTTGGCATTCCGACATGACCGTTGATACCGTGGCTCCCGATACACCGTAGAAACATGATGTCTTGGACACAGATACCCCGGCGAGATTCGCACCAAAAAAACTGTATTTTTTGAAGCTCGAATATATCTTCTATTATGCTGTGTGGATCACACTTTTTGACGTCCCGATGTGCTACTGCTCTGCTAAAAAACCTTCAGACCCCACTCTCGTAGATAGATTGTGAAGTAGATGCAGGTTGGCCACCAGGTAGCCGTACATTGGCGTGAAACGTAGGGTGCTAGTCGTTTCGACAATTTAAATCCATTTACTTTGGTTGTTAACAGGCATGAAAAATTCACAAACTACATCCAACGTTTAATGCAATTAACAACTTGGGAAATAAGGATTTCTTATCAGCTCAATGAATAGCTAAAAACCCGTGATCAAATGCACAATGAAAAAATTAAGAAATAAAACCGTGATTTACTTTAACGTAATAATAGATGTAACATGTTTTTTAGCCAAGCAAGAAATACAACTTCGAGGCCAGGACAAAACAACTACTTTTGTAAACAGATGTAATTATGCAGAGCTTCATGAAGTAGTTAATCAGTATGCTCCTGTTTTAGAAAAACATTTCAAAGTCTCGGCAATTTTCCGAGGTAATATTTTGCTATCCAAATCGATATTATTGGCTCTATCAGCTGTTTAATTACTGCCAAATTCAAAAAAATCGAGCAGGCTGACGTGGCATCAGTGTTTGTAAATAAGACACCTAATATATAATTAATAAGTCACATTTTTAAACTTCTTTATTTCTTTGACGAAAATGATGACGTTCAAGACCGATTTCTTTACTTCATTGATGTGAGTGGTATCAACTCCGCGAAATCCCAACTGGAGCAAGTTAAATTAATTTTAAAATACTTTAACTGTGGCAAGGAACTTATTGCTCAAACATGCGATGGTACTTCTGTAACGGCTGGGAAAACAAGTGTCTTAAATAATCAGGTACAAGAACTGAACACTTGTTCTACATTTATGTATTGTTACATCTATGAGCAGAATTTAACTCTTCAGCAAGCAGCTTAAAACATGAAAGACTGCGTGTTTTTCCCGAATTCTTTCACAGCATACAACATTGTTTTGAAATCATCAAAACCATCAGTTTCCCTTCAGGCTTTCGTGGTGAAAAATTACCAAGGGCGTCTACGAGATTGAACTTTCCTTCAAGAGTAGTAATCATTGTATAGGAATATTAGGAGCTGTTAGATTCATTTTCTCCTCACGTACTTGCCAACTTTGCAGTCTAGGATAACAACACGGGTTTGAAGGCCCAAGAATTTACATCTTTTAGTCAGAAAATCGAAACTCGGTCCTGGGTGAATTTGTTTTCTGCAACAATTTCCCTTACTAATGTTCTTACAACATTCTGCAAACAAAAGGCATGCATATGGCGTACTGTGGTAAAAAAAAGTTGATAACCTTACTAAACAAATGCAAAAAAGTGGGAAAAACAATTTCATACGAATTTTTAAAAAGCCAAAGTCATCCTAAGTGTGTCGTGAACCCGCTGAAAATAAATCAGAGGACGTGAAGTAGAATAACCAGAAAATTGACATTACGAAACTTTGTTCAGTGAAATTTTGGATATTTTAACTCATACAAGAGATTGATTTCAGGGCCTCAGAAAATAGGATTTCATCCCTTTACTGAAGTATGTTATATAAGATGAACTCAATGAACAGTTTCCCAATTTTTCTCTGAAGTGTTTGAAGAATTATTACTTCTCGATTTTGGTATTTTCCCGTTGAAGACTGGGTTAGGTGTTTTGCACTGTTCCGCAGATTTTAAAAGTATGTTCTCCCATTCGTGAAATAAATGCAAGAAAATCAGTGGACTTTGGGAATGCTTGTAGTTATAAAGTGGATGAGTGAATTGTGATTATCTCTACAGTTAAGGCTGCAGCAAAAAGGACGTTTTCTGCAATAAAAGGATCGAAACGTAAAAGGAAAACACTTTGTGATGATGTGACTGACTGAAAATTTTTTTGAAGAAGACGTACTATTAAACTTTGTTTTCAAGAAAAGAAACATAGGAAATAAATGTTTAGGATATTTTGTAGCCATTTGTTTTTCAAGTGTTTTTGAACTCAGAACTTTTGCTGGTTTATTTACATTTTGATTATTATCATATCAAGTTTTTCATCTTGCTTTATAATATTCCATGTATACATTGCAATAGTGTGTTAGACATTAATTGCCTCTTCTCTCCCATTTTCGATAGTATGTCTAGACATGTCAAACATTATTCGCTCGCCACTGCAGCCAGAAATATAAGTGAATACCATAATTGCAGATGATTTAAATCAGACAACGTTTATAACTTCAGATATTTGATACAAATTAAGATTGATGAAACCTAAATTACACTTCGGACATTTTCCCCATGTTTTCGGAAGATATTTTAAACACCTAAATGAAAATGACCTAACTTCTTAAAATGAAAGTTATTTAACAACTTCGACATACAGTTTTAGACAAAGAAAAGGAAATTAAATACATCTTCCGACAGCAAAAGAAAATTATATAAACAGAAATATTTCTTAACATGGGAAAACGAAACGAGAAACATTCCGGCAAATTTTGCACCAATGTACTCTTGAAATACACTGACGGAAAAAAATCCCAACACCACGAAGAAATAGTTGTACAGCAATGAAATGGCGGCAATACTTTTGTATACGTAACGTATTTATTCGATTAAGGTTTCAAGATCACAGCTTAATGTAAGCGCGAGAAGAGCCATTTTAAATGTAAAATGCTGGCACATTAATACCCGGTGTAACCGCCAGAATGTTGAGTGCAAGCACGCAAACTTTCATGCATTGTGTCGTACAGGTGCAGGATGTCAGTTTTTGGAATGGAGTTCCATGCCTGTTGCACTTGTTTGGTCAATACAAGGACGGTTAACGCTGGTTCCGGGTGACGCTGGAGTTGTCGTCCAATGATGTCCCATACGTGCTCGATTGGTGAGAGATCTGGTGATTTAGCAGGCCACGGCAACATGTCGATACTCTGTAGAGCATGTTGGGTTACAACAGCGGTATGCGGGCGGGCGTTATCCTGTTGGAAAACACCCCTGGAATGCTGTTCATGAATGGCAGCACAACAGGTTGAATCACCAGACCGAAGTACAACTGTGCCGTCAGGCTGCGTATGATAACCACGATAGTGCTCCTGCTGTCATAGGAAATTGCTCCCCAGACCATAACTCCAGGTGTAGGTCCAGTGTGTCTCGGCCGCAGACAGGTTAGTTGCAGGCGCTCACCTGGCCTCCTTCTAACCAACACACGGCCATCACTGGCACCCAGGCAGCACCGGATTTCATCACAAAACACAACAGATCTTCACTCCGTGCTCCAATGAGCTCTAGCTTGACACCACTGACGTCGCTAACAGCAGTGGTTTGGAGTAAGTGGAATGCACGCTGCAGGGCGTCTGGCTCGGAGCGGTCCTTCAAGTAACCGATTTGTAACAGTTCGTTGTGTCGCTGTGGTGGCAACTGCAGTTCGAATTGCTGCCGCAGACGCGGTACGATGCGTCACGGACATACGCCGTACACGGCGGTCTTCCCTCTCAGTAGTTCCACGTGGGCCGCCGGAACCCGGTCTCCTTGAGGCAGTACCTTCCTTTGTCCACCGCTGCCAACAATCATGCACAGTGGCTACATTCCTGCCAAGTCGTTCTGCAATATTGCGGAAAGAAAATCCACCTTCTCGTAGCCCTATTACACGACCTCGTTCAAACTCCGTGAGCTGTTGATAATGGCTTCTTCGTCTTCTTAAAGGCATTCGTGACTAACATCAACACACTACGTCGAATCTCAACGATAACTAACGCTCACGAACGTTACCGCGCGTATTTACAGCAAACCTGCTTTGCATGTTCCGAGGTGCGCTACTAGCGCCACACGTATGCGCCGAGCGCGAAATTTGCATAGACGTCATCTTACAGACGTACTCTACCGCCTACCAACTGTCGTTTATCTAACACAACCCCTTCTTGGTGTTGAGATTTTTTTCGTCATTGTATATATACACTGATGAGCCATTGCATTATGACCACCCCCGTCCTAGAGAAATGAGCACGCCTGGAGGCCGAACAGTGGCAAAGGTGAAATTCATAGAGTAGTATATACTGCATACAAACCGAGGTCCGGCTTTCTGTCAGTAGAGTGTTCGGAAGCAGAATAAAAAAGCTGCCGATTTATCGAAGTTTGATGAAAGACAAATTGTGATGGCATCGCGCCTCAGAACTACGATCTCCGATACAGTGGTGCTTGTGTGTTGTTCACGTGCAGCTGTAGAGAGTACGTAACAACAGGGATGCACAGATGGCCAACGATGAACCGTAGCCTAGATGTTAACGCACCATCAGCAAAAGGCTTTCCTTCCTTGGCTAACAAATGAGCTACTCGTAATCTGTCATTAGTTGCAGCCTAATTTTCATTTTCCATTTTCGTAAATAAATCGCGTTGCGGTGAAATATTCCGTTGTAAAGTTTCCAATTTTTCTGATCGTTGCTTTGCTGTGAGTTGTGAATATTGTGAGGAGTGCTTAGTCTGGTAATGATGGCGTATATTGTACTCTTTTAGTGAAGATGTAGTGTCATTGGCTAATAAACACAGTGCTTTCGCTTCCAATTCGATAACAAAATAATTCCCACTCCACTCTACCTTAAAAGCACGATTTTCGAATTCCGCTTTTCTCCTTTTGTGGTTTTGACAGTGAGATGATACACCAGCAAGGGTAATCAAAGGAGAACGAAATGCCGCAGGACACTGATGCACGTGGCACTGCAAACGCTACCGAATTGTATTTGCGTGGCGTCACAGTTGAGGCCACTGAATGCGAAGCTATAGGAGCGTGACATCCGGTTCTATCTCGGAACTCCTAAATTTAGCGGTCGGATGTTCCGTTATAAAACGTACTTTGACATTTTAAAGATTTCGCAATTTTAAAGAATTTGAAAATGCAAAATCCTTTCTTAGAGCTTGCGGGCCGAATAAGAAGAAGCGGCGGGACAGAATTTGCCCGCGGGCCGTAGTTTGCCGAACTCTGTTTTAAATTTAAAATCATATATTCAGTTTTTGTGCAGTAATAAATCTAAATCTTTGACTAAATTAACTACCGTGCAGCTGTATTGGTAGAATAATTATATCTTTGGCCTGATACCATGAGGACTAACTCAAAATTCTGTTAATTATTTGCCAGCAGGGGCGAACGCATTTCGGGGTTCGCCCCCCCCTTTGATGGAACACGGAGCACGAATTAAATCTCTATATATGTGTATGCGAAGTTTTCACCAAAAGACCAATCCCATGGATCCCCCTTAAGAAATTTCTGGCTGCGCTACTGTTTGCCAATAACTAGATTCCACTTAAGCCCAGATGTAAGAAAACAGATTTTTGCCCTGATGTCTCACAAATAAGCTAGGATGTCTGTGATTACCTTCGTAAAAAGCTTTCGCTGATAAATTTAAATCTTCTTATTTTGCGAACGGAAGCACGAAAGTGTTTACGACTAGCTGCCAATAAAAGACAGGTAGAGAGGAATTTCGACTGATATTTGAATTTTCTGAATTTTATGCTTACGAATATAACATAAATTTCAGCTTTTGTATAGAGGGTTATGACATATCGTCATAACTTGAAGCTGTCAGGTACGTAGCAATAGGAAAAAAAGGAATGAGAAGTTATATAAACTTCTCGAGGTGACATGAGCATGTTCTTTAATCTTTTTCCGAAACAAAACGCTGTATGAAAGCAATGTTTTAAAACACACAAAAATCAGTGAGGCACAAGATGAATTCCCCTCCTCCAATAAAAAAAAATGCATGTATTTGCGATTAGCAAATTTTCTAGGTTTTTCATAGTGAATGAAACTTCAAAGAATATTTCAATGAGTTTCTTAGAATCCGTAAAATATAGAAGTACATATTGCAAAATGAGCCAACTACCGGTACAAAATCTACTTCGAAACTTAAATATCTTGAGCAAAATTTTCTTGCCATGGGAAAATAACAGAATTGTGATTATTACATTGAGTTGGAAGAAAAGTAATATCCCATGACGAGGTATGCGAATTCGAAGTCCCGGCCATGACGCACATTGACCTCTAAAATTGAGCAGCGCACCTATATAACATCAGCAGCTTGCTGGCTTAAGTCAGTGGTAGGTAGCCCTTCAGAAGACGAAGAGTGTAAGTGTAACCTAACATGGAAGTGGACAATGAGCACATCCGCCATTGTATGATGTATGAATTTCGTGCAGTATCTTCGCAAGTGCTGTAAGGCACATTACCAGTGTGTACCACAATGCCACACCACATCGTCAGAGCTATCGTTGTCCTCTTGATGCAAAGGTATTCTGAGCGATGGTTTTTGTTCCTTCGTCTGACATGGGTCTCGATTCGAATCCCGGTGATGCATGGATGTCTTGTTTCTCCTACTGCGTTGGCTCTCCCGTTTCTCTGGAGCCAGTGTCCCTAAATTATGGACGGGTAACTACTTGTAATCCACTGAGTAGCTCACTATAGTCGTTAAACCTATAGTAAAGAAAAAATAGCGGTTGTTTGTTCAAAAGGTTTCAAGAGGGAAAGTTTGATTTTTCAGACCATTCCGAAGCCAGAAGAGCCGCAAAATTGGATATGGATCACCCAACATCTACAATATCGTGAAAGCTGAGGACACAGAGAGATAAAAAACATGTGTTCATATACTTAAGATCAAGGTCCTTTCGTTATCTTTATAGAAGTTTCAAAACACGTTTTTTTCCATAAGTTCCACATATTTGAGACCGCAAAATTCAGGCACGTTTCATATGCGTTTCAAACTAGTATTCCGTCGACACCGAATAAAGGTTTGGGTTTTTATGCATAATTTTTGAGGATAATGATACTGTCCCTAACAAAGCTGACGTTTTGGCAGGTGACCGTGGAATACGAATGACAGAGAGCACAAGCTTCGCTGTTCTTGGATTCATAAAACTAATCACCTCGATTTTTTATTGACTGTAATATCTTTGCCTGCACTTCAATTCTTTTCAATGAATACAAGAGAAATACGTATTCGAATCAAGAGCAATCTAAAGTTGCTGAATCAATAATGTGAGAATAATTATGGCATTCAAATAATCATGAAACCTAAAGAAATAAAGCTGATTTCCATTATGCGAAAACAATATTTTTTCAGCCAGAATTTTTGAACGAATAGAGTTTATCAGGCGTAGAAAGAAAATTACATTCTTTGTGTTTCTTTTAAAGAAAAGTACTGCATACTGTATATCTTGCTTGAGGAATTCATAATCCTATCAATGAAGTTAACACAACATTCACTGAAAATAATTTCATATCACACAATTACTTTTGTTAGATGATATTTTAGATTATAAAAATTAAACAGCATTTTGTGAACAACGATCAGAAAACATGTTTTGACCTAAATTTATTTGTCCGATGGTTAAAGAATATACTAACTCTTACCTTTCGGTAATTTGTGTAGAAACTTTATTTTAATAATCTAAATAATATTTTATTTAGTTCCAATAAGCAGGTATTTTGTTCTGTTACGTGAGCTAACATTCACCTTTAACTGAAAGAAAACATTTGCGAAACTGCCGGGCAAGTAGTCCAGTAGCAGAAACTTCACTGCTCGTCTTCCTAGGAGTAGCAATAAGTCATGTTTCACCTAGAGAGGGACAAACCGATTCTCTTGCAAGAATCAAAAAGATTTGTCCGCTTCCTTAGTTTGTTCTTTCGGTTTAGAAAAAAAAATGTGTCAAGAGAATCGATTCGGAGTCCGACCCTTTTGGTCAGTGATTTTTCCGGTTTAGAGAACGATTTGTATCTAAGAAAATGATTCTGGTTCGGATCTTTTCGTTCGTTGATAGTTTCTTGCTTAGAAAAGGATTTTTTAAGTTTAAATTTGTTTTTAATTCTTACGGGAAAATGGTCATAGGTTTTCTTATGAGTTCATTTCGAAACGTTCACATAATTTATTGCATTTCTACTCTTCTCAATAAGGTACGATTTCCTGATAAGAACATGCACCTCACCACAACACAGGAATGAAATTTTCATGTGTAGTAAAAAGTGTTCTGACTGAATCATTTAGGAAATCGGCTCTTTTTAGGAAAAACTTTGTTCGCTAATGTCTCAGTTTGCTGATTCCTTCTTTTTGACTGAATCTTTCGCGAACGACAGATCTCTAGTTTTACCCCACTTTCCTGGACGCGATTATATATGTGTTAAAGACTTTGAACGACGCGGAAATAATATTTAAGTTAGAAAAAAAAATACATGTATATTCTGTTTACAACCTGCTTTTTTACGTTTTAAATTCATATTTTTTAAATTGAATATCACTCAAAAAGAAAAATGCTTACCTTAGCAACACAAGGTTGAACTGAACCCTTGTTCGCATAGTCCCTCTTTGTTACCCGGGGTAGACTCCTACACTCATCTCTACTTCTACTTTTATATTATGAAATATTAAAAATTTGGGATAACGGTGAGGTAAGTGAATATTTTATGTCGAGTATATGAGTTCAAATGAGAAAGGATAATGATAACACAGATATATGGTCATAGCTTCTCTTTTGTAATTCAGCATAGCTACTACTACTTGCACTACACTTGCTATATAATTATTGAGCTATTAGTCAAAATATCCATGCGAAAAATGTGGGAAAACCGCCTGACTTATAGCAAACAATCGGGCATTATGATCCTGTTTAACAGCACATAATTACATGTTGTGTAATTAAGCGGAAACATACGATTGGTCTACGTGCATAAGTGCAACTTTGTTGACGGCGATTGAGGATAGTTTACCTGACAACTTGCATCGTGTTGACAAAAGATGCTCTGATAGGATCTGAATAGCCTTTTGCCGCCTGTTCCGGCGGAAGGCAAACAATAGATAACTGGCGTCCTTTGCTGTTGTTGCTGTGGTAGATTTTGAATGACCTTGCTTACTTCGATCACTTCCCGTAACATGGAATCGCGTCCACAGTCGGGACTTCGTGACACTCCAATGGGTTTGTCAACCATCCTCTGTGTCCGGCCTGCCTCCAGGGTGTAAATAGT
The DNA here is from genome assembly GCA_039090855.1 of Macrothele yani. NCBI lineage: Eukaryota > Metazoa > Arthropoda > Arachnida > Araneae > Macrothelidae > Macrothele > Macrothele yani. Next base: position 61,397 of record JAYWMT010000249.1, on the reverse strand, counting down.
TTTATCATGAAATAAACTAATCTAACCATCTCGAACTTTCCAGAAATTGCCCTTGCTCATTAAAACCTTTCTCTTTAGAATAGAAATCGTTCACAAATCGTGAAACTCTTTTATTTAAGCGATAGGTTACTCCGATTTATCCATTGCGTGTTCAATGTGCGGCAATGGAATAATTTCCATCTTCTCCATTCGTCAGTTTCTACTCATCGTGGCTACCCTGGTAGACAGTAGAATGGATTAATCGTCAGAAAAACGAATTTTCTCATCCTTCTTATGTCTGTTCTATGATGATTCCTAACTCAAGTTGAATGCACGCATAATTACCAATGCCGTTTCATCAGCATGACCAGTCGTAACATTTCTATCTTTGTGTCTAAAATTCGTTTATTCTTTTCCTTCCGTTTATTGCTCCATCTGTAGTACAGGCACTTGCAGTACTTCTGGAATATATGAAACTAATGAGATGAACCGAGGTTAATAATGTTGGTAGATGATCTGTCCGTACCGCAAAATATCACAGATACTCGTTACACAATGACCTCTGCGAGACAAAAACAAATGTGTTCTTATATAGCACAATAAGCCCTAAGAGGGACACACACGTTCTGAAGGGACATCACTAGGTGGAGCAGCTGAGAGTTACTTTGTGTTGCAGTATACCTAATCGCCTCGCAACGAATTTCTTTGGCATATAAAGAAGGGTGGACATAGAGAGATAGAGACAAGTCACAGCACTGCGAACGAAACAAGAGCCAAAATGATGTTACACAAGTGTTAATGATTCCGTTAGTATTGCTATTATTTCCGCAGTGTTCAAGTAGATTTGTCCATGTTCGTGGGAGGAGAGAGGGCATAACGTCATTACAGCAAATACCTCTATAATGGTGGATATACAAGCTTTCTGCAAAAAGGTCCTTGCTTTTGGTGCTGTGTGTAATGAGGATTTTAACTTCATCCCGTAAAGGTCTATGTGGGCAGCTAACTGTCGAATGTGAGCCTGTTCTGACATTGCGTGAGTGTTCGAGCAAGTGGGATTTTAAATTATTTACAGTTGAGCCTATGTACACTTGATCTGTTTCATTGGGGTTTAAAGCTCTCAGGGGGATGAGGTAAACGCCGCACCTGTATTTGATTTCAACGGGATCCCTGTCGCGTTTAAAAAGAGTGTACAAATTGCGTGCTTGTACACCAAAGTTCATATTAAACGTAGCGCATGCATGTTTTAAAACGCTGGTGCAGCCGGTAAAATTGCTTATGGATCCCACGTACTTCGTAAGAGTGCGGGTTTGTTCTAATGCGGTAAACACAAGTTGTCGATTCCTGTGGAGAATGGTGTGTAATAGGTCTTCCAGGTACCCGAATTCCCTAGCAATGGCAAAGATTCGTTTACATTCGATGCGTCGTAGGCATACAGATGACGAATGCGTAAATGCCCGTCATATCAGGTAGCACACGGAAGCCAACTTAACAGATAAAAGCAGCGCTGAGTTGTATGGGACTATAATGGAGTGCGGTGTGGGTTTACGGTACACTGAGTATTTTAAAGTGACGTTTGGGAGATCCCGTTTTACGAGTAAGTCTAAGAACAGAAGTTTCAAGTTATTTTCCAATTCCAAAGTGAGGTATATGGAGGGGTATTTGGAGTTTAGCACACTGGGAACTTGCAGCAGGTCAGAATGCGGATGTGGCCAAAAGACAAGAATGTCATCCACATAGAAGGGGTCTGAGCGAACATATGCCAAGTACCTCATTCTCCAGGGTTTGCAAGACGACCTCGGCGAGAATCGCTGAGAGGGGTGAGCTCATTGTGGCGCCTTCTTTCTGCTGGAAAATAACATTGTTGTTATTAAAATATGACCTGGATGCAACGAGCTTTAAAGCTGAAAGGACAGCCTCTATTTCCAAAGGTGGGAGAGGTGGGTTATGAGGATATATTTTTTGACAAATGATGCTGTGTGCCTCTTGAAGAGGATTCTGGGGAACAGGGACACATTTCCCTATAGCTATTTTCCCGGCTGCACTAGATTTTAAAACATGCATGTGCCAGGTTTAATATAAATTTGGTTTAAAAACAAGCAATTTGTACACTCTAATTAAACGTGACAGGGATACCGTTGAAACTAAACACAAGTACTGCATCTACCTCATACCCCTGAGAGCTTTAAACCCTAATGAAATAAATAAGGTGTACATAGGTTCAACTCTACGTAATTTAAAAACCCGTTTGTTTGAACACTCACGCGATGTCAGAACAGGCTCACATTCGACAACGCTAGCCCGATTAGTAGCTAGCGGCACACATAGACCATTATGTGATGAAGTTAAAATCATCATTACACGCAGCACCAAAAGGAAGGACCCCTTAGCAAAAAGCTTGTATATTCACCATTGTAGATGAATTTGCTGTAATGGCGATATGCATTCTCTCCTCCCTCGAACATGGACTAATGTACTTGAACATTGTGGAAATAATAACACTTATAACGAATCATTAACACTTGTGTGACAGGCCCAACCCATCAGCATGAATGCAAGACATGAACGGGTGTACGTCGTCAGAAAAGATGAGCACATAACGTTGGTTGGTCACAGACGTTTGTAGACGTACCAGGGGTCCCAGTGACGTCCAGCTAAACACACCCCATACCATTACGGACCCCCCACCAGCCGGTACACTTCCCTGTTGACAGGCGGGATCGATGGCTTCATGGGGTTTGCGCCACACACGAATCCTTCCATCTGCCCGATACAGTTGGAAACGCGAACCGTCAGACCAGGCTACTTGTTTCCAGTCATGAAGTGTCCAGTGGCGGTTTTGCCGTGCACAAGCGAGGATCATAGCTCTGTGTCGTGCACACATAAAGAGGACTCGAGTTGGGCGTCGGCTCCCAAAGCCCATATCGTACAGGGTACGTGGCACATTCCATACGCAGGTGCATGTTGAGGCTCCAGCATTGAATTCCGATGATACCTGCGAGAGTGTTGCACGCCTATCGCGTGAAACAATTCTTGACAGCCGACGATGGTCACGGTCACCCAATGTTTTTTTTTACGGCCACACTACTATCGTAGGCTGGAGGTTTTGCCGGAATTCTTGTAGTCACGTACGGTAAACCCTTGCAATTGTCATCCGTGAAAATCCGAACTTCATTTCTACCTCCGAAATACTATAGCCCATCTCACGAGCACCAACTATGACACCGCGTTGGAAATCGCTTAAATCATTATTACTTGTCATTCTCATGCCGAAAAGAGTTCTGACAGCTGACAAGGATGTCTATCGCTGTATATACGCACTGGGAAAAGCAACCGAGTACGCGCCTAGGTGACGTTGCCATGTATTTTGCATAAGCTCGTATGTACCAGTTTTTCTGGCACTTCAGTGTATGTTGTGTATCGTTGTACTCTGATGCCATTGCGTGGACGACCTAATGAAGATAACTAGTGTGATCGAAAGATATCGTGTTTTTATCTATCATATGTTTTAAACTTTGAAATACCGTTTTTAATTTGATTAAATGAGTAAGTGCTCTTCTTTATTATGTCAAAGGTGGTTATTGAACAAGTTGCCTATCGCGTTATGTATGACAGAGGTTTACTCCCATACGAAAATCGCTTGTAACACGAAATTCATCTAAAGTCTATTGGTTCCATTGACCTTGAGTAGCTTTGATAAATTTAATTTGCGCCAGAACGGATTCAAAAGATGTGCTTATTACACACGAAAAGTCGGTGTCATCTTTCTTGTTTTTTTTATTTGTTCATAGTACGTATGTTTACGATATCGACCGAGGCCCTCCTAAGCAAGCAATTTGTGCAGTAAGATTCTGCCTCAATTTGTTCAACCGCACCTTTGAACTTAACATTACACGCACGATATTCATGTTCAAATTTCATCATACGGTTCATTATGTTACCTTTTGTTCCTCGAGAAGGCTTAACATAATACTGAGTTTTAAAGCGAACGAATCTTGTTTACCGGGTGCAAATGCAATAAGTTATCTCCGTGTAATATGAGGAATCCGTGATATTAATTTAATTTGAATAGCACGATTCTTTCTTGGTTTTTGCAATTTTCAGAAACGGGAGTGTACCTTCTAATGGTCAATTTTGCTATTGCTGGAAACTCGGAATAAATACCAGAGTAATCCATAGCAGAAAACACCTTGAAATGATTGTGTGGCGATAGATATTTGAACATACGTACGGTTAAATACAATATGCGCAAACTGTACTTCATGTAAGTTGGCATGATGCCAAATTCTCTAGAAAGACTGGGTACAGCTACAGGTTCTCAAAGCTTTCTTTAAGTAAATAATTGTAATTAATATTTGTAACAGAATACTGAAACATTGGTCCATTGCTGTGTGGATAATGAAAATTATAACTGTTTCCTTGGAAATCCAACCCATATCCGGGTTGTATCTGACCTGTTTAAAAAAGTTTAAAGAAAGTGAATAATTTCGCGGTTATAATATTATGCATACAAATTTCGTCCATGCCTAATATTTCCAAGTATGATTTTGTTAATGTTATTCGATTCTATGATGCAGCCATGTCAAGGAAACTGAACGCATTGCTCTTGAAAGCCTAATTTTACGACTTGCATATACGTTCAGATAAAAACATTCCGTTCCTCGTCTCTTCAAGTGAATATCGTAGGATTTAAGCATCATATACCACCTGAACATTTTGCTTTAAAATTAATCCAATTATTGCTTCGAACCGGAATTTAAATGCCATTTTGAGGTAAAATGTTTAGTGTAACATAGTTATGACACCAAAGTAACTGAAGAATTAAAATATCAGTATGTGAATCACTAAAGAACGTACTCTTCTCGACATATAAAGTGCTAAAAATTGCAAATATCTGTTAGACTGCCATGCAAATTAGTAGGTGCATGTCAAACGTTGGGATATTACAATCCTTACATTTACCAGCCAATCACAAGATCGTGATGGAGATACAATGCAAATATTTTTCGGTTTTCGGAGTAATTTTTTTCTGTGCTTGATGTCTGTTGCATTGCATCGGAGTGATCTCGGTGTCGAAAGCCATTGAGTGACAATTTAACGGGGACCTCGTGAAGAATCTTTACCTTCACACAGACACCTTTACCGAATGTTTAATCATAGTGATACAAGAAACAGGCTCGTCCCTGGTCGCAACGCTGAGCAAATGCATTGGGATATCTGACAAACGTGACAAAACTGTTTGAGGGACGGTCACGTGAGTCTTCTTAGTGGGATTGATGCAAGACTACAGGCATCCGAGCAGCTCGATTACCTCTGTGTTCAGCAAACCGTCGAATACCAAGAATTTGCAGTAAGCAACAGTATACGGGGTATACAAGCAGCTGTGGGCATCACCGTATCAAGAAGACATTGCGGCGATTATCACACCCTGCAGTACGTCGTTGCGCACGTCTCCAGAGGTGCCGTCTCAAATGTACGTGGCGGGACGAATGGGTCCATGTCGTATTATTGACGTATCTACGACTCATAGCAGGGAGGAGGATTGCTGATTGAGATTATTAAAACGACTTGGCCGAAGGCCTGAACTCCCCCCCCTCCTATAACGTCAAAAGGCTCCTAAGTCTGGTGTCCTTATTACGAGCCTTATCAGTTTTAAGTAACGATCACTGCTTGTATGCTTAGTGGGTAGAATGCGAGCACGACAGTACGTCAATAAGATGCTACAGCCTGTTTTCCGCAACAACCAGAGGGTTAGAAAAACTCTGAAAGTCTGTAGCATATCAAGTGTTCTCCTTGTCGGATGCCGTTTGCTTCTGAGAAGCCTCGTTCAATGGGAGTGAAACCATTGCTTGTCGTCCAATGCTTTTATTTCCGCTGAACGTAAACCATAGACATTAGCGACTGCGATGGGTCGAAGAATGGTAGCGCACAGTGTTTTCCAACGAGACGCGGTTTCTCCTGTTGACCATGATGATGACACATTGACCCTGTATCGTGTCACAGTGGTGAACGGTTGCTAAAGACATGCTTTATAAAGCATCATAGGGCCCTAAACATCTAGTGTGAGGTGGTTTTGAGTTCCATTCGCGTTCCCGCGTTACAGAAAACATGACCAACCGTCAGTGTATAGCGAAAGTTGTGAAGGGTAAATTGCTGTCATATTTGACTACATTCTTCACATTCGATGTACAGTTTTTATGTTCGAGTGCCCGCCTTACGCACTTTCGATGGTGAACAGACGTCAGCATAGGAACTCTGAGCTGCTTTCGGCTACGCAGTCACGTTTTAAACAGTATCCGATGTACCCTGTGTTGTGACACATTACTCTCGTCACTTCTATTCAAATTACTAAGGATCTGTGCCAAATCACATCTGCTTTCTCGTACTTAACGGGATAGCCTTCTCTCACTTTTATCATCGATGAGCAGTTGTCGGCCCACATTTTGCAAGCGGTTCGTGGTTTTCCATACTTGGACCACTTTTTGTAGGATAAAAATCACGACTGACCGTAAGCCCCTCACAGTCCTTGCTTTAACCAAAATATTCTGAACTTGTTGCATAACCATTACGGTTTGGTCTTCATCAAAGTTGCTGAAGTCAGCTCATCGGTCTCCGTCATAGTTGACGAAGACCAATGAGCAGAGTCACGATTTGGTTTTCGTGAAAGTAGCCGTCGTTTACGGGCAGTTCCTTGTATTTGCATAAAGATGCGCTGGTCAGAATGTTTTGGCCCTTTGGTGTATGTCTCAATGGAAGATAACAGCACGTGTGATACACTCTATCTGCTTCATAACTTCAGGGTAATCGCACATCTATCGGACTTATCCAGGAAAGCAAAGTGTCTTGTGAAATTGCGTTCCGGAAAGCGATTGAGTTCCCCAATGTACTTTCATAGAAATTTAGAAATCACTAAAACTACGAAATCCACTTTTTAAACTCACCTGCCGACGTTGATCCCGATGCGGAGTCAATGGAAATTACAAGGTACAGTATCTTAAAAATTCCTAACTATACCGCAACGTATATCAGAAAGAAATTGTATTTAAATTTCAAAGTTTTGAGTGACATCATAACTAAAGTGAAATAAAAATTGAGAATTGAACCATTATTCAATTTTATCCGTTTCCTTAATATTTGTGAATTTCAGTGGAACCTCTTTCGAACACATCTTGTGATTTTATGGAGCTTTTCTGTTTTACTATGACAGTTATCGCTGTGCAGAAATGTACACTTTTTATTTTATCGTTTGTCTCCGTCATGAAAAATCATTTTGTTTGTGTACTGAGTTCTTCATTCATTGTTACCTTCCTTCCAAAATGATTACTTCTATAATCTTTGCTAACGATGAATAATCAAGAAAATTTAAAATACAAGAACACGAAAAATAAAGTATTCTTGGAAATGAATTTTTATACACTTCCTCAGTTCCCAAAATAGAACAGAGAAAGTAAAACGCGAAATGTAGTTTCTTCCTACAACTTTTACGTGGCAGTTCGGAGTGTGCACCGTGTCCTATATGTAAAAGAATTGTGGCTTACAGCAAAAAACTTCAAAAGAACGTTCAGTATACTAATGAAGAAAAAGTATTTGAATACAATTGAGTGAACTAATCCTATTGAAAATGCAATGTTTTTTTTTCGTTTTTTAAATCCATCTTTGAGAATGCCGTTCACGGGGAATAGTGGAACATTACTGACATAACAAAAAAACGTTTTCTAACCTGTTTCATGGTTTCAATGATTTATACGTAGTACTATTATAGTGACGTTCCCTGAGGTAATAATGTAGTACTGTTTCTGACTGGATTTAATTCAAAGTATACTGTTCTTAAAATGCTGCTCTTGTATTTAGAAGGCAGAGGGCCGTGATGTGTGGTTCACATTGGGACAGCATTTAAGCCTGTTTAGAACCTTTTTTTCTTGGATGTGATGATCCGTAGGCAGAGCGGTGTGTTTAGTGTTTCTAAACTGCATGATCTCTTCAGTTACATGCGTTCCTAAGGTGAAAATGGTGTTTCTTTATGTTTATTAATCAATTGTGAAAAAATTAACTTTTTTTTCATAATTTGACGCTTTTGCGTTGCAGAGCAGCATATGATTTTTCATACTTTCTTATTTACAATCCAAGACAACACGAAATCTATGTATGTTTAAAATATGGTTCGGGGTTAAGCGAAAATTATGAATTAAATAATCTCTGGGTGTCCCAGTTTCTAACTCTTTATAAGTCAAACGAAGTTACTTTTTAAAAATTCCGATAACTTGTATATATTTATTTTGCTTGATGTTTTAATGCATGGCAAGTGTTGGGTTATTATTCGGATTTCCCAAGATTACGACCCAATAACTATTTTGGTCTATACTGGTGTTTTCCTGAAACAGTTTTCATAATCACTGAAGCATTTATTTGTATTTATGATTGTGTAAGATTTAATGTTTAAAAAACTTGAAAATCTTTGTTTTGTTATTTACAAGAAGAAAACATATTTATACTATGCGTTTCTGTTATAGATGCGAATTATTGGAACATGCGACAAGATTCACCACCAGGAAAACGGGATATAGAGTGTCTGATAGTGGAACCCAGGTGTGCATTTCATTTCCGTGACCTCGAACTCTCCAGTTCTGACGCCAACATGTTTTCTTCTTATTAAATTTTTTTGGCAAAATCTTTTTGCCGGATTCGAGCCATTTTTGTCTGCAGGTAAGGAATGCGAAGAAATGCAAACGGACGGCTGTGCTGTCATTCTTACATCTGTAGCATGTGTTTCTTTTCAAACATGCGTTAAATACTTACATTGGATTAATCATAGCTTTCTCCAACTAATACACCATTTTCTGTTCCGTATAAAACAAATCGTGTACCTAAGTGAATGGGAAAATAAATTCCTTTTGAGGTACAAAACCAGGCACCTTTAAAATTTTGCTGAAACAGTCACAAATATGGCTGCTAGAAAGAATACATTTTTTTTTTTTTTTGCAATTGCTATAGTGTTTTGATCAAAAGAATTTCAGGCTGTTAAGTTCATTCTAATTGAGGTAAAAAACTTTAAATTTGCAGTAACTGTTGTGTTTCATACTTTACGAGGTTTTCAATTTCAATAGCTTAGGTGAAAATGGTGTTTCTTGTTTTCAAAAGTACGTATTTAAATCCGACGAAATTTTCCATACATTATCAATCGATTAGTTAGCTAAAAGCTATCCAAACAAAATTTCAGAGATTATTAATTGAAAATTAAATAAAGTTGAGAGAAACATTGCCACATTTCAGTATTTTCTTTCTGCAGTTTAGTACAGTCATTACGTACTAGTTTTGATATACAAGTGTAAGAATTGTGCTTGAGTAACAGTTAGTGATTCTGTCGTAAGGAGATCCTCTTCTATTGAAATTTAGTTACAAAGGCAAGCATGAAAACAAATAAGTTTCAACCAGTGAAATTTAGCATTGTTAAAAATTTGAAGTCAATACTCTACCCCCCCCCCGAAAAAAAGAAAGGAAGAAAAAATAAAAACCAGGCAGCTGCCTTCAGTGAAATCTCAAGGCACGATAACGTTTTTGTTTTTTTCTGTCAAAGTTTAGGATGCAAATAAAAATATGAGACTTTTAAGCAAAAATTCTACAACTTTAAAGCCAATTTTTTAGCCAATTTTACTAAGCAAACGAAAGGAAATTATCTAAACCCAAGAAATTACCCCAAAGAATATTCTCCATTACCTTAACTGTCGTAGCTGAAATTGAATTACTGTACATAAAATTGTAATCAAAATGCTGTTGTTGCAGTGCATTTTCATTTTCAGAATGCACAAGTAGATCATTCAGTTTCTTCAACAATTAAAAATAATTTCCCATCGGTTTTTATTTTGGAAAAAGACAATTTTGTTGTACAGTAACACTTATCTAAATCTAAATTTTTTCACATAATACATTTAGTAGAAGGAGTTTCATACGCTTTCTACATACGGTCGTCTATACATAAGAATTTAAATTTTTAAATTAAATTGTCTACATCTAGCGATGAATTAGTAATTTATTAGAAAAATGAAATATGAGAAAAAGTAAAAAGCTTCTTAAAAAGTTTGATACTTGTTATCTGTTTTACATGTCGTGATTTTTTTCTGAAGTGATTTGATACTAGGAAAGGGGTGTATCAGACATGGAAGAAAATTTAAACTCGAGCCCTGTAACGTCAACGTAGAAGCACGAGAGCCATAGCGATAGCCGGTGCTTGTAAATTTGTATTTATGGAAGAAATATAAAACCACTAAAGCAATGCAAAATGTTTTCAAATTTTAAAATGTATCTACTATCTGTCACACGACTTATTAATTGATTTTTTGGTAATTAGTGAATGACTGGTGAACGAATAATTCTATACCCACTGATTTTTCTATAGTTCATAAGAAATAATGTTTGAGAATAAACTTTTTTTATTGTTTTTTTATTGTTTGTTTGGGGATTTAACAGAAACTGTGAGCATTGCAATGGACTAAAAGCAGACACCCGTCAATAATTTAGGAACCACTATTTCCACGGATTTTGGAAAGCGAATGCTGGAAGAAAAACAAAACATACTCTCCTCATAGAGGATAGAACTCGTATTCCTCTCTGACGAATGGTCACAAACCAGTCTGCAGTGATGACAGAATAAAGCAGAACTAAACTTACTGCTAATAGGAACATGCCTGCTTAAAATTACAAATAGGCATTTTTAAACATTGTACTATATCTCCATGGTAATACTCCTTAAATCGATAACAAATTAGCTGAAATATTTTGCAACACAAAACAGCCAAGAGCTGGTGAATGGCATCTGTAAAGAACACCTTTAAAACACCATTTTTAGTATTCTACTTTTGAAATTCTATTCTTAGTGACGACTGTTCTTGTTTTGAATATATTTTGATTTTAGTAGTTATTTTTATAAGAGCGCGATTTTTCAAATTTTGTTTTCATAAAATCTAAAAAATTCCCATAGAATAACATGGGGAATGATTTCTGAAAGACCCCTGTTAGCTTGCTCTCACAACTTCGAAGTGAATGGCGGGGAAAATAACATTTGTATTCATAAACGGATTTTGTTAAGACTGCATGAAGTGATATACATTGTTCACTGAGTTGATATATGAGGTTTAGCTAATTTTTTCGGGAAAAAGCTTCTAAGATTAGGGAAAATATGTCTGTACACAAGGTGAAGCGTTAAAAATATATTTGAAGTGAAACTGTAAAATTGTATGTGAAAAAAGATAAGAAAACAACGAATTAACGATGTGGTTTCAGTGTGTGAGACTTTTTCTGTATGTTCCTTTATAAGTATCCAGAGAAAACATAGAATACCATTGACTGTTTCTTTATGTTCAAGACTAAGATGTTCTTGAAGTATTTAAATAAATGAGGTGTGATCGGGGAAAACAGTTACGATAGAGAGCAATCACCTATTTAAAACGAAAGTAAGTGGAAACAAAAGTTAACGCCTAAAGAGAAATAGAGCAAACACAGAGGTTTCATATGTTTTGTAATGTCCGTCACGTTAGAACCGATCATTGTGTGAATGAAATATACACGAAGTTTTGACGCATCTTGATGTAAAGCGAAATAAATGAGGGATAAGAATGTAGTTAGATGTGTTCATACTGACTTTGGTGAGATGAGTTAGCAATAAATATTTGGTAATGCATGAAAAAAAGTACAAATAACTCGTTAAGTATATGATTTTTGATGAAAGTATGACATTTTAGTTGATGTGACATGAGAATAAATGTTGGAGAGACTAAACAATATCTGAAGTTCTTGTTACATTTCTGATGCCAGGAAAATTTTTGTGGAAAAGTGAGGGAGATAAGGTCGTTAAGAAAACAAATTGTTGGAAAGAAACCGGAAAAAAAAAACAAAGAAGAAAAAAACAGAAGTAGAGTATAAAGCAGCTGAAAAGCAAACTTAAACAAATACGTAAACAGAATAGCATTTCAGAAAATTGATTAAGTCGTTCTACAGGAAAATGTAGTAAGTCTTTCTTAAGAGATTACTTTTGTTTGGGGAAATACGATCTTTTAGCTATGTGTTCGGAATAACTGTGTTTCTGATGAGTTACAAGAGTGTTATACAGAGAAAAAGAATATCGGTTAGAATACGATGTTTAGTGGACTTACGGACTTTGCCGCTGTTTCCAAAATGAATGTTTTTTCGATCGAGTTATGAAAATATCCAGACCATATATTGCAAATAATACAAATTTTAGTATAAGTACGAACTTTTTAGAATGTATGTCTTGAGAGTGAATGTTTTTCTGTTTTATAAATGAATATAAGAAGTATAGCAAACTAGGATAGAATAAAGAAAATACACATATTTCACATACATGCAAGCTTTCAGGAATACTTAAAAGCAAGTTTTAAAAATAATTTAAGCTATGTAGGGAAACAAAAATTTGAAGTTTCGGTACGTGTGAAAAATCTAGGCGTTAAGAAATAATTGCTGGAAAGAAATAGAAAAAATAAAGTTAGAATAAAGGTGGACGAAAGTTTGTAAAGCCTAAAAATAAAAAAAGCGGATACATCCAGAAGTTTAATGACATGCAAACATAGAATAGCATTTTTTAAAAATAATTTAAGTTACATAAGGACTGGAAATACACTGCCGGACAATAGCTAAGGACGGATGACAATAGCAACGATAGCAACCATATAATGGATGGCAGGAAAACGTGGAAATTTGCATAAGTGCGGGATATAGCAAGACGTGTTGTGCGTATGCAAATTTTGGATTGCCGAACTTGTTCGTGACGTCATAGCGCTGATAAGAGATATAAAGGATTTGACGCGTATTGACCGTTGTTGTTCAAACGCAAAGTTGAAAGAGAAAGAACCAATTGATGAACTTGCAATTTTCAGTATGTCTTTCCGACATAACCTAGATGGGTTTACGTGTGGCCGTATTATTGGCAAGATTGAAGGAGGGCGAAAAATAACAGATGTTGCCAGGGAGTTCGACGTCAGCCACAGTGTTCTTTCAAGCCTTTGGAAATCATTTCAAACAAGTGGAGAGTGTAGTAAACGTCACGGGGGTGGTCGTGTTCGCAGTACAACACCTGCAGAAGATCGGTACATAGTGCTATCAACAAAAAGACACCGGCGCAGCACAGCTAGTGAAATAGCAAATCAGTTTATGGCTGCTACTGGCAAGCGGATCTCCCGAAAAACTGTCGCCAGACGTTTGCATGAAGGATGACTATACGCCCGCCGTCCTGTTGTGGGCATCCCATTATCCAGACGTCACCCTACCACCCGTTTGCAATGGTGCCATCAACATCGCAATTGGACTGATAACGACTGGTCTGCTGTCCTCTTCTCAGATGAGAGTAGATACAGTCTATCGTCTGTATGTCGACGACAACTGATCTGGCGTGATAGTGGTACTGCATATTGTCCAGCAAACATACAGAAAAGGGACATATATCTGACATGTAGTGTCATGGTATGGGCTGTTATCATGATCAATGGCCGTACGTCCCTCTATGTGCTTCCAACTGGGACTATGACTGACCAACGACACATTATGATATTCTGCTACCTCATGTTCGCATGTTCGGTGGTGCTGTCGGTGATAGATTCATTTTCATGGACGACAACGCAACATGTCATCGAACAGTCGCTGTCCAGGAGTGTCTTCTGAGCGATGATATTCAACGCCTCGTATGGCCAGTACGTTCTCCAGATCTGAATCCCATTGAAAATGTGTGGGATCCTTTTGGGAGGAGTCTTGCTGGTCACCAATGCCCTCCAATAAACAAGGACATCCTCATTCGTGCACTGACAGAGGAATGGGATAAATTACCTCAACAGCTGCTTGATAATAATGTGCAAAGCATGACACGACGTGTGGAATCTTGCATCGCCTTACATGGTGGCCATATCCCGTATTGGCAACGCCGGAACGCCTGCGGACGGTAATTGAATTTTTTCACGTTTACGTATTCTGCACAAAATGGCCAGTTTGTCCCTTGAACACGTTCCAAAGCCTTCTGGATTTCAGAGCACAATAAATTGTCTTTCTTGTAATGTCCTTTCATTCTGACAATATTTTATTTCACTTGACATCCAACCACACTTACTTTTTTATGCGCTATATAGCCATTTATGATCCGTCCTTAGCAAATTGTTCAGCAGCGTAATAATGAAGAAATGTTTGTTGGAAAGAAATAGAAAATTAAATTCTTAATAAAAGTATAAGTAGAATAATGCCGTTACATCGAAAAGTTTGAAAAACGTAATGCCGATATATCGTGAAGCCTAATGAATTCTAGTATAGAAGAGCATTTTGGAAATAGTTTAAGTTAAATAGGGACAAAAAGTAATAGTGAAAATTTTTTTGTCGAAAACAAAATACTGTTACAATTGAATTTTATGCAAAACCACTAAATATCTATATAATTCACGTACACTTACATGAAAAGCAAGTTAGAAAAATGGTTTAAGTTATATAAGAGTACATTAAAATCAAGTTAGAAAAATGATTTACGAGGAAAAAAGAAGAAATAAAAACATTTCTTAAAAGCGATATTTTAGAAAAAATGTTGATATGAAGAACTTTGTAAAATTGAAAAATGACATGAAATAAAGAAAACAGAACTGTTTAGGTAAAAATAAAACAATAACATTTCACAGTAGAGGACTGGGACGAAAAAGAAATGCATGAATCAAGAGCGAAAATTACCTTCAGAAATGAATCGCAGGCTAAGAAATAATTCTCGATGGAATCACGAATACAATCAGCTTCTCTAACATACATTTAACAAAATACCCCGAACGTCGTTAAATAAAAATTCTTTAAGGGGCAAAAATAAAGAATCATCTACGGAGAAGTTTGGTATAATAAAACAAGAAAACTTTGCAAAAACGCACACTCAGAAAAAATTTCTGAGAGGAAAATGAAGCTGGCCGGAGAAGCATGACATCATCCACCAGAACAGTGATGTCGTCCGACACCAGAACATACATAACTATTTATCGAGGAATTGGAAAGAATATTAAAAACCCATGAAGAAAAACAAATTCTTTGGGGAAAAAAACATTCAAAATTAAAAAATAGCCTGAAGGAAATGAAATAAAAAATTCACAAAACAAGGAATTAAAAGAAAAGTTTCCACAAATATGGGTTAGATAAAAACAATGAAACATTTGTAATGTTATCCATCCTGCATACCGAGATAATATTGCGAAATACTAATTTAACCATAGCGCCAACTCCACAACCTCATGATGCCATGTTAAGACGGCGCAGTCTTATCTCCCCTCCCAACCTGCAGCACTCCCCCACGCGTTATCAGCCCCATTCAATCATCCAAAATGGCTGAAGGTCTGATCATCCGCTACCCCATGATCCTCCATCCACCAAATTGGAGGATCCCATAGGTTAACATTGATCCTGCACTGGCGCAGAACCCCATTTCGTACACTACTAATGTTATATGTTGTTGCAGATCTGCTACATTTAGCGATGGAGTTTCATAAACGTGATTTAAGAGGGCCCCAAAGGAAGACGTCCAGACGGATAAGATCTAGTGACCGTGGAAGCCATGCTACGGGACCTCCTGCTCCTATCCATGGACGGTCAAACAGAAGTTTAACCATCTTGATACGTGCACACTTCTATATGGTAGTGCTCCGTCGTGCTGGTGCCACGTGATCAGTAAAGGTTGTAATGGTTCATTGTCCAAGAAATCCGTTACATCCGTTGAAGGAGCCGTTAATATCGTTCACCATTCAGAGTTGCGTTGTTAAAAATGTCTTACAAGCTATTTCTCCCAAATGCCACACCAAATGTTGGTGAACAACGTCACTTCATGGTGTGTGTCTCTTGTTCAATAGGGATTTTCCTGTGCCCAGTAGTGTATATTATGCGTATTCACAACATCATTTCATGTAAATCGTGACTCATCTGTCCATGAAATGTTTCATAGAAACTCTGGGTCCTCTTCTAAAGCATTCAACATGACATTACAAAAATCAAGTCTTTTCTCCACAACTCCAGGCCACCGAGCCTGCTGCGAATGAAACGAGTATGGATGCATATGGTTCTTGTGCAAAATTGTTAGTACACGCTGTTGGCTTAATCCCCTTTCCCGGGCAACTTCATTTATGCTGCTGTGAGGATGTGCAAATACGTATGGCAAAATATCATTGGAAAAGTCGTGTCCCCGCAAATGATTATCGAGTGAAAGAAACAAGCAAAATACTGGAGGAGAGCTGTCTGGTGAGTAAGCTGGATGACGTAATAGCTCCCATCCAAGTTCTTTGATAGTGGTTCTGGTCAATAAGGCGGAGTGGGTAGAGCATTACCTTGAAGGAGCAGAACTCCCTTTCAGTTGACCAGTGCTGCTTCTTCATTTTCTGGACCTCATGCACTCGTTTGAGTTATTCAGAGTACATTGCAGCGGTGATCGTTTGGCCGCGATGTAAGAGTTCATAATGGACGCCACGTGCTGTCCAGTACACACACAGAATAACTGTACGTGGATGAAGAGCTGGTTTTGGTCTGTGAGGAATTGAATCACCGTTGGACAACCAATGTCTGTAACGTTTTGGGATGCTGTACTGGACCCACGTCTCGTCACGTGTGAGCCCAACTTTCCCTAAATGGTTCCTTGTCAGAGCGAGACAGAAATGCAAGTCAAACTAACCCACGGTGCTGTTTGTTCACTGCAGACGATTTGTGTGGTACTCATTTAAACAATTTGTATGCCTTATCTATAGTATGCAAATCTTCGGAAGGTCTTCGGAAGGTTTGATCACTAACACCAAATGCATTAACATGAACTAGTTCCTTACACGTTTGGCTATTGTTCTGCTCAGTAAATGCTTTCAGAGCTTCTGTGTCAAGGCTGACAGGACAACCATTCAGGGACTTTCCTCGAAGGGATTCATCTCCGTCTCTGAGCTTTCGAAGCCAATTCCTAGTTTTGTGTACCTTCAAAGTATCTGACCTTAATACTAAGAAAATGCAACGAGCTGTTTTTGTAGTAGATGACTACAGCTAATCCGACTACGAATAATCTCCACTGATACCGCCATTGAAATTGCACCTCTTTCTACTACCAAACTGTTTACTCATCTTCGGATATCGTGTGACGATAGACCGCAGGCGAAACTTGATCTCTCCGCAAATTCACTTATTACAAGGTGGTTTTCTTGCTCTTCTGAAAACTCCAAATATTTTTGCGGTTACCTGATATTATAAATATCAGATATTATAAATATCAGATATTATAAATATATCATTTCGTGGTTACCTGATATTAAAAATATCAGGTAACCACCAAATGCTACGTTACCTGATATTTATAATACAAGGCAGCTGTATACCTTCAAAGAAGCGATTTACATTCCTTCGCGATTTTGGGCTCAGCATAATATCGATGTTCGACTCCACTTCTCGCTGCAAAGCAGAGTTTATAAACGTGAACTTGATAAATTGGAAACAACTTATCAGACAATTCACTCGAGAGTTACCTACGGATGTCAACAACCGAACTAAAATCTGACATCGATCAACTTGTGAAGAATTTTCAAGCTGAGACATATCTTTGAAGTTGCCAGTAACAAGAGCTTGGAGTTCGCTACATTAACGGTTGCGAATAATGATACATGAATATATCTTTTATGACATGCGCTGTTAACAAAAGTGCATATATCTGTTTATGTATTAACTTTGTATAAAATTAAATATATGGAATTTTTTCATTGTGTGTTTACGATATAGAAATCCAATTCAGAGTCTGGCCCGCAGGTCTTTTGTCAATTAGTTTTGTGTCCCACTTGGTAAGAAAAGTTGGAGCGCCCTCTCTTAAAAAAACATCAAAGACACAGCACATAATCTCCCTCTATGCCGTGTGTGGGAACATGTCTAAAACACAGACTTTCACGTGACACGGAACTGTTGGTTCCATAACATCAAAAGTTTGGAATTATAACAGCATTGTTTACTACTATTTCTAAGTCATTGATATCCTAGCCAAGACGAAACTTCCCGATGGAGAGCGAAAGCTAGGCTTAAACAGTGCATTACTTTCGTACCATTGCGGCGGACGTCCAGCGGTTTCGCTTCCTATACTTCCAATGGAAAATAATTTTACCCTATTTCCCCAGCGACGAAGTATTTCTCATACATCAAAATTAATCCACTGATAAAAAATCATTGTAAATTTGATTGAGCAATCGGTGTCTTTTGCAAAACTACATATTCCCTGAACTATATTAGGAATCTGGAATTTTACTTCGATGTAGTTATGATACTTAGTAACAGGTGCAGCTACCCTTCCTTACCACTACTTCTAGTAATGTTATGTATTTTTAATAAAGTTCAGGAAATTGTATGGAAAAAACACCATTTATGTAATCTAGATTGTTGTTTTATTCAATTGAAAGATTCTGATGTATAGGAAATATTCCTTCACTTACGAAATATGATCGAATTTTTCTATTGTAAGTACAGGGAGCTAATTCAGTACACATCCACATTGAAAGGTATGTCGTAGTTTTGCAGCAAGTTTTCACTCGCTCAATGCTAAATTTATACGAATTGTTAACGCAAAGAATATAAACGCTTCGCGTGAAGAAGCTCAACTCTCGTAGAGATAATGTAAAACAGGCGACAGCAGCGCCACCATGTAATGCGGCAGCAGATGCTCTGCGGGAAAGTTAACATTCAGGCGCAATTAGCGTAGGAGACACGGGACGGAAGCCTATTTCACGGAAAGGAAGCTAAGCTTTGATCTGCGACTGTTTCCTTCGGTCTCATTAGGTCTACTAAAGCATTTTTGTTGTTGTTGTTCTTTTCTGAGTATAACTCCTGTCCCTTCTTTTGGTGAAACAAATATATACATTAGCAATTAATATTATTTTAAGGAAATTTTAGCAGTTTTATTCTCACTTTAAGCACCGTAGTAATACCAGGTTGCTTGGCATGAATTTCATATTTACAATATACCTTAAATGTCAAGAATGCTGAGGCTGGTTTCCCAGTAGCAGCCATAATAATAATAAAAAAGCAAAGACAACCGCAGTTTCCCAAAGCTACAATTTTTTTTTCTACCCTTCCGAAGTTTGTAAATTAAACGCACTGCGCTGTAGAAATTTTCTCAACAGATCGGAAAAACATCCGTTCGTTTCTGAGTAGGTTCGAACCTGGGCCGCTGGCGTGATAGCTGAGCTCTCTACCGACCGGACTAACTCGCCACGATTGAGTGTATGCTTAAAGCTGTCTGTTTGGTATGCATTGTGTAATCGAATGCTTCCCTCTTTCATTTTACAATATTACGAGGTATTTTTCATAAAAGTCAGTTTCATATAATTGATAAATTAATTTTTTCAACGTAACGATAGCTTTTTTTTCAGCAAACGTTGTTTTAATGGTTTTCCAGGATATTTGTTTCAAACGGTTTCAAATTTGTTCTTGTTATGCATCCACTCCATTCCATGAATTGTTATTCATCGGAATGGAGTGGGTGTATTTCATGGCTGTAATATAAACGCAGATCTAGATGAGAACAACAAAACCTTTGAACAAAACGCCAACACAAACAAGCGTTTATATTCTTTGAACACAAACACGCATGCTCAATCTAACTCAGTCTGCTCGGCATCCTGCGGCATCAGCCTGTAATGTTGGCTTCTGTGTAGTAATTCTTTGCCGCATAATATAGTGGCGCTAGTTACGTCTCGCTGAGCCTTACCTTCTTATCAGTTAGATATTCTTTGGTTAACGTACTGCATTTCAGAATTTTTTTTAATATTTTGATTTTTTCAAATAGTTTACTGAGAGTTTCTTGTCAAAAGTTGCAACATACCTGTTGAAACCAAAGAGAGGTTCACATATATATCTTTTGAAAATTCATGAGAGAACATAGCTTACATAGAGAATTGAAAAGACTCTTCGCAGAACATAAGGAGTCCTAGTTTAAATGTCAATATGTTAATTTTAGTAATGATTTATGTTTAGATGATATCTTGATGATATTTCACGTGATCATTGTTCACAGTTAACACCCTTTGATCGGTATCTCTAACATCTGGAACACTCGATTAACCACCATTCCTTGCTTAATTTTTCTTGTTTCTTGGCGAACCATTGTACTTTTCTTTCCTTTATGCCATGCCTACCCTCTCCCAAATAGGTGGTTGCTTCCTGAGTTCATCGCCCTTCCAGCTCCGGAACTGAAGACATCACTTAGGTAAGCAGTCATATGATTGGACATGCCAAATTGTGGTAAAGATCACATCACCGTTAAGAAATTCTTTTCATTCCAGAATTTTAAGCGGAACGCAATGTTGCAAAACGAAAACGAGTCGTTCTTGATATAAAACAAATTTGACAATCATAAACGAAATATTAACCTTCACTAGATGGGGTTGTGGCTTACTTTAGCTTATCCGCCAATTTCTTATATCCGTCACACTTCAGGTCCCGTGAGGGATGGACAAACGGGGGTTTAAAATGTTTGCTCTGGTTTTTATAAAACACTTATGCTGTTTATGTCTTACAGTTTCAGTGTGAAGTCGTTTTAGTGCCTTCAAAAGCCGCCTGTTTGCGGGTAAAATCTCGGCAGATATTGTATTAATACACCTGTATAAAAACCTGGATTATTGCCTCATAGGCTCATGTCCTTTTTTGTTTCTATTTAGTCAGAAACTTTGAAATACAAAAGTTATTTGCGTGCTGTGGTCTGTACTCACGTTAGGTATTGTTCTATTACCGCAAGTAAAGTATTTATAGAAGAGCAGCAACATGAGACTGAAGTTTTTATTGTTGTATGGCGGACACAGTATGTACCTGGTCTTATCATAGATACTGTTTCAAGGTATTCAATGAAATAACAAAATACATTTAAGATATTTTAATATGCCTGTGATACGACGTAAGTAGTACACTTGTATATACATGACACTAATCACTTTTTAAAATGGCATCCTCTTGCGTCCACTCATCAATAGATTTATGCAGGGTCTCCACTGAGAGAACTTCTACTAAATGCACCAAAGAGCATTTAAGACTGTCCATACTGGGGTATCTCTTTCTGCATGCCATGTCCTCCAGTATGGCCCACAACTTGTAGTCCAGTGGGTTGAGGTCCGCGCTGCTTGAAGGCCAATCAGCTGGAGAAGTGAAGTCCGGCAAATTCGCCTGAAGCCACTCCTGCGTTGATTTGGCGTGGTGAGCAGGTGCGGAATCCTGCTGAAAGCTCCACTGTCGGTTTTTGAAAAGGTGTGACTCACATTTTTGACTACTGGTTCCAAAACCCTCTCCAGGCAGACTTTGGCAGATTTTTTCAGCCCTTTCTCACAGAAATGGAGCTTCGTGATACCCTCGTAGAAACCTCCCCACCAAACTATGACAGAAGCAGGATAAAGGCCCCTCATGATTCTTGGAGCTTATCGTTAGGTTGACGCATACACCCTGGCATTTTGGCGGTTGAAAGACTTTTCAGTAGTGAAGATGTTTTCAACAGAGGAAATGATCTGTCTGTGGCGATTGTCTGCGTAGCGCTGCAGCAAACGTTTCGCATTAAGAACGCCCTCCTGCTTCACTTGAGTGATGAGGAAGTGCCTCCGATGCCGCCAATAAGTTCTCACCCATAGGTCACCCCGCAAAGAGCGTCACGTCGAAATTCTTGAAATGTTCAACGCGCGAGCTATCACTGATTGTTTTCTGAGAGGATTTCGTCGAAATCGTGCTGCCACTGCTTTCACAGGTGAACCGTCCTCACGGTACGCTGCCCACCTTTTCTGCTGCGGTAAGCGATAGTCCCAGTCTCAAAGAACATTTTCATGGTACAGTAGACAAAATGTCAGCTGATTTTTAGCCTCTTTAGCATATTGAAATTCGCGGAAACTGATTTTTCAAATTTGTGCAGCGCTATTACAGCAGCACGATTGTCATAATCACCCCACTCCATGGCAAGTACTTCACGAAATACGTTATCTCCTTTGCGACTGAACGAACAATGATTTACTGGCGGCTTCATGGCGCCTGGGGGTCGGTGATACACACCGTTTGCGTGACATCTGTCACATTTGTGTAGGAGGTATTATGCTAAAACTGGGTATACATAGAGAATTCTGTAGCTCTTAGAGGACTGAAAAGTTGTTTACTCTAATTGTACATCACTTCAATTTTTTGGAAGGGAAAGTAACTTAGGAAAATTGTTTTCAAGTGAACATCTGGTTTTTATCAGACTACGTAAATTATTATCAGACTACCTAAAATGAACGAATAAAATGCAATATTCAAATCGGATGTAAAAAGACACAAGCAAGGAATTTAACACAAATTATATTATTAAGTAAGAAGACAAGTGATATCACAAATATACTTAAACTAAAATTATTAGTTCTTAAAAGTAATTTTAAATAACAGTGAGATATTTGTTCTTATTTTATACTGCACAATAATTTTATCCGTGGTCCAATGTTGGACAAGTAGACAAGGAGCTCCTCTTCAGCTGATAACAATTTGTTTCTGTTTTGAACTTTTTTATTCGTCAAAGAAGTAAAGAGTTGCTGACATAAAACTGAAGTCGAGAACTGAAGAAGCACATTTAGTGCATTACGGTGAAATAACGGGATATTAGTTTTTGAAAGACAACCCGTAAGACATCACTAAACAGCTTGCTTCATGAGCTTTCTTACTAGTATTTACTATTTTCACGAAAGCCTAACTTTGTTTTTCGTGAGAGTCTAAGAGACATTTAAAATAATTCGAAGTTTTGTTTGCGAAATAGCTGTGATTAGTTACTCAATGTCGATTCTGTTTTGCTGCTAACATATCAGTGTTAGTTTGTTTTCTTTTGCCACAAGTAATATGCAACGGAATGGGACAACGTTCATCACTAGCCCAAATAAAAGACATTGCGAAATTGCTTTCACAATAAAGGTGATTTCCCCAGTGTTTGTTAATTTCCCTGCTTTCACTACTTGTACTTGGTTTGGACATCGAATCGTTATCACTTACCTTTACATTGGTTTCTATTAGGTTTACTATTATCTGCACTGTTTTCTTGGATCTGTGCAGTGCGAATACTTTTTTGAGGAACTCCCTTGTCTTCAAAACACACAAGACTTGATTATTTACACAGTGCTCACAAAAAGATTTTCCCAATCAACAGAACTTAATGTCACTAATAAACATTTATGGGCCGATAGGGGAAACCTGGAATGTTCTGGGATATTTAGGAGTGATGAGCCTGGAAGCATTTAGGATTAGGATTTCTAGGATGGAAGGGCGCCATATCACCGAAGGAAATGAAGTGCTTGAGGCTTTCCCGTACTCGAAACTACCGATGTACAAGGGGACGAGGGACACACCACAACTGTTTTCCAGCGCTTGACGCAGTACCAAATTCACCAACAAATTTCCCTCAAGTCAAAAATTAGTCTGTCATAACGGCGCTATCTCCACAGACAATATAAAGCATATTTACATTTTATTGTCATTTATCTTACGTCTTAAAAGAAGCAAATATCTTTACCCCAGTGTACATATTTGGCCTTTTAAAATTACGCGGAGCACGGGGTGGGAAACGCTGGGTTAGACGATCGGAATACTTAGATACATATTTCTGGTCAAAGAATTTAGCTGGTAGCCTGTGAAATTTCTGTCGTTTTATTTGAAAAAAGGTATTTTTTACCACATAAAGTATAACTTTTTTTATAATAAGAAACTAAAAATATAAATGTAATACAATCAGTTGTGTATTCCAGAGCATACGGATAAATTTTATGGAGCTTTAAATTTGTTATAAGCATATATGCTTCGAAAACAAAAAAAATTGAACAAATAACTGACTAATGCTCTTTCCTTTTAGTCAGATGTAACCTCACTGCTTCGTTCTGTTTGCAGAGTGTAAGGGAGTAAGTACTCGATGCTAACTTCACAGCCGAATATCGGCAATACGAACGTGGAGGAGACTCGGGCGCATTGGTAATATTTATTTATCATCTGCAATATGAAAAGTCAACAGAAACTCTTGAAGATCTAATGGCTTATCAGTAAGTTGCTTCGCACTCATTAAATATACTGCTATCACAATGGAACAACAGGAAAATTATCCGCTGATAAGAAAATCCGTAAAAGAAAATTTTTTCTTAAGGCTTTATCAACTTCGCTATGGGAACGTTAACGGAACAACACAGACTTCTTAAAGATTTCGTTTTTTGTGATAAGCTTTGTAATGAAAAAATGGCGCCTTCCGAATGAAATTTTGTGACATCAAAGATGGTACATATAACCAAAAGCGGAAGGATTAGATATTCGAGAAACCGCCTTTGAATTATCTGACATTATGCGACGCAACTGACTTAACGCAATGTACAGTACTTCGGTTATTTGCAAAATGAAGACATGAGAAATTCCTCAATGACATGTTTTTATTTATACGACCGGAAATGAAGCAGTAGTTAACATATAACTTCAAAATTGAACAACAATCATATATAAGGTAAGTGACAACTTACCAAAATACAAAATGTTGAAAAAGTTTCAATTTTTTTAATTTTAGCATATAAATAAATTTCGGACATTTTTCTAGCAGAAACCGAAAGTGATACCTTTTAGAGTTATGCAAATTTTTGACAGTTTATCTATTTAATCGGCGCCTCACTTTTAGCACTCCAAATATTTGTAATTTATTTTGCAATGTTAAACCTGACATCACTTTCTTAAAGCACTTTATCCGTAACTGAAACTTCAATTACGGTCTTTGCTTAGTTTGCAAACCAAGCCACCACTATTCTGTAAGCGTTCCTTTTACAATACTTTTGCAGCACTTTTGCTTCTTATTGTATTTTATTCTTTCAGTGTTTTAGTATCATTTAACTAAAGCTTTTACAGTATACTGTATAATGGCTACATTTTGCTTTCAAAGGAGGAAAAATGATGTTTCCAGGGTAACCTCTACACTTTTGCTGAGCTTGTTCATAAGCAAAGTATCAACAGCAACGATCTACAAACCCATTTTGATAACGCAGAAGCTCATAATTCATCAGACATTTCAGTTTTTGTTCCCCAAAATCCTAAAACAACAGAAAGGGGAATGAATTAGGTATCGCACCATTTTACAATACACATGTTGATGCTGTGAATCCATTTATTGGAGCAAATATGACATGAATGGTAAGTCAGATAATATCCAAAAACTTGAGAATTTTGTCGTTCGGAAACTGTATCAAAACTACGTCTGCCAGATAGCGCCAGAGAGAAAACATGAAACTTGATTGTTCTGAAAGATGGTTAGCAACCTCGGTCACTAGGTGGGGACACGGGTTCGATACCGCTCCAGAGCGACGAAATTTTCAAGTTTTCTGATATTATCTAACTTACCATTCATGTCATATTTGCACCAATAAACAAATTCATAACTTTGAAATTTGTATTATATAACAGGAGAGGGTACTGGATACAGGCTTATTGATATGGAAATTTTCTGCAGCATAATTGTGTCACTTTCATGCCCTGAGTGCCTCAACGTAAGTTGAAATGTGTCAGAGGGAAAATCACGTAGGATTGTCAACCCATTTAGCTTTTTTTTTTTAAATCCTGTCACTTTTAAAGACAGTTTGTACCTCTAAAAACGAAGAACAAAGCTGCAAAAAGTAACAAACGTTTGGTATATTCCATGACAGAGATAGGTTAAGCATATTAAGCGGCAAAGATATTTTGTACTTTCATGAACTGGACTGATCCTGTGAACTCATCTGCGTATGACGAATATTACTATAAATATTGTTAAATTTACCAAAAAAGAAAAGGAGCAGAATATCTAATGATTTCTGCTGCAGATGAAGTAAAAATAGAAAGGGTAAATAATTCTTTGGAAAAGCGTCAGTATTATGTTCTGTTTCGGTAGACGGTACATGGCATCACAGAGGACCTAACCCTGAAAGGTTTTGTGTCAGTTATATCTGTTGATAAAAAAACTCCATATGTAGAAGCTTTGTCTTCATTTTGTAAAAACATGTAAAAAACGTTCAAGTGAGCAACATTAATGCACAAAACATTATGAAGAGTCTTTACCAAATATGGAGCCTCTAGCAGTTTACAGGGTTTTTGAAAGCTCAAGAGAACACAAGAGTACCAACCATTATACAGAATATTATGGTGATGGAGACACAAAAAGGCATAATGCAGTAAAACACATTTACAAAGATAAAAAGTTGGAATGCGTTGAACATCTCCAAAAGAGAGTAAGGAGCAGCTAGATTACGAAAGCTGAAGAGGAACGTAAAGGGCCCAAGAGGTGAGGCTAGCTAGCTGATTTTTTTATTGACAAATTACAACATTACTATGGGACAGCCGTTAGAAGCAATGTGGGAAATTTGATCAAAATGCGGCCAGCAATAATAGCTGCACTATTTCACTGCAACTTATCAGAGAAAAATCCCATGCATGGACAATATCCACCAGGTTCTGATAGCTGGTGTAAGTATCAACAATCATTAGTTTATTCAAGTGTTAAATTTATACATGTTACCGGTTTACTCAAGGACGTTTTAAACAAAGTAAAACCGGAATACCTGGAATTAGTTAAACAAGAACTACTTAACATGTGCCATCACGGTGAAACAGAAAATTTACGAATGTTTCAAAGACACGATTCATAACCGCTTGCCAAAAAAAAAAAAAATTCATAGGACTAGACACCTTACATTATGGAGTTAGCAATGCTGTCATCACATTTAATGTTGGTTATAATGGATTGGTCAGAGGTTTGGATTTTTTGCGCATATCTCCAGGACAATACCCTCTAAAAGGTTTCGCTCATTTAGATTGTCAGCGTTCACTGAAAGCACAAAATGCTTCAACGCCTGCTTCTGAATCGCAAAGAAAGAAAAATTGAGCAAGCAGAAACAAAAAAAAAAGGAAAATCTACCTTGATTCTGAACGTCAAACCTACAAAAGTGGGGGATTTTGAGTAACCTTCAAAATCACAGTTAATTTTCAAGGCTACTGAGCTTTTCTTTTGCGTTTCCTCAATATTGAAACTATTATATTTTTATCATGATTTCAGCACTAATAATTTGAGAACTATTTTTGTATAAAACTTCAAATTCAAAAGCATATTTATCGATCATTTACTCTGCAATGAACTAAAATGAAGGCTGTAGCGTCATGAAAGAAATACGAGATTACACATTATATTAATTTAATTCAGATTTATGTGACTTACCATTCTTGTCAGATTTTGACCCTGAATCGGATTGCCATATTCAAAATTTGTATTATATGGTGTAACCCGTATTTACTTCATGATTTATCTGCTCCTCCGGGCAATCACCGGATAGGATTCTTAACTTCCAGATTCGCTAAACATGAATGCTATTTGCTTCGAATAGCGAATCCTGTGATGGTTATATTCAAATTAATAGGAAACTTGAGACTTGGTCGTTCTGGATGGTGTAGTGGTTAGCATACGCTGGCGCTATCTGTGAAACGCGGGTTCGAGTCCCGGTCCAGCACGATGAAATTTTCAAGCTTTCGGATATTATCTGACTTACCATTCTTGTCACATTTGCTCCAAAAATCGAATTGTCATCTTCAAAATTTGATTGTAGCATGATTACTGTTTTTAGAGAAGAATTTGTTCCTGATAAATATACTTTTCAAAGTTTTGAATACATCCTCTTTATATAGAAGTATAATTTGTAATTCCAATTTACTAAATCAATTGTTTAGTTTATGGCATTCACAAGCTCATAATGAGCATTTTGGCATGTTACTTGATCAGATACACCAAAACGTTTGAGACAATATAACGTTTCCGTAAAATGAATAAATTTAATTTTATTTAACTTAAAGTTAATTAATGTCTTTAATAATTTTTTTATGTTTAATCCTAATAATTATTTATTTATACATGTTGTGCGTAATCTGAAAATGTCCTATTGAACGGTAATTCATGCTCAATTCTCATATTTGTTTTTAGGGCAACGTTTTTCTTTGGTTAATTTCTGCGTTTTTCATTGCTCAATGTGACCGCTTTTTAAACTGGAACTACCCTTCTTTGTCATTTACGGAAAAATTGTTTCGCCCAACATTTGTTCCTGATGAGTTACGAAAGCTGAAGTTTAATAAAGTTCATTCCTCTTCTGTCTAAGGATATGGTACTGAATTATCAGGAGTGATGTTGATACCTTGTAAAGTTAATTATTGATTTCTCCATTGTGAAACTTTTAAAATATATAAAAAGGAATTTTATATTGTCAGTTGCATCAGCTTCAAATACAAATTCTCTGTTGTTATTTTTGCCGAAATTGGTGTGAGTATTCGGAGGAAAAATATCAGTACAGGAAGAGGGTCAAAGCAGGGCGAATAGGAAAAGATATATTTCGAAACTACGTTTGACTTATGGAGTATATTTCACTGTTATTTCTTCACTGATATGTATTTATTGGCACAAGTGCTCCAGATTTGTAACCTAAGCGTGCAGCTAATACTATACAAATATTAAGAACATATTTATTTAAGGATACAACTGATTCAGTTTGACCTGCAGTATAAAATCCATAACCTTTAAATATATATATATAAATTATTTAGTTCCAAGTTGAGATGTGACGGGGTACTTGTTAAAAAATTCTGTTAAAGAGCTTAATTGCTCTTTTGTTGTAATCTTAATTAAATGTAGAAGTCCGATAGAGGTACCTAAAGAAGGTATATTTATTATGTTTTTAAAGCAGCCAAAAGTCTCTCAAAAAATTAAGAACAGCGAATTGCACTATTCTGAAGTTAAACGTAAATGAAAATTTGCAGCCTGTCATAGGTAAAGCTGAGGCCAAAGGGCTCGCTGGTTTTCAGTTCTAAGTGAAATGTTTATCAAATACATCTTGTATTAGTATGCTCCAAGTTTGTTTTAAAATAAATATCTTTGAAACATATTCGGAATGAATTTGTTTTTTGAACGTATTGATAGCCATAAATATTTGTAGAGCATGCATAACTTTCCTGATACGTCGATCACTTTGTAGAGATTTTACATTCTGAGAAATCTTTCAACAGAAGATGAAGTACGGTTATTTACTCAGAGTCAATGGACCCTGCAACGTCTGTATTGTGTTTGCAAAGTTAGGTTAATTTTCCAACAAGGTCATTTAAAACTGTTCTGGACCAATCGATTTGCATGCTAACTTTCTATCTTTTGTTAATATATTTTGTGGCGTCACGTTGACGATATTTAATGATTAATATAGAATTCAGAATGCAAATATGTACTAGAACGATGCTAGTTAGTCGTTACTTATCTCTTTATCATATAATTATTTCTTCAAATAATAAAAAAATTATTTGCATTTTATATTAGTTCATTTGATGCACCCAGTATGGACATTTACAATTGGTCTTCAAGTTCTCAGTAAACTTGAAGACCAATTGTAAATGTCCATACTGAAACCACATTCATTTAGGACAAACTGGGGCATCAGTAAGGCTTTTAGAAATGCTTTAGATGCAGTAAATTAGAAAATAATTTTGCGTAAGCTTAGGTTATTTAATTTAATACCAAGCCACATTAATTCTGTATATAATGTTAAGGAAATTGAAATAAAATCAAGTGATATAAGTTACATAATGTAAAACAGGCAAACACGTAATCAGAATACTAATCTAAAGGCATATATGAAGCCTTACGTTTTTGTGAAGGCAATGCATTTAAGTAACAAAATAGATATATTTATTAGCAACGATGCTGAGCATTTATATCATCGAGCTACGTAAATGATGACACCCTTCAAAGTGTAGCTCAGAGTGCAATTATAATGACAAGAGTCCATGTCAGTGCTTAGATCAATAGATATATTCTGATGTCATCATAAAAAGACGTTTTACTTCACAAAACAGACAGACAAACAGGAGTATTATGTAGTAGATGTATGCATTTGTGATAATAATCTAGAAAGTCTGGACAACCAAGTGGTCAAATTCATCGTGGACAATTCTGGTCGAAGAAAGATGTGTATGAAAGCAGATTCAATTACGACATGAAAAACTTCGAGATTACGATATTCATGCAAGACCACATGCTTATGGACAGATGGAAGGATATGTGCACCACACTAAAATACACAAAGGCAGACGCACACACCGATAATCAATCCACTTACGCTTTTCCGAAAATCATCTTCCCTGTATTAAAGACCAAATGTAACTTATTTTACCTCGATTAAGAACTGTTTGAGGATACAATTACTAAACGCTGCTCTGAGATATTTTAAGTCATTGCCACTCAGATTGTCAATGCCACTGATGTTCGTGCCCTGGCGAGACATACGCCTTGCGCGAAATGGTTATCCCACTGCTAGAAAGGTTACCCCACACCGTTCACTAACAGAAGAACAGCTTATTGCAATGTTAAGCAGGTACATATAAAGAACAAAATGCTTGAAAACAAACTACCGATACAAACGTTTGTTACCTTGCATTGATTTCGATTTCCCAGATGCACTAAATATTTTCCCGCCGTCAATTCATATATTTTTTATCGTGTTATACAAAAATGCTTGGTATAACCAGGAGAGGTGCATGCTTGGTATAACCAGGAGAGATAAGAAGAGGAACTCGTGGATCCGAAAAATGACGAGAGTGGAAGACATCATGATCAGAGTTAAATCCCTGAAATGGCAATGGGCTGGACATACTGCCAGAAGGACAGACCATAGATGGACAGCCGAAATTTTAGATTGGATTCCAAGGGACAGGAAAAGACCCAGAAAAAGACCACATGGGAGATGGGTGGATGAAATTCGTAAATATGCGGGAGTGACATGGAGGAGACTGGCACAAGACAGACCGTTGTGGAGGAAACTTGGGGAGACCTTCGTCCAGCAGTGGATTGATAATGGTTGACAATGATGATGATGATGATACAAAAATCGCAGTCAGTCCGACCGATTCGTTTGTCATAGTTGAAACAAATTTGTTTAGCAGCACCGATTACCAAAGGGATATGGTAAATGCTGTTTCGACCATCACAGTGTGATCTTCACCAAACACTTACCTATATTTTCCACACATATGGCTTGTAATGTTTTTCAGGAAAAGATATATTTCCACAATTTTTGTTTATTTTAAACATTGTGTACATGAAATGTGTATGTTAGCGGTTTTTAAAACTTGCCCTCCTTAACATTTACACGTGAGTTGAGTTTATACGGGATAAAATGGCAGTGTGCAATATATTATTCGAAATATATGTTTTTATTAATATTAATCAGACCGTAGCTTTCACTGGGATACTGTCAAAAGCATAACTCAGCAACGCCTGTGTAAGGCTCAATTGTGAAAACAGTAAGGCACGTGTATGAAAGCTACTATTTTTTTTTTTTTTTTTTTTTGGATTGGAGGTTTGACGACCACCGTGAGCAACTCAATGGGCTATAAGCAGTCGCCCGTCCCCAATTTAGGGTCACTGGTTCCAGGGAAGGGAGACAGCCAGTGCCGTAAGACAAACACAACATCCATGCCCCACCATGATTCGAACCCGGACCCCTCTCGGACGAATGATCAGCGGCCATTGCCTTAGACCACTGCACCACCGGGGCGGCGAAAGCTACTATAGTTCTACTTTGTTCATTCCTCACAATCAAATCCTTTATCCATCTCCATCCGCTTTTCACTTGATTATATATATCACATCAGGCTGAATACGAGTATCTTGCACGGAGCCATATTGTGATGACACAATGTGGTTCCGTGGAAGACACTCGTATTCATCCTGATGTAATATATATAATTTCGCTACACAGACCACGCTGACTTGGATTCTCCACAGTAGTATAGGACCAAACTAATTTGCATTTCAAAATGGTTTAAAGTTTTGATTCACCCTACACTGCCGGCCATTAAGAGTTCAGCATCACGAAAGACAAGATATATTAAAGCCATATTCATTGTACAGAAAGCAGATAATACAAAGGTGAATCGATTACTAATACAGTATGGTTAGACGAGGGGAACACAAAAGAAGCAGTATCTGGTGTAGCCACCATTGGTGGCAATTGCAGCTTTTTCACGGCCCGGTATCCAGAGGAAGAGGAGTTGGATGTGTGCTTGTGGGATGTCCGTCTGCACAGCTTCGATACGATGCCACAGTTCCTCCTTTGTAGCAGCGAGTGGTCGTTGGCTCGCCAGCAGTCCGGCGATCATACACCAAGAGTATTCAGCAGGCAATATGTTTGTACCTCGCAGACCAAGGAAGACATGGCACATGGTAGAAATCCAGGAAGTATTGGGCGTTGCATGTCACATGCGGTCACGCTTTATCATGTTTATGAATGGCCCCAGACAGTTTCTGAAGGTATGGTAAAACAACAGCCTCCAACACCTCAGAGATGTAAAGATGGCTGTACAACGTACTGGTAATGCGGACGAGGCGCATGCAGAAGTAGAATCTACTAGTGAAAACACATGAGCTGTCATTCATAATTTTATTAATGCAATTTGACTTTTTGAATAATGCGTCACCTAACTACGTAGTATGGCACACGTGTTCCTCCTTGAGAAAAGCGGTGGCACGAAACTGCAGGCTTTCAGACCATAGACAAACTGTGCTAGATGGAGCTCACTGTAGAAAAAGCCTTCGTATTAATTCCAGAAGACGTGTGTGGAAGAATAATAGCACATTATTTCCAATCACACGGCCAACAGTTTCTTTTTTTAGGGCCGGGCATCAATAAATACATATCGAAGTTGTCTTTCTTCCGCGTTCGAACCCACATATCTCTTCTCCGGAGCTGCTGTTTTACCGACTGAATTACGTTGGCAAGGTTTCTAATTGCAACTCGTTCTTTTTGATCAAGCGTCATCTCACTTGTACGTCACATGCACGGTTCAAGAGCGAAAATACATTGTGATCACCATTTAAACTTGAGTTATAATGTGTGTGATTTATGTGTGTTGCCTAGTTTAAAAAATGCCTAATGAGTATATTTGCCTGAAATTTAATTTTGCCGTAAAACCTATTTCCGTTCTTAATTTTTGTTATTTGAGAAGTCTAATAAAATACAGGACTCCTCTGTAATATGACCTTTATCTGCAGACTCAATAAATTCGTTATTAAAATAGTGTCACAACAACGTTTTATCAGACATAAAGGGAAACTTCTAGTTTCACATCTTAACTGAAGTTATAGAAACAATTAGAACTTAAACCGCAGATTTTATTGTCCACTGTTTTATTAGTTGAATATTTTAACGTGTAAACTAACAAAATTATCAAAACAGCTTGCATTCTATAAGTTATTGGTGTCGTTGTTAACTGTTGAAAATAATAGCCCGAAAGAAATTCAAACAGCACTAGCTAATCTCCTTTTGGAGCTGAATTAAAATTTAGAAATCACGTGATTTCTAAATTTTAAGATGGATTTCGTTTTAGTAATGAGTGGTAACAAAAGGGATATTTACTTTGTAGTGCTTTTCTTCCCCTCAGCATTTCGACAGCAATCATAGCCGACACTTAGCTATCATCCCAGTAATTCACGTCTCTATGCCTGGATATTGGGATAACTAAAGCTTCAGAAATCTTTAACATAATTTCTTGAATACCACTGATTTACAGCAATTATTGACCGTGATGAAAAAAATCTAAATTTGTTTTAAAGGAGAAAGGTAATGATTTGCACAAAATATTTTAATGCGAACTATTATATTCAAGATTTAACATAAGAATAGAAATAATGTTATAAACCTATGTAATGCAGTAAATTTGAAATATCGTGGTATTTCAGAATGGTCAAACGTACCTTGTGGAAAAAGTATATACATGTTCTTGCTACTGCTTAATGTCTAATCTAAATCAATGAAAACTCTCGTTGCCCAGAGTCAAAAGTACCGCAAGTAGATTATTCATAAAATGAAGTATTGCTTGTAGTAGCAATGTAGTAATTTCCTTCCCCTAGATGTGCTCTGCAATTCCAATATTATGACGAACCACAGTACTAGGAGACCTCCGAGGAAGAACTTTTGAAAAACTAAACGTTTCATAAAACCAAAATGCCGCCCCGGTGGCGCAGTTATCTGAGCGATGGCTTCTGATCATTCGTCCGAGATGGGTCGGGTTTGAATCCCGCTGTCTATTTTGGCTAAATTCACTGCCACTTATGCATTCTTGTTGCTTTTGCAAACAGTTATATATTATCAAAATTCGATACATAAAGGCTGATAAAAATGTGTGTTCTTAAATGTTTGGAATTATAAACACATTTTGTTACAGTCCCGTCCCGTTAGAATGAGCTTCACGGGACGGCCAAAATCTGTTTGTTATATGGATATTTTGTTATAATGGAATTTTTAATTTTTCACTTATTTTTTTAATGACTCACGGGAATCGACTGTATTCAAAGTGTTTATACTGTACTTAAAACAAAATAGAGAAGGACACTATCTAGTTTCATAAAGTTTACACTTATTTACACTGGAGTTTTTCTATACTTATGTAGTACTTATAATATATACTGTATGTACGTAGTACTTACATTTTAAAGAAATCTGTTATTTGTGTTTGAAGATGGGACTTTGTTGCTGCCGAAACATAAAGTTCTTTCAAAGAATGTAAATGGATGAAATCTCTATCCGGGACGTTTTTTGTCCTGACACAAAATTTCAGACCATTTCTAAAGTGCTTCACACGCACACACACGCAATGGAGGAGTTGAATAAATTTCAGCGTCATCGCTGCTTTTCACAATTTCCCAAATTCTGTTTTCCGAAATCTATTTAATTACTTTTGCAACAGTCAGTTCGTAAGTGGTCATAATATTGTTGTCCAAATGTGAAAAATCCTCTAGAGAAACCTCGGTGGGAACTGAAGCAGATGTCTGGAGAGCGTTCCGCACTGCTTCTAACGAAGCACTTTCATCCGCTTCGGTGTCGGTCCCATTGTTTTCGGGTTCAGTTTCACAGTCAATTAACTTTGCATGGCGCCAAATATTTTTTATTGTTCCCTCGAACACTTTGCTCCATGCTCCAGAAATTAAATGCAATGCATTTTAACGTTCACTTTTATAGAATCGTTTTTCTCAATTCCAAGAAGAATCAATTTCATCAAAATACACTTCTAATGGACTTTTACAGACTTTATTATCCCTAGTCTAAAGGTTGGATAATTGCTGTGCAGTTTGTTGGAAAGTACTCCAGACGAATGTTTTCAAGCTGAGGAGGTTCTCCATGAGCCGTACAATTATCAACCAGAAGAAGCTGTTTTTCTTATTTTTCCTCTTCACCTCACAGTTGAACTTCAATAGCCATTCATTGAAGATAGTTTGCGTCATCCACACCTTTCTGTTGGCTTTGTAGTCACATAGCAGCGATTGCACACTTTCCAAACACCGAGGATTCTGAATCGTCCAATCACTAGCACTTTCCTTTTCTCTGTTTCTGATTGATTACAGCAGAAGAGAGCTGTCAGTTGCTGTTTCGATCTTTTACCGATAATACACTTGTCAACCTTCATTGTCAAAGTTTTGTCGGGCTCTAACTGGAAGAAAATTTCGGACTCGTCTGCATTGAAGATAGAGAGGAGCGGTGACTCATCAATGAGATGCGGACGACACACGGCTGTACAACGGTACTTTTGATATGTACAAACTACAGCGGCACGTGTACATCCCACAACCTGCGACGTTTCGGAAATCGTAGTTCCGAGGCTTTGTGCCATTACAATTTGTCCTTCATCAAACTCCAATAAGTCTGCAGCTTTTCCCATTCTGACTGCGACCACTCTACTAACCGAAAGCCGGCCCTCGGGTTGTATATATATACTGCTCAGTAAACTTCGCCTGCCAACCGTTCCTAGGCGCGCTCATATATCTAGGCTGGGCTTGGTCCTAATATAATAGCTCATCAGTTAAGTAACAGAAAAATGTTCTCATATTTTTTTCCGTCTAAAAAGATAAGACACTGGTGCAAAAAATTATGGAATGTATTCAATAAGATCTCAAACGAGTAAAATGAGAAATTGTGAGTTATAAGACATATTTTGTGAGGAAAATATATCTTACAAATAATGCAGAACTAATTAATTTTATCTTTATAGTAACAGATACTCAGAAGAACGCACTGACGTACAGGAACTTAAGAAATACAGAAAGTAGTGATTTGAAGAAAGCAGTTCAACTGCACGTGCTTTTGTCGCTTTTGGTTGATATCTCGCACGCTGTTTAGCAACAATATAACACATAGTCACACATCAAATAATATCTCCCGAGCGTGCTTACAAGGTACGTATATGCGTCCATGGTGAGAGAGATATCCACATTCATTACCTTTTTAGAACAAAAATGGACCTCATTTCATTACCCTTGTCACATTCTCTACGGCCGCCCCGTAATCCTTCATAATTACGAGGGCATGTAAAATTTAGGCGGTCCCAGATCCCAAAGAACGAAATAAGAAAGTTTCATTACTCCACGCCGTCACCGGTGTCTGATTCCATTGACCAGCATTGTGGTCTCACAAGGTGCAGGTCGCCGTCACGTGATTTTGTGTTGCTGCAACTGAAACTGATGTACTGCTTGGAAAATTTAATCTATAATTTCATCTCACATACTATGCCCCTTCTTATTTTTCGGATAATTTGACTCAGTTGTTCAATGCAAAGCAGTTTTAGTGATGTGTAGGGTACAGGCACATCTACCAAACTGATATTGTGATACATAGTTCGCGTGTAAGGTGAGGTATATCTTCTTTGATGAAGTAAACCAATCAACCAAAAGCGTTAAGGAGTTTTTCACTAAACGCTAATGTTTTAATTATACCGTTTGTTCAAGTTCGATACAAGTCAGGACGCTTGCTCCCAATCCACATGAAGTTCAAGCTCAGCACACGGACGTTGCATGACAAACACACGATCTTGTTGATTAGAAGATGAAAATTGAGTTTCGAAAAAGTTAACATGCTGTTAAGAAAGCAAATGAAGAAATATTAGAACGTAATCAGTTCACCTATTTATTTGGCATAAAATGTAATTTGAAAATGATATATAACACAGAGATTATCATTATTCAATCATCCATGTAAAATGCTGCTCTCATTATCTGTAAGAATCAGTACCAGAACAGTTGTGCTTCAATATTTTATTTGGAAAAGCAGGGACAACAAAATAGGAGAGATGTATCAATTCAAGATAACTAAATATAACGTAAATGAATTGCAAATTACAGTTCCGAAAGTCAACCCTCTTTTACGAATTGTTTACTGTAAGTTTTTCGAAAATTATGATTGTGTACGCACATTTTCAGAACTAAAACGCATGGAAATCTGTTTACACTGTATCATGCATGATAAAAGGTGAATGCGCTGCCTTTTAAAACGATGAGGCGCTTTCAAATGAGCTCTTGACAAACACAAGCTCTGTAATCTTTCGCGCTTTAAATGAGCTCTTGACAAACCCAAGCTCTGTAATCTTTCACTGCCGCACCAGTGGAAGGACATGGAAATAAAGCGGGCAAACCGTAGCCATGACAGACGCCAACGTAGTTTGATGTCCGAAAATTGGGACACCATTAGGTAAGCGATAGTTGAACCTATGTATCTTCTCCTCGGTGATTTAAACTCTTTATTAAGTTTAAAAAAATTAAATTAATCTCCTAGAAATAAACCTTAAATTCATTTAAATTATTATAATTTTCCATTAGGATAATAACTTTATCACTGGGATAAAAAACATGCTTCAGTAAGTTTTGACAATTTTCACTTTCCTTGAGGTAACAAAATTCTATTTAATATTTAGCTAAAAACCGAGTTTTGCAGGTTTGCTAAATGTAGTAAATTTATAAAACTGAAGTTCTAAATAAAAAAAGGAAGACATAATTTTTAATAAAGGTAAAATTTTGTTTTCATAATTTCCCGTAATAAAATCGCTTCGAAATATCAGGGACACAAAAATATTAACAATAACAAGCACTGCGCACAAATATATTGATATTTAAACCGTGGGTAAAAATGAGAACGTTAGTAGAAACCTTTAGCAGCACCCTACTCCAATCAGTTGTATTATCTGGAAAAGCAGAAATTTGTAATTATTAAACATCTTCGTCCTTATCTGTGTACCTTGCATTAATGATTGTTATTGGTGTTGTTATTATTTAAATAATTTAAGTGTGCTATAAGTTTCACTTCAAGCACAAACAAAAACTTTCTGTGAATCGACTTGTATTGATGTAAATTTGCCAGTGAAAACGGCTGACAGTTTCGGGAACGAAAATATGTGACCAAACCGAGTTGTTTACTGAGGCTTAACCCAATGTAGAAAAATTGAGTTCTCCTTCTTTAGTATCCTTCGCGGCAGACGTTATCATTGTTACAGGCGACGGTAGACATTGAGCAGCCGACTTAAAAGCTATGGACTACAGCCGGGTTTAAGTAATGTGTTTCACTAGAGGAAAGTGAATTTGGAACGGATCATGTGATAAAAGTTCCCATCGATTTTCTAAAAATGCATTGATTTTTTCAGGTGCTTATTTTGAAATCTGAAATTTTGTATTTTTACTCCAGATTTTTAAATATTAAGTTCTGTTTCTTGTTGTTTCTTCGCTTTCCTGAGTTCAACAAGGCAAACTGTGGTAGGACGAAACAAAAAGATATGTATCTTGAAAAAAACAGTAAAAGATTTGCGAAATAATTAAACGCCGTATATCTGGAAAATTTATGATTTCTTTTGTGCTGTGTAATGATTTTAATGTCTGTTTTCTTTTACTTTGAATCTTACAGTTGCTTGAGTAATCGGATAATTTTATTGTGACAGGATTCTTAAGTTATTTTCAAAAATGCAAAACAAAATGTGAGCTGTAATATTAACCGCTTTGGGCAGAAACACAGAAAACACTTACTGAGTTTCTTGTACAACTGTTCAAAAATTTTGTTTAGTGTAAGAAAAATGTATCAGCGTCAGTCTGAAAGGAATGCTCACCTTACGCAAATAATTGACGATTTAATTCAAAATTGCGTTTGACACATACACGTAACTGATAAATTCTCATTAATAAATTCGTTATTCCAAAACTTTAGTTAACACTTTTAAAATTGATGTGTGGGAAGTAAGTCTGAATGCTGTTAAACTTTGTAAATCAATCATTCTACGAAAGTTAGGCTCAGTGTTGTCCAATAAGGTAATTTTTGTGTGTGTGCAGCTTTAACTCCCAGTATTATGTGTATACTACATGAACCACTAACTGCCGCCAAGGTGTGGGTTGAGAAATGCTAATCTGGGCTTCAGATGAGCGAAAGCTATCCTGAATTGTACGAACTAACAGGTGCATCCGTATTAACAGAGATTTACACCGCAGTATCCCTTCTGCTCTCTCATTCAATACTAGACAGCATTTGTTCACCTCTGGCATCGTTGAGCCGTAGTTAGCCCTCGCATTACTGGCAGTTCCTGGTTGTTCACTTCTCGGACTTTTTTCTACTAACCAAATCTGACCATGAACACCGTAAAATCTTTTCTATCTCAAAAAGTCTATAACCTAGTCGTCTGGCAATTACAATTAGGCCTTCGTCAAACTCGCTTAGTTGTTCCGGCTGCGCTGTGTTCTAAGTCATGGCTTTTGAGCATTTGTCCTAGATGGGTCAGGGTTCGAATTCCGGTGAGGCATGGATATTTTGTTTTTCTTATGGAACTGGTTTTCTACCTTCTATGGAATGGGTCTACGTTAGTTACGGTCGAACTGCTTAAAGACCATGGAATTGCTCACGGCTGTCGCTAAATCCCCAATAAAAAAAAACTCACTTAAGTCAACTACCTTTCCTATCTGAAGAACAAAAATAATGCTGATTAAAAGAGGTCGGTATCACGCCTGGTTTATACCGTATCATTACCTTTACATGACTCACTGTTACCTGCACTTCTTTTTTCATAAATACGTGCTGGTGATAACCTTCTTGGCGCTTAGGTGTATCTGTAGGACGTTATGAACACACTCTACAAAACAGTGTTATAATCGCCGGAATAAAACACTGGTTGGTCATTTACACTAACAACATTGAACGTAAAACTAATTTTGCACCTTGTTAGTTATTATTAACTGGGTCATTAAAATATTGCACACGCTCATTGAATGACATTTTTCTTATTTGGAAGAGAACTTCCATTTTCATTAAATATTGTGGGTTTATCAAAACGTCCAAGACTGGTGTTCCAATACATTTATTAAAATTATTTATTTCATTACATACTGCAAAAAAATAAATGAACAAAGATCTGACGCACAGATGACATTTCAGAATGTTAGAATACTTGAAAAGATTTCGAATATAATTATTTTAACTTTCTGAAATATCGCGACTTTACTGATTTTTAATACAAAACATCCAGGAAAACTCCAGGTGTTTTTGGAAGGGAAACGCAATTTTGCTATAAATATGGTTTATTATAAGTCCGGATATAGAACATAGAACTTACCCTATGAAATAAAGTGTAGTATTCAAATAAAATTTGTTCGTTTGGATTGTTTGCAAAAGATGACAGAAACTTGAAAAAATACGGACGTCATTAAAAGCATTCGCAACAAAATATCCTCCTCAAATAGGAAATTTCGTTGAAAGGCCATAAAGCTTTCTGAACTAAAGAAAAATTAACATTCGGAGAATCCCCTTTTGG
The DNA here is from genome assembly GCA_039090855.1 of Macrothele yani. NCBI lineage: Eukaryota > Metazoa > Arthropoda > Arachnida > Araneae > Macrothelidae > Macrothele > Macrothele yani. The sequence goes on along the minus strand of JAYWMT010000249.1, from coordinate 20,789 downwards.
AAAGACACAAGCTTAAAAATAAATTTTTGCAAGATAAAGACAAACTGAAATTTCCGATGACTGAGCATAAGATTTGATATCTCACACAGGAAAGCGTAGTTCAACACGGTCTTAATTACTAAGCAAACACCGGGAACTTTGATTTAGGATTATCAAAATGTTAATTAAAAACCATATTTTGGGAGTAATCTCTGAGATATTAAAGAACACGATTCTCTCGTACACATATCAGATGAGTTAGCGCCGGTGTTGAGACGACACAGTCATGGAAGAAATACGGGATGTATGCCCTAAATACAGATGTCGATAAAATAATGAAAGGAATATTTGAAATAAAAGAAAAATTTGAAATAAAAAGGAACAGAATTTCATTATCATCATGAAAAAGTCAGATTTCTTCTACCGGGGCTTCTTTAAATAATGAAACACAGCCAACAATTTCACAAGAAAAGAATAGAAACCTCGAAAAAAGGTGAAACAGGAAAATGCTGAAAAGTGGAATTCCCCCCCCCCAAAAAAAAAAAAATTAGGCCTATAGTAAAACGAATGTCAACATATTTGAAATTTTCATCTAAGTAGAAAGGAGTACCGGAATATTTCGAAATTCAGGTGATAGGCATTGGAAATCAAAATGCTCAAATCATGTAAACTTGAAAATAAATAAATCACTGCATGGCTTTGAGTTCAATATATTAGTGGTATGCAAAGTTTCCTCCGCTTTAAACAGAAAGGAGACAGGAAGTTTTAGGAAACGAGTACATATTTTTTCAACGAAATATTGGCCCTTAGCATCAGTGCCCTTTTACCATTTTTGAGGCACCAAATGAAAGCCCCTGTGATAGAATGACTCGGGTTTTGATCTGAAGAAGGCAGTGACGACATTTTCCACCTCTGGAACTGTGGTGAACCTCTGTTTGGCCTAGGGCATTTTGCATAGAGCGAAACAGATGAAAGTCCGAGGGTGCAATGTCCGGGGAGTAAACGGGGAGCGGTAAAACCTCCGAGTGTAACGGTTCAAGGGTTAATGTCGTGGTGGCACCGATATGTGCCCGAGCATTATCGTGTTACAGGATAACTGGGCGGCATCCTTTACCTGTTCATGGGTATTCTTGCTCGATTGCGGCATTCAATTTCATCGTCTGATCGCTATATCTTTGCGCAGTGATTGCTTCGTCCGGTTTCAACAGTTCGAAGTACAGCACTCCATGCTTATCAAACCACACACGCAACACCACCTTTCCCGTGCATATCCTGTTTTGCAGTGGATGTTGGTGGCTGCCCTGGTCGACCTAGCATCGCTTCCCTACGGAGTTGTCGCAGTAGACCCATTTTTCATCCACGGGGACCGATTTCCACAAGAAATTCTTCCCTTGAAATACATGTATTTTCAGCAACGGCATGCAGATGCCCAATCGTTGATCAATATTACGCTCCGTTAAAATATGGAAACCACTTCACAATCTTCTGGATCTTCCCCAAGGCGTCTAGACACCGTACAACCGTCGATTGAGTCACTTTCAAACGTTTCGGCAGTTGCGTGGTCGATTGTTTGGCATCCTCTTGCAACAGCGATTCCAGCTCCTCGTCTGCACGTTCCTGCGGTCTACCTGCACGTGGCTTCTCTTTTAAGCTTAGATCACATTTCTTAAACCTGTCAAACCATACTCGACACGTCAGATCCCCCATAAGTGTTTCACCATACGTCTGACATATTGCACCGTATGCTTTACTCGCACGTTTCCCTAAATTAAATATTATCAATAAACAGTGCCGCAAACGAACTTTTATCGACCACCATGCTTGGCTTCATATACGAATTGACAGCACGGGTCGCCAGCCGGTTAGAACCCTTCAGCGCCCACTAGCGGGGAGGCGGAAACGTTTGCATATCTATAGTAATACTTGAAAAGATTTTCGAGTGGCGTTATTTTGAAATTTCCGGAAAATATGATTCCCAAAAAGAGGCCTCCGAAAAAATCGTGCTCTAAATATAAATGTTAAGAGAATGAAAAGCCAATAAAAAATAACCCATCCAAGACGTCATACGTAATTAAATGGCGAACGAAAATAGCTTTCATTCAAACACAAAATATCTGCTTAAATGGGTAGTGTATATACACGATATGAAAAAAAGTGTACTATATGAAAAGGGGAAAAACGCTTCTCTAACATGCAATTGAACTACAATTTCAGATAATTTGATATAAACATTTCATCTAGAAGCTTAAATAGATTATTTTCGTACCGTAAATAATTATTTTCTTCATGAAATGTGGTGATCATGCAGAATAAGCAAAATAACATGGAACATATTAAATGAACATAAAAAAAATCATTGTTTTTTCATTTGCACTTTGGGAAAATGCATTCCATAGCACTGGAAATTTCTTCACTGACACAGATTCTATGCACATCTGAACTGTTTTGAACATAAATTCATCAAATAAATTTTTAAATACATACCTTACAGATATAATGCCCTCAAGGAAAATGAAAATTTCGTACAGATAACATGCCCTCACGGAAAATGAAATTTTTGCACCAATAAATAAACATTGGATTGAACTGAAATTTTATGGACGTAATGATACAGTTGAATGATATACTTGATGGCAAATACAGAGCTGCAGGACAATTACAGATGGATATGTGGCACGCAGTCCTGTCAAATTCAATAGCGCGTTCCACCGCCTCGTGCTGCAAAACATGCTGCAATACGGTCCGGCATGAAGGCGGACAGTCGCCTGATGTTTTCCTGCGGCAGACTGGCCCACACGTGTTAGAGAGTGTGCTCTAAATCCCGATTAGAGCGGTACTGCGGCAGCTGGCGTTTCAACTTCTTCTGCACATGCTCGATAGGGGACACGTCCGGGGAGTAGGCAGGCCATGGAGGCTTCTGGACATGACGTCGGCAGTCTTTGGCGACATGATCAGTGTGCGGGAGAGTATTACCCTGCTGTCATAGCGCACCTGGAATGTTTGACAGGAACGGGAGCACATAGGGCATTAGGATCTCATTAAAGAAAACCGCTGGCCCGTCAATGATAGGCTGTACGGATGATCGGCTATCGTTGGAAACGCCTCCTCAGATCATAATGCCTAAAGTGGGGGAGGTGTAACACTCTATAGTAAGTTTGGGATTGTGCCGTTGCCCCGGGGACGTCTACACACGGTCACGAGGATTTTCTGTCCCACAAACGAAGCGGCACTCATCGATAAACACCTAACACCGCCAGTCTGTGCGTTCCACGTCGCTCTGGCTTGGCACAACTGCACACTTAGCTGACGATGTTCCGGTGTAAATGGCAGCACACGTTAGTGGCGCTGGGATAGCAGATTCGTTTCCGCGAGGCGTCGGGAAATCGTTCGTGGGAACACAGGAGCCTCTATGTCTGCCAGTATAGTAGACGGAATACCCGTGGGATTCGTTCGAACCTCTCGCACAATCTGTCGATCCTCTCTACCGGTGGTGCTCTTAGTCGTTCCGCAGCCGCTCCGCCGTGTGGCAGTGCCGTCACGTGTCCACTGCTCCCAAAACAGTCGGACGATATGGTCAGAACGATCCAAGTGGTTGACAGTACCGCTCGCCGATCCATCTTCGACAGAGGAAAGGCGAAATATTTTCCTTTTGGTTTGAAGTATTTCCTGTTGGTAACGTGGAGCAACGAAATATTTCTCCTATGGTTGACTTCGTCGAATGTATCCTGGTTAAAAAGTTACAAACTAGCACGGGGCAAAAAAAAAACTTTTTGTATTTTAGTACTATCAACCGGTTACGTAACACCTAAGAAATTGTTTCCAAAGCTTCGCGAAAATGCAGCCTCTATGCATTCACAAAGTTTATCCATTTCAACCCTGGTAACATGTGGTAAAGAACGATGTCATTCAACATAGTGAACTGAGAAAACCAACATGTTCACAAAGAAACTTGTCATCCGTTAATCAAATACAGTCAACACCCGCTCCAGGATGATGTTATCCCACCGAGCCAAACTTAACACCCGACAGGGGACAGCGGGCGTTGCTGTTGAGGCGGACACATTTTAATGTATAGATTTTTGTGGAATACCAGAATTGGACCTTTTATGCTGCGAACGTTCCGCTCGAATGACATGTTGCTTGTATTTCCTGATGTAGTGCATTTTATTTTCATAACAGGAAAAATTACTTTGATATCTAAGGATGACAAAAGGTTTTGTCAATTCTGCTTCAATATGTTGCTATCCTGTACCTTGCAATTATTGTATTATTCCCGGAAAATAAAAATACAATTCTGATTTGGTGAATCTTAATCCAGAAAAAAACAAAATACACTAAACATATTTTCTTATCACTTAGTTTGGAATTAAACGAAGCTGCTCAAATCCTTAAACTAGCTTAATGTCAAGAGGATTTACATTTTTTTGAGGACAATACTTCTTTATATGTACGCATTGTTCCTTTTGAGGACAATACTTCTTTATATATACGCATTGTTCCAAACAAGGTACTAACAGTTGTGAATTATTGTTTTACTCATATGGATATTGACAATTAGAAGAATATAGCTTAGCATTTGAACAATAAATTTCAAACATTTCAAACTTTTTTCTTACTTGATATCTATATATACGGAGTGGTCACTTTATTATGACAACCTGACAGTTTTAAGCAAATGAGCTATGGCTGCAAGCTGTTGCCGTCAGAGGACAAAGTTAGTATAAAAAGGGAAAGCTTAGTGCTTACGACAGTACTAGAAGTGATTTTTTGGGTAACGAGATGGGTAAAAAATGCGATTTGACGGACTTTCAACGTGGGATGATTGTAGGAGCTCGGAGCCATGGAGCTAGTATTACCGAAACCGCCGCATTCGTGAAATGTTCCACAGCAGATGTTGTTCAAATGTTTAAAGACTGGACTGTCAGCCAAAAAACTGGGTCTCTACGTGCAACGTGTGGTCGTCATCGACTAGTGACTACTCGGGCAGAACGGAGAGTGCCCAGTCTGGTAACAGGCAACAGAAGGGCAACAGTGCAGCAAAATACAGACCATCTTAATGAAAGATCCAATTAAATTATCTCTGCACACACTCTTCGCCATACACTGCATCGGATTGGACATGGCAGCCGAAGGCCTGTTCGAACACCTTTGCTGTCTGCAGTTAACAAGCGAAAACGTCTCCAGTTCGCACAGGAGCACAAAGATTGGACAGTCGATAATTGGAAACAAATTATGTTGTCCGCTGAATCACGCTTTCAGTTGCACCATGCCGATGGCCGAGTGAGAATTTGGTTGGAAACAGCACGAAAGTATGGACCTCAAATGCATTGCTACAACCCTTCAAGCTGGTGGACGCAACGTTATGGTTTGGGGAATGTTTTCCTGGCATGCTGTGGGCCCTTTAATTCGCGTTGATCAACGTCTGACTGGCACATCATATCTAAACATCATTGCAGACCAAGTGCATCCTGTCATGTCGATGATTTATGCCAATGGCGATGGCAACTTTCAACTAGATAACGCGTCCTGCCATAGTGCTCGTATTGTACAGGATCGGTTTCAGGAACATGCCGGGGAGTAATCTTTGCTTAGGCGGCCCCCACAATCTCCAGATCTCAACCCCATTGAAAATTTGTGGGATGAAGTTAAACGAGCGATCAGACAGCTGGATCAACAACCCTGCAATCTGACACGCCTGGAAAGTGCTATTCATCAAGCGTGATCTGAGATTCCACAAACCACCTATCAACATCTCGTGCAGTCCATGGCACAAAGAATCAACGCAGTATTAAAGGCAAAAAGTGGCCTAACGAAGTACTAAGGGGTGGTCATAATAAAGTGGCCACTCAGTGTATAGCAGCTGCTATCCTCTTTGTATTTGTTATAAGAATCGTTTTGGATAAAGCAAAGGAAAGAACTAAATAACGTATTTACCTAGTTTCTTCTAATAATATTTAATTAAATATCAGAATAAATCTCGTAAATTTTGATAATTGGCTTTAATTAACCTCACTTTAAAATAATATATTGGAATTTAGATGCTTTCTGTTTATAAGAAGGTTGGGCTATTTTTCCTTCTTTAAGAAAATAGGAGTTTTGTATTTTTGTTTTTAAGCCTCTATGATTGTATTTTTATCTGTTTTTGATAATTCTAGATGCACTTCAGATACTACTCTCTGAGATTCTGGTTACCTACGATTTTTACTGCCGTAAGGATAAAATTTTTACTGTTAAAATGATGATAATCTATAAATTTTCGTGCTATTATTAACCGGGAGTTTCTCAGCTCACACAAAATTTTATCAACATATCTCTTTACACTTAATGGATATGATTTCTCTGAAACTTGAGGATCAAAATTATACACGTATAAATTTACACCGATGAGCTATTACATTAAAAGAACCAATCTGATAAGCTGTAGGACCCATTTTAACCCGCAAGACAGCGTCCATTTGGCGAGACATCGATTCGATGAGGTGGCGACAAGTATCCTTTTACATCTGGTACCATAAAGCAAACAGCAGGTAATCCAGTTCCATTACGTTTCGGGGTGGTGGTCATTTAGTGCGAACCCGATTTTTCAAGTCGAATCACGAATGGCAGTTTGGATTCATGTCAGGTGAATTTGGCGACCACGGAATTAACAGAAAGTCACCAGCATGTTCCTCGAAGAACTCCTTGAAGAGTCTGGCAGTGCAACATGACGCATTATCCTGTTGGTAATGTCCATCACCAGAAGGAAACACAGTTGCCATGAATGGGTGAACTTGGTTCACAACTATGTTCCGCTATCTGAGAGCTGTCAGGGATTGTGCTTTTTGGTAATGGAGACTAAAGTGCCCCCAGGAAACATTGCCCACAGCATAACACCGCCACAGCCGGCCTGTGTCCGCCTAACAGGGCATCCAGGTGTCATAGTCTCCGTTGGTAATCGGCGTATCCGCACCTGGCCGTCTACGTGATGCACCTGGAATCTGGATTCTTCAGACCAGGCAACTTTCTTCCAAACATATACGGTCCAATCTCGATTATCGTGGGCCAATTTCATTCGTTGTTGGCGATGACGTGCAGTGACCATGGGGACCTTCGGCTACGCAGACCCATGCGCAGATGGCTTCGATGAGCTGTGTGCTGTTACACATTGTCCTGATCAACACTGGCCACAATGTTGTCGCTGCCGGTGATTTATCGCAATGTGGCCCTTCGGTCGCTGTGAACGATGCGCGACAATCTCCGCTCTCCTACGGCATCAATAAGCTGAGGAAGGCACATGGCTGGACGACAGCTCGTCGTTTGGCCCTCTGTGCACTACTTTCGATACATACTCAATACAGCGGCACGTGAACAAATCACAAGCCACGCCGTTTCCGAGATCGTAATTCCCACTCCGCCGTGCCATCACAATTTGTTCTTTATCAAACTCAAAATAAATGCGGATCTTTTCCCCTTTTGAGTCCGAGCATTCTTCAATTCAGTACAATTTGTTCGGGTGAACCAAAAACAAGATATACAAATATATACAACGGCAAACAAGCATCCACTCAGGCGCCAAAGGGAAAAAAACCCTAAATGTCCTAAAGCCGATCCTCGGGTTTAATATATATATTGCTGTGTCAACTCACTTGCGCCATCGTTCTGTCTCCGGGTTCACTCATTTCATTAGGCTGGTGGTGGTCATAATGTAATGTCCCATCGGTGTTACATAAAGTAGTTAAAACGTTTTGTACATATTTAGCAAGTGAAAAACTTGCTCCGTCTGAGGTTCAGTTTGCCACCCATCTCCGGCAAATATTCTGGAAGGGAACACTGCAACTGTGAGGCCATGGGGAATAGTGTTTCCCCTGCTCCTGGTGTCATCACACACTGACGTTTTTGAAACCTAACAAAGCACCGATCACTCTTAGGTATGCTGGCTATGTAAGAACGCGTGACCCAAACATCTGCAAAAAATAATTAAACTGTTAATTAATTTCAACATATTTACGGTTTGAAAAGTAACTTTATTGTAATTTTATTGAGACGCCATTACAGAATTTACACCGAGAACCTCTGTGGGTCGCGAAGGTGTTATAATAGGTTCGCGGTTGCCATTTACTTGTTTGAACCGCTGTGGGGATCGCGAATAATTAAATGGGTACCGCTGGTATATATGATATCTTGTGTCAGCTAATCTTGACAGAGAGAGGGATGGAAATACGTTTGAGGAAAAGAAGATGAAATAAATAAATGATTGAAGACAGACTGCAAAAATTTGTTTTAAATCCAGATATTTTCACTGTCAGCTAGTAGTTTTCATAACAAAAGATTGGCAGACGGAGGGATTGAGATTTTCTTGGAAAGACAAACGAAATAAATGAACGGGACTCAAAGAGACTAAGTTCTGATGAAAATTCGTTTTGAAATCGAATGCTACGAATATTGAAGAAACTACGAGGGAGAGGCGGACGAAACAACAAATTCGACGTGGAAAACCTGTTATCGAATAATACTAAATTATTGACTTTATCAATGCATAGAACATTAAGAAAGTGACTACTTGGTACTATCTCATGTTTTCGGAATCCATAACAATTCAGACTGTATACACAATGCGAGGAATTTTATTCATGGGCACCTAGTGTTGATTTGTGATACCATCGCCCTATGAGGTCCAGGTGGTAATTGCCAGTGCGCTACAAAAACGTTTAAATTTCGTCTTATAAACAATAACAATTTACTCCAATTACACGAGAATTTCCTTTTATCGTAGACTAAGTAGCGACAGTCCACCCTCCTTCATCCAGTGGCGTAGGTAAAACCCTTAAATCCTTAGGTGAAATATCCGCCCATCAACTGCGACTCTACGTCATTTATCGCATATCATAATTTTTGCCGAATCTATCTTATCAGGCCTAGGTAATTCCTATCCGGTCATCTACGCCAAGTCTCTTAGCTTCCTTCTTTAAAGAGTTGTTTAAGATCTCGACTCAAACACTCCCTTTCTAAAATCCTCTCCATAAATTCTCAAATCTGACCTTATCAGGTCATATGTAGAGGAAGTGAGTATCTGACCCCAGGTCTCAAACATACCTCAGAAAAAGAAAGCTGGGAGATTTGGGCTACAGGAACCGAGACAAAGTCAGATAGAAAGAGGGGGGCTGGGCAGGGAAACGCGCTTATTTATAACTGGGGAGGGGGTCAATACCCGGGTCCCGACGTCTTAACATGCCCACCCGACGCACGACAGATATTTAATGATTCGAGTGTTACCTGCCTGGGATCGTACCTGAGATTTATCCGTTGCATCACGAACGTTGACCACTAGGCCAAATGAGGACCAAATCACAAATCTAAGCGTGCCTTCACTAATACTAGAGAAGACCCAGATTAGCGCAGAGGGAAAATACCTCAACATGTCATCCCCACTCTAATAAGGGTTCGAGCAAGACTTGATGCCTGAACAGGATTTCTTGAATTCTAGCACATAACTCTTAAAACCTGTTCGTGCGTGGACTAGTAATTATTTATATTTTACTTTTTCAGATAAAGCACCCACAACCTCCCACATTCACAAATTTACAGGGTATCAACTGTATCCAAAGTCCTCCGAAAATACGTGGAGTTGCAGATTGTAACTGCTCAAAATCTGCTTCTTATATGACAGGTATTTATTTGTATTTCATATTTTGCGTATTATTCCCCTATGTCGAAGGGACTTAGTCCAGAGCCATGTTCGCATAGAGCATTTGGGGATTTGTTTTTTGAAAATGGTGAAAAGCTCGACGACATCAGAATTGTCTTTCATCACATGTTACACTTAGGGGATTATACTCCTCATTTAACTTAAAATGCACATCACTTAAAATGCATGTAACTTAAAATGCACATCGATGTATTCACCCCGTTAGAAACACTTTGCAACGCACTGAATATCGAAATTTGGAAAGCGCGAAATTTGGAAAGCGCGAAATTTGAAACCCATTATGTGCCAAATGGGTATGTAAACACAGAGTAGCTTCAAGTGCATATGTGATTGCTTATATTACATTAGGTTAACGTCGGGCCATTGTTTATGTGTTGCATGATATTTTAAGAATTAATGAATTCTGATCATACTTTTGGGACAGAGAAGGATCCAATCCTCCGAAAATAATTACGTTCATATTGGGAAGAATGTTCCGTTTCAATAAAATTCAGTGCTTTATTGAAATTTTTAAAAGAAATAGTTGATTTTTAAAAAAATGCCACTTCATTCGGTAATTTACCTGCTTTTATCCATGACAGCAACGAGTGATATATTTTCAGAATGTATACAGGCCAACTTATATACTCTCCAATTCAGCTCATGACACGTGCCTTCTTCCATTGTGTTCCCACTGTTGATTTCAAAAGTAGGGGGTGGTCACCATAATGTGACTCCATTGTGTATTATGAGAAAACTAGGTGCTAATAAAGAACAAAATCGATAACTATTATGTAATGATGAATAACATGAAAAGTCAAGATTTTCTGCTCACTAAAAGATGAAACAATAAAGAAGTTGTTCTTCACAGCAAGTCCTTTCAAATAAAGGTTTGTGCTTATAGAATCACCGAGTACAGCTGCCAGTATATAGCATACATCTTCAGCTGCTGCTACAATTTCAGAAATTCCTTTTGCATTAAAAAGCAAGAAAGGGGATTCAGTCTTTAAGCCTATTTCTCCTCCTTTTTTCACTTCCTTTAGTCTGTTTCCAATTTTGTCTTTGTCGTAAATCGACCGGTATTTTTGTTGTTGTTATATTATGACACATGAACTGAAATCATGTAATGACTTTGATGATTTTCGCGGTTCTGAATAAATTTATGAAAGGCAGCGATATGTTAAACATGTGAATTATTTTGCGTCAAATTCCATACTTTGGATCAAAATCTAGTATTAATAAAATAAAAATAATAATTAATTACAACATTAAATTTAAGAATGTGGAGAAAATGCTTACTCTCACATTAAATTTAAGAATGTGGAGAAAATGCTTATTAATTACATAATTATTAATTATTTTCAACATTAATCGGTGTTCTTTACACTGATGAATTCTGTAGTTTATTTTGTCCTTTTCTATTTATCAGATTTGCTTTGTCCAGTAGTAGATGATCCCAATGTGGTGGCTGTACAAAGCAGTTTGGATTGCTGGAATTAAATAAACCCACGGAATAAGGTATCAAAGGTGGGCAAAGAATTTACATTTCATAAAGCCATTATACTTATATTTAAAGCAAATAACCGTTATCTTTCCGGAATTTCATGCAGGTGCAGGTAAGACGGGGTGCAGTTGATAATCTCATTACAATGATACTTAAAAGCGGGGTTTCATAATCCCCTTTCCCCTACTGACCCACAGGAAGAAAGGGGCTAGGTAATACTACAAACAATCTTTGGGTGGCAGCGTCTTTTCATCTCTTATAAGAATTACAATCTTTCGGTGGCATCATTTCTCCTTTGTCAGTTGGAGTGAAAAGACGTGTGTTCGGTGTAAAGGATATTTTTAGTTTTCATAAAGTGGTCATATTGTCTAAAAAGCCTGTGATTGTACCTTAACGTTTTGGAGAGTTCTTGGGCTATATTGTTTCCACGACCCAAAATGGAGAAAAGATCACAGGTATGTTCATTTTCTCATTTCTTCAGGTCTATGTCTTATGTGTTTGGTAGTGCTAAATAATTCTTACCTGGAATTAAATCAAGTTAAAATATTCCTCCCTTTTACGCTAGAGAATGCAACGTCTCCTTGCCGTGTCTAATTTCGAATAGGACTTTTTTACATTATACCAGTGGAGGATTATTCTACAACACATGCGTACTACATTTCCTGCAAATGTGAGGTGCATAATAACTTGTTCAAGGTTATTTTTAATAAAGCTTTTTTTCACTCGGTTACCTGTAATTTAGGGGTAGGATTGTTTAAGCAGTAAAAGATGCGAAATATTAGGTCAAGCCGGGGTTGTTGTTTTTTTTGTGAAATAAATCTGTTTTGTTTTTTGCAAAATAAGACTTTTTTTTTTGCATCCGAGGGAAATACATATGTATTGTATGAAGAATTTTCTACAAATATATGTACAACTGTCACTGTTCCAATAAAACCTTACGGAGAACTATTGTTTCGGGTCTGACATGAAAGTGATTTCCAAGCGCAACATTTTTCCTTCAATTTTAAGAATTCCCCTCTTTGTATTTCATGTAAACGTACTTGTCGCCAGTTTTACATGAACTCCCTTGAGTTATACATACGTTGTGTATATTTAAATATCATAGTTAGGTAGGAAATATTTTTAAGAGACAAACACCAGAGATGTTATAAATAAAAGCATCCAAAATTTATGAGCATCGTCAATTTTCAGATTTCAAAAATTTATGAATTTGAAATATGAATTAATTGTTGTTCATTTACAGCTGTCGAAATTACGAGGGTTTCCGATCATGCGTTTGTGTTTTGTAAACCTGAATACGCTGATGGGCGACGTATATATTTTTCTCAGAATCAGAAGGAATATTCCATCCTTGCCAAAATCGTGATCTATTACATTCTTGAAATTTTATTCGCAATTCATGCTAAATATCTGCGCTTTAGATACATTACGTCAAAATTCAAAGACTCCAGGGTGCATTCTTACGTTCTAAGTTTTAATTTGAAATGATCTATTGATTGTGAGCATTCGATAAATGTTACAGTATGCGATGTCGGCATGTAGTATACCTGCCAGATAGTTTCTAATCACGAGCTAAGTTCGCATAGAGCATTTGTGGAATTGTTTTTTGAAAATGGTGAAAAGCTCGGCGTCATCAAAATTGCCTTGCAACACATGTTACAGTTTGGGGATTATACTCCTGATTTCATGGCATGTAACTTAACATGCACATCGATATATTCACCCCGTTAGAAACACTTTGCAACGCACTGAATATCGAAATTTGGAAATCACGAAATTTGAAACCCACTATGTGCCAAATTGGTATGTAAACACAGAGTAGCCTGAAGTGCATATGCGATTGCTTATATTACATTGGCGTAACGTAGAGCCATTGTTTATGTGTTGAATGAGATTTTAAGAATTGTTGAATTCTGATCATACTTTTGGGACAGAGAAGGATTCAATCCCATAAAAATAATTACGTTCATATTGGGAAGAAATATTCCGTTTTAATTAAATTCAGTGCTTAATTGAAATTTTTAAAAGAAATAGTTAATTTTTAAAAAATGCCACTTCATTCGGTAATTTATCTGCTTTTATACATGACAGCAACGAGTGATATGTTTTCAGAATGTCTACAGGACAACTTATATGCCCTCCAAGCCAGCTCATAACACGTGCCTTCTTTCTTTGCGTTCGCGCTGTTGATATCAAAAGTAGGAGTGGTCACCATAATGTGACTCCACTGTGTATTATGAAAAAACTGAGTGCTAATAAAGAACAAAATCGATAGCTATTATGTAATGATGAATAACATGAAAAGTCAGGATTTTCTGCTCACTAAAAAGTGAAACAATAAAGAAGTTGTTCTTCACAGCAAGTCCTTTCAAATAAAGGTTTGTGCTTTTAGTATCACCGTGTGCAGCTGCCAGTACGTAGCATACATCTTCAGCTACTGCAACTATTTCAGAAATTCTTTTCGCATTAAAAAGTAAGAATGGAGATTAAGTCTTTGAGCATATTTCTCCTTCTTTATTCACTTCTTTCAGTCTGTTTCCAATTTTTGTCTTTGTCGTAAATCGGCCGGTATTTTTGTTGTTGTTATATTATGACACATGAACTGAAATCATGTAATGACTTTGATGATTTTCGCGGTTTTGAATAAATTTATGAAAGGCAGCGATATGTTAAACAGGTGGTTTACTGTGCTTCAAATTCCGTACTTTGGATCAAAAGCTAGTATTAGTAAAATAAAAATATAATTAATTACAACATTAAATTTAAGAACGTGAAGGAAAAAGTTTATTAATTACAGCATTATTAATTATTTTCGACATTAATCGGTGTTCTTTACACTGATGAATTCTGTAGTTTGTGTTGTCCTTTTCTATTTATCAGATTTGTTTTGTCCAGTAGCAGATATTTCCAATGTGGTGGCTGTACAAAGAAATTTGGATTGCTGAGTTAAATAAATCCACAGAGTGAGGTATCAAAGTTGAGCAAAGAATTTACATTTCTGTAATGCCATTTTACTTAAATTTAAATCAAATAACCGTTAACATCCAGGAATGTCATGCAGGTGAGAACGGGTGCAGTTGATAATCTCATTACAATGATACTTAAAGGCGGGGTTTCATAATCCACTTTCCTCTCCTGCCCCACAAGAAGCAAAGGGCCAGGCAATACTATAAACAATCTTTGGGTGGCATCGTCCTTTGATCTCTGATAAGTGATAAGCATTACAATCTTTGGGTGGCATCATTTCTCCTTTGTCAGTTGGAGTGAAAAGACGTGTGTTCAGTGTAAAGGATATTTTTAGTTTACATAAAGTGGTCATATTGTCTAATAGCCTGTGATTGTACCTTAACGTTTTGGAGAGTTCTTGGGCTATATTGTTTCCACGACCCAAAATGGAGAAAAGATCACAGGTATGTTCATTTTCTCATTTCTTCAGGTCTATGTCTTATGTGTTTGGTAGTGCTAAATAATTCTTACCTGAATTAAATCAAGTTAAAATATTCCTCCCTTTTACGCTAGAGAATGCAACGTCTCCTTGCCGTGTCTAATTTCGAATAGGACTTTTTTACATTATACCAGTGGAGGATTATTCTACAACACATGCGTACTACATTTCCTGCAAATGTGAGGTGCATATTAACTTGTTCAAGGTTATTTTTAATAAAGCTTTTTTCACTCGGTTACCTGTAATTTAGGGGTAGGATTGTTTAAGCAGTAAAAGATGCGAAATATTAGGCCAAGCCGGGGTTGTTGTTTTTTTTGTGAAATAAATCTGTTTTGTTTTTTGCGAAATAAGACTTTTTTTTGCATCCGATGGTAATACATATGTATTGTATGAAGAATTTTCTACAAATATATGTACAACTGTCACTGTTCCAATAAAATAACCTTACGGAGAACTATTGTTTCGGGTCTGACATAAGAAAGTGATTTCCAAGCGCAACATTTTCCTTCAATTTTAAAGAATTCCCCTCTTTGTATTTCATGTAAACGTACTTGTCGCCAGTTTTACATGAACTCCATTGAAGGATTATACATACGTTGTGTATATTTAAATATCATAGTTAAGTAGGAAATATTTTTAAGAGACAAACACCAGAGATGTTATAAATAAAAAGCGCATCATCCAAATTTATGAGCACGTCAATTTTCAGATTTCAAAAATTTACTGAATTTGAAAATATGAATTAATTGTTGTTCATTTACAGCTGTCGAAATTACGAGGGTTTCCGATCATGCGTTTGTGTTTTGTAAACCTGAATACGCTGATGGGCGACGTATATATTTTTCTCAGAATCAGAAGGAATATTCCCGTCCTTGCCAAAATCGTGTTCGAAAGCGTGATCTATTACATTCTTGAAATTTTATTCGCAGTTCATGCTAAATATCCACGCTTTAGATACAACACGTTGAAATTCAAAGACCCAGGGTGTATTCTGACGTTCGAAGTTTTCATTTGAATTGATCTATTGATTGTGAGCATTCGATAAATGTTACACTACGCAATGTCGGCATGTAGTATACCGGCCAGATAGTTTCTAACATGAAACAAAAATGTTTGGGAAAATCATTTTAAACTGAATTTGCAAACCTGTCGATCTTAATCTGAATTTTTTTTCTCAAACCACATTTTTATATTGTAATCAGATAGCACAGCAACGCAAGTTAGGTAAAATCATACGAAACTCTACGCCTTTTGAGAGCAGACTTAGTAATTGGTATATACTTTTGATGTGAAAAATGCTAAGATAAGTGACAATATCTCTAGCTTGAACTGTATCATATTAATAACTGCATGAGCACATAGATTTCATTTTTGTTTCTTGCACGCATCGAACTGAGAAAAGAATCACGAATGCTTTCTTGTGTGTTACTTCTCGTATACGTGGACTTCTACATTTCACAAAATAAAAAAAATTGAAAATTATAAATTTTTGTGGTTATTGCTATGGGGAAACTGCTCTTCATAAGCTGTCAGTCTATACCTATAAAAATTAGGGAATGTAGAGGATTTTACGGAAGGAGTGTGACTGTGCTAGCTGTGCCGTAAACCGCGGAAATTTCTTAAGGGGGACCATGGATTTGAATTCATTAATGAAAGCTTCATATATGCATATATTGAATTTAAATTCGCACTCAATTCCTTTGGGGAGGCTACGGCCTCGAGGACAAACCCACCCCATTGGCTACACCTCCTGACCGCATATATGAAAGTGGCCTTCCCAAGTAGGATGCTGAGGAATAGCGTGATCGAGTTCTTCCTGTGAAAGAAACAGGGTAAGGACAGAGGCTTGAATAAGAAAAATGGTGACCGCCATAGAAAGATAAAGCGATATAGATTCTACACTGGCCGTACGGAATAATAAGGCCATCCGACAGAATTTTTTTCGTTGGAATCATCACCACGGCAGTTTTTCCACAGTGAAAGAGAAAAAAATATGGCGTATCTAGCAAGAATTTGGTTTCAAACTGCCATTGAAATATCTGAGAAAAAAATTTATTCCCTGGAAATGCATAATGGCAGATAGTAAAAAATAAAAATCTAAAGATAAGATGGAAACCAAATAACATTCCACGGGAGAGAGCAAATCAATGGATCGCTATGGGTCGTTGGGGTTTTTTGTGTAAAAAATTCCACAACATCCTGGACCATGTCTGAACTGTTTACATTCTCACACGTGATTTGAGTTGGACTGGATCCAGAAAATGTAACCTGCCGCTTCATCGGCCGAGTTTTCCTGAGCACTTCTTCCAAATTATTCATCCCACATGTTCCCATGGTTTGAATTCTGCTGTGTTTGCGATACTGGCCGTAAACAACAGGTTGGAAGTTCCGTTGTGGCTTCTCTCACCGCCCGCGTAACCAAGATTCACGAAATCCGTTGTGCTTGTTTTACCAGCCGTAACGAAGGTTCTCGAATTCTTTTGGGCATGACTTAACGGCCGTAACCAAGTTATCTTTGTGCTTGACGATAGAGAGTAACTGAGATAGCGTAACTCAAGTATTTGGTTTGGCTTAGAATACCAAAACGTTAAAAAAACACTTTCGTTAGTAACTATGATTGTGACCCTTGTTCCCAGCTCTTCTCTAAGTTAAGTGACAGGCATATCACCACCAGAAATAGCCTTTATGTACCGCTATTTAATTGAGTAATATTTCCGTGTGTGAGGTTCTTTCATTAAGCAAGAGCTCAGAATGTAACCCGTTTCATGGCCACTCATCCCACAAATCCAGCAGCGGAAACCATATTCGGAGACACATGAAATTTCTACAAGAGAAAAAAATAGTCAAGTGGTTAATAGTAACTGTAAGGCCCACCCTATCGCACGCAGAGACACAAACGCTAAATCAGGCTGAAGACGCATAATGTATTCTAATAATCGAAGTACGTGATAAGAGAAATATTTTAAGAAACATACGTACTCTGTTATTATGCTGATCTGAGGTGTGCTGGTTTCCTGTGGATGTTTGAACCACTGTTCTGTTACTCCTAATGTCCAACGCCGAATCATTAGAAATATCCCTTAATATCAGCATTAATTTACTTCTGAGACAAATATAGCAAACCCCAAAGTGGGTAATCTCCCCCAAATCAGATATTTGGTATAAAATGCCTCCATTTATCCACTTTCGCTCTCTCAGAAAGGAAAGTGAGGGGGCTATTCCCCGAAGTGAGGATTTCCGGTGGGTAGGGAATGTCAAACGCAGAAGAGATTGGCAAATAAGTCGAGATGTCTTTTTGGGGTCGAAGAGTATCTTATGCTTACTGGTTAATGTGGAGAAAAGAGAGCACAATGATCAAATTCTCCCCCTCGTGTGCATGTTTTCTTTATAAAACTCTAAATCTACGCTACCGCTTTTTCCTTGATTTTTTACAATGCAAAAATACACCGTAAAGGATGACATCCGAAAGTTGAAAGCGGGAAAGCAAAAATCGTTTCAATCGCGATTGCTGTAATTGACATTTTATTTCTCCTCTTTTTCAGAAACTGAATTTCTTTTAGCACGTCTTTTGCAAAAAACGATACTTGCTTTTGGTACCGGTTTTGTCCATCCGTTCGTCAGCTCTGGAAATAATAGACCGATTTTGAAAAAAAAAAATTGCGTTGAGAAGCTTGGAAATGTACAAAATATGTGATTCTCTATTTTGCTTTTATTTTTCACGATGCACAATAATTTTGCCGTAAGATGTCACAAATTCAGATGCTATCGAATTCAAAATAGTTCTTTTATTTAAAATGTCAATTTTGCTTCTAAACGTCCAATTGAAAAAAAAAACATTTTGCCTTTTAATTCCAATTAGTGTCGAAGACTATTTTTAGTCATAATCACTTTTTAAAGTTACACGAAGATTTTCAACTAGGAAGTGTAAAACTAAGCTAAACTGAATGTTCTCCGATATCCCTGCTCCCTAAAACTGCGAAATGATGGGAAATCCTTTTCATAAAATTTCTGATTTTTGGTAAAAATTGGTTTAGCCACTAGGGGGCTATTTAAATAAGTTTATTTAAATATTTTTGTGTTAATATCTGTTTCTGTTATGTTTTGCAGCAAACTTCTGAGTTCTAAAATCCCGAATGAAAAAATCCGTTCGTGTCCCGATACCGCTCACACATCCGACAAACCCTTTTCTAGAATTCTGTTTTATTAAAAACAATGCATGGTTTCTCCGCTTAGATGCACATGCTGTTTTTGTCGCTATCTCTGCTTCTCAGAGACAGATTTGAAAAAGTTCTTCTTTGTTGGATAGAGTTTCCCGTGCGAAATGTTTTCATGTCATTTCAAAATTTACAAGTAATTAACAAACTTTTTGCTAGGGGGTGTAAAGGTGAATTGCCCCCCCCCCCCACCCGATATCTCTACTTCTAAACCTGCGATTTGAAAATTCTTTCTGCACCCGATACATCTCCTGATTCTGATTGAAAATGCTTTTCATATTTTTTTAAATATTTGGTAAATAATCCGTTGGACGTAAGTGTTTTATTTTTATGTAAATAATCCACCAGGGACGTAAGTGTTTATTTCTGCTTCTGATGTATACATTGTAGCAAAATCTGAGCTCCTGGAAACTCTATTGAAAAAGTTCTTTACGTAGACCGATAACGCGCTCACATCTGGAAACCTTTTAAGAATACTTTCTCCTTAAAATAACGCTTAGTTTTTTCTTCCATGGCGCTTAGATGTACATGCTGTTTTTGTCGACATCTCTTGCTTCAACTTCAGTCCGAATTTGGAAAATGCTTTAAAACGTTTATCATATAATTTCAAATGTTTTTTAACGCACAAGGATGCCACCAGAGATGGTAAGTTCACGTTTCCCCTTTAGAGATGTATCTGCGGAACAAAAACCCGATTGAAAAACTTCTTTCTCCGGTCAGATACTAGTAATTATGCAAATCCTATGTGTGTAGTTTCTACCCAAAATGATGCACAATGATCCGCAAGGGAGTCACAAAAACTCTTGATATGTTTTTCTCAATATCTCTGCTTACGCTACATGTGCGATTAAACATTATTTTCCAAACACGAAGTTACCTTGTTGAACACTTTAGGTTGGTACATGAGGAATTTTTTTAATTCACAGTTCTGTCGGTAGGTGGTGTCTTTGTACTTCATTTTTGTGCAGTTGTATCGCTGCTTTAAAAAACACTACTGAGAATATTTTTCTTTATTGTATGTCATTTGCTACACCAGAAATGTGAGGCACTATCATCTTTAATGTGGAACTGTTTTTAATATAAAGAATATTCCGAAAGATCTATCAAATTTTCATTTGATCATATTTTAAAAAGATTCCTGAAGAGGGAACTGATTATGTTTCTTCTGCGGTGTAGTTTTATGAACCATTCCTGTTACTTGAAGTCAAATCATGCCAATTCATGCACACAATTTCAAATCTATGTTATGTAGAATGTAAAAAAAACATGTTACTATACTTTAAATATTGAAATCATACCTAAACTTGACGTGCTTATTACACCCGAATTAAGCAATTAAAGACGTGCTTATTACTGCCCGAAACTTCGGTGTCATCTTTCTTGGTTTGTTTTATTGGAGGTTTAACTACCACCGTGAGCAACTCAGTGGGTATAAGAATTCACCCGTCCCTAACTTAGGGCCTCTGATTCCATGGAAGGGAGAGAGCCAGACCCGTAAAACAAACACAACATCGCCTCACTGGGATTCGAACCCGGACCCATCTAGGGCGAATGATCAGAAGCCATCGCTTAGACCACTGCACCACCGGGCAGCCCATTTTAAGCTTTCCAATGCAAGAAGGGTTTTTCAAATAGGACTAATAGTTGCCAAAATATGACGTCCACAGACGGACGGATGGAATGACAAATGGGATGAAATAAGTATGATGTTTTTTTTTTTTAATACTTGCTAAGCGTACATGAATTCGACACAAAATGTTGCAAATGCTCTTAATTTTGAACATCAGTGTATATGTTATATATATCGAACACGAGGACCAGCGTTCGGTTTGCAGCCAAATGGCGAAATACGAACTCGTGAAAATACAGGGAAAATTGTTTATGAATGACGCACAAATTTCATTGTTTACAGAAAAGTTACAAAGTTCAGTAGGATATACACACACAGATTGACCATTTAGCATTATGACTATTGACCTAATA